>CM019829.1:39904338-40316838 GCA_009763385.1 Coix lacryma-jobi var. lacryma-jobi
TATCCCTAGGCCAGATGGTGAGGCTCCTTGAGCTTGTTCATGACGTACTCCCTCCGTATCACAATTAGAGTTCGTTTTGGACAGCGACACGGTCTCCAAAGCGTAACTTTGACCACTTATTTCTTTAAAAATATTTGTTATAAAGTGGTATATATATACTTTTATGAAAGTACTTTTCAAGATATATTTATTTATATGATTTTTACATTTCTAAACTCAATAATTTAAAAGTTATTCATGATTTATATTCCCAATGTTTGACCGAAACCTTTTCCAAAACGAACTCTAATTGTGATACGGAGGGAGTATGTTGCTACAGCTAGTAGTACTCCACTACACCCCTGGTTAATCATCTCGGTATATCTCAGATCCACAACCATGCAAGTCTGTTAAAACAATTTCATTTGCTCCTCCAAGGTGGATCAACCATTCTTGATTTCGTTCCTCCCATTCCTCTCCTTTGATTTCGTTCCTCCCATTCCTCAATCTAAAATATTACATACAAGATAGATGCTTCGCAACCCAAGGAAAATGCACACAACATAATAGCAAAAATGCTCAATTAAAAATTAGGTGACCTTCCTCTGAGATGTTTAGGCACTCCTATCTCTGAATATGATTTAGGGTTGAATGTTTTTTTTTGGTATAGTGAATGAAGAAGGACAAGAGGGAGAATGCTTTTTTTTGGCATAGTGAAATGAGAATGACAAGATGGAGAAAGGAGAAAAGAGAGCGAAAGGATGGAGGATGACCAGAGGGAGGAGGGGTGACTGGGAGGGGGGGTACGTGCCCCCGCCACGCTTGCCCGACACTCTTCCCACTGGTAGGGATGCATGATAGTATGAATTCCATGAGATCTAAAAGAGTCCAGATTTCATATGGCTAAATGGGTTGATATGTGCAGGCCTAAAGTGTAAAGACCAAAGTGGCTTTGAGGCCATTAACACTAAAATTGTAAATGTATTTTGCTTTCAACAGCTTATACCAAAACTTTTAGATCTAGTGAAAATTTTCCATATCCATTTCACTAAAAGGCATTCATTTATCTCCCGCTATAACAAATGGGCAAGTTTTGGTAGTTAGTAAACCAGGGAAACCTGTTCTTTTTTTTAAAAAAAATATAAGACTCAAACAAACTTCATAACAAAAATACATTTTTAAATTTTTGGGATTTGGGATCTATATGACAGCTGCCTCTCTGATTTTCTATGTTTGACGACTGTGATTGAAAACTTAAACATCAGAAACGTTAAAGAAAAAGATAACATAGGTTAGTGCTATATCACATATTATAAAAAAATATAGTTGCAGGGGAGTACTTTGGATCTAAATTTGTGCAAGAGCAACTCCAACGGTTTTGTATTTTTTATTTGGCAAAATATAGTATTTGTCAACTCTCAAATTAATATGGTAAAGGTAAAAAGAGTCAATCTTCAACGGTTTTGTATTTAGACTTGACAAAACTAAAAAATTGTGCGCGCGAGAGAAAAATATCCCGCGGGAGTAGTATGCGAGGGCAATTGCCAAGCGAACCGCAACTTGACATATATGCCAAATATCATCCGGTATTTGTCAAGTTGCTATTGCCAAACCGTTGGATAAGAGATTTTTAGACTTTTTTGTAAAAACAAAAATACAAAGTCCATATGCAAAACCGTCGGAGATGCTCTTATATATACATTTTAAACTAATAACGATGAGTACCGGCCAAGCAGCCAGCTGGGTCAGGTCCTCTGGGTAGTCCTAGTCCAAGACTCGAGGCAGACCGTTCGGTCCAATTTCCTTTTACTGCGGCCTAAAGCCTCTAGCCCAAATAAACAAAGAATAGGCCCAAATAAATCCATTGCTCGTGGTCTAGCCCGATGGTTGTCGTCCCGACTCTTTTCTGGCCTATAAAAGTGCCGTCTCGTTCTCGCCTGCTGTGCTCAGCGCCTCAGCCGCAGCCCCGTCTTCCGCCGTCCGCGCTGGCATCTAGTGCGTCCACTTTGCCGGAGCCCGCCCCTTCCACGCCATCAGTGCTAGGGTTTTGGATGCCTGCAGTGCACTAGCAGGCCGCCCGCTGCGTGGATTCTTCATCTTCGGCCGCTGCGCATCCTCGTATCTGTCTTATTCGGTGGTGACCACTGAACTTTGAACTGAAATACTAATTGCTATTGGCTGCCATTCAGAATTTAGATACATCTGTGGTTAGAACTTAGAATTAGGGGGAAGTTAGAATTCAAATGCACAGTATATGATATCTCAGCGCATAATTTTGTCAACAAGATTAACATGTTTTTTCTGTTTGTGTTTATTATTCATCAGTACTATTTTAGCTTTCACGCCGAACATACATAATGCATACTCCCTCCATTCCAAAATTTCAAATTATAAATCACTTTGATTTTTCTGGTACATTCAAATTCAATAACAATATATCTAGATACATAGCAAATAAAATTGATGTAACAGAAAAGTTAAAGTGACTTATAATTTGTGTTGGAATAGAATGATTGCATAATTGGGCTGACCCCATAAGGGTAGCATATAGTATCTATTACATGGGCCTAAACTCATATACTCCAACATCCCCCGCGGTCTGAACTACCGGCGCAGCAGAGTTTCAAGACTGAGCACAAAAAGAAGTGCAACACACGAGCCCCCCACAGACTCAACTAGCCACTAGTGATGTTGAGGCCGGAGCGAAACTCGGAGAACGTCGAGGATGGGAGGCCCTTGGTGAAGATGTCAGCAAACTAGGAGGTGGTCGGGACGTGGAGAACTCGAACATCTCCGATGGCCACCCGATCGCGGACAAAGTGAAGGTCGATCTCCACATGCTTGGTCCGCTGGTGCTGAACGGGGTTGGTGGAGAGGTACACCGTGCTAACCTTGTCGCAGTAGACCAACGTGCTCCGGGTCAGATGACTGAGGAGCTCGCCAAGGAGCTGCCAGAGCCAGGAGGCCTCAGCCACGCCGTTAGCAACAGCGCGGTACTCCGCCTCGACACTGGAGCGGGAGACCACCGGCTGACGCTTGGACGACCAAGACACCAGGTTGCCGCCGAGGAAGACAGCATAACCAGAAGTGGACCGGCGAGTGTCCGGACACCCGACCCAGTCAGCGTTAGTGTAGACCACGAGCTCGGTGGAGGCAGACCAGTGGAGGAGCAAGCCGTAGTCGACAGTGTCACGGAGGTAGCAAAGGAGACACTTGAGAGCCGTGAGGTGAGGCTCGCGCGGATCATGCATATGGAGGCAAATCTGTTGAACTGCATATGTGATGTCCGGGCGGGTGAAGGTGAGGTACTGAAGCACCCCTGCAAGACTCCTGTATGCAGTGGGGTCAGTAACTGCGGTGCCCGCATTCTCTGACAGCTTGGCCTGAGTGTCAACTGGGGTGGAGCGGGGCTTGCAGTCAGTCATCCCAGCTCGCTCCAGGATATCAAGAGTGTACTGTCGCTAGTGAAGAAAAAGACCCCCTAGACGAGTCTCAACGGTGACCCCGAGGAAGTGATGGAGCACACCGAGATCCTTCATCGCAAACTCCTGCTGAAGAGAGGTGATGATCCGCCGCAG
Organism: Coix lacryma-jobi var. lacryma-jobi; assembly: GCA_009763385.1. Taxonomy (NCBI): domain Eukaryota; kingdom Viridiplantae; phylum Streptophyta; class Magnoliopsida; order Poales; family Poaceae; genus Coix; species Coix lacryma-jobi. The sequence continues at coordinate 39,907,896 of CM019829.1, forward strand.
TAGAGTCGGGCTGGAAGCCGTGAGCACAATATCATCAACATAGAGCAGCAAATAAGCAGTCTCCCCGCCGTGGTGATATATGAACAGAGACGTATCTGACTTGGTCTCCACAAATCCCAGGGTAAGCATAAAGGCAACAAACCGAGAGTACCACGCCCGAGGAGCCAGCTTGAGGCCGTAGAGTGACTTGTTGAGGCGGTAGACCAGATCAGGGCGAGAGGAGTCAATAAAACCCGCAGGCTGACTGCAGTAGACTGTCTCAACAAGTGTCCCGTTGAGGAAAGCATTCTTGATGTCCAGCTGATGTACGGGCCAGGAGCGAGAGAGAGCTAGTGAGAGAACTGCGCGGACTGTAGCTGGCTTCACCACTGGACTGAATGTCTCATCATAATCAACTCTAGACCGCTGAGTGAAACCCCTGAGAACCCAGCGAGCTTTGTACCGCTCAAGTGTGCCATCAGCCCGCCGCTTGTGTGTCCAGATCCACTTGCCCGTAACGACATTGGAGCCAGGTGGACGAGGCACCAGATCCCAGGTCTGGTTGGCGAGAAGAGCAGCGTACTCCTCTTCCATCGCACCACGCCAGTGAGGGTCGGCCAAGGCGTCACGCACAAAATGTGGTACTAGAGAGACCCGCGGCTCGTCGGGCGTCGCGGGGAGAGCCCGGGGCCGCAACACCCCCGCCGCGTGCCGCAGCACCATGGGGTGAACGTGACGCAGGTGGCGGTGAAGAAGAGGTGGGTGGTACATGGGCGGCTCGACCTGAGTCGTAGGCGGCGGTGGAGGGGGCGGCATAGGCGTCGACGGTGGAGAAGAGGCCACTGGAGGTAACCGAGGTGGCGATGACGACGACGGGTCCCGCACCAGGGGCGGGGAGGCCGCCCGCGCACGACGCTGGTAGACAAGCACTGGTTGGACGAAGCGCGCGGGAGGTGTCGAAGACACTGGACCCGCGGCGGGCGCAGGGTCAGGCACAACACCGGGGGACGTGGCCGCCGGACCGGCACAGGGCGCAGGGGCCGGCGCAGCCCCGGAGGACGGCGAGCCGGGGCACGGGCTTGGCGGAGGGCGCGGTAGAGCAGGAGAGCTGGGGCACGGGCCCGGCGGAGGGCATGGTAGAGGACCTGCAGGGCAAAATGGCAAAGGTGGCTGGACCACCGCGTCAGTGGGAAAAAAGGAGAAGAGGTCAAGGTCAGAGGTGGGTGGTGGGGAGGTGGTGGGTGGGGAGGTGGTGGTGGAGAAAGGGAAGACAGACTTGTCGAACACAACGTGACGAGAGATGAGGACGAGACGCGAGGAAAAGTCAAAGCAATGGTACCCCTTGTGATATGGGGAGTATCCGAGGAAGACACACCGGGTCGAACGGGGAGCCAGCTTGTGAGGAGCAATAGCAGTGGTGTTAGGGTAACACGCACACCCGAAGACACAGAGGTGATCGTAACGTGGAGGGGTACCAAAGAGGGCGTGGTGTGGGGTGGGAGCGGGGCAGGCAGTGTTGGGCAGGCGGTTAAGGAGATAGGTGGAGGTGTTAACGCTCTCGGCCCAAAACCGAGCAGGAAGTGAGGCCTGGAGCATAAGGGTGCGCATGGTGTCAATCGTGGTGCGAATCATGTGCTCAGCCTTGCCGTTTTGGGAGGAGGTGTAGGGGCAAGACATGTGTAACTGGACACCATGAGAGAGGAAGAAGGTACGAGAGGTGGTGTTGTCGAACTCACGCCCATTGTCTTACTGGACAACCTTGATGGTGAGGCCGAACTGAGTGGAAACCCAGGCGAAAAAGTGAAGGAGCATGGGGAAAGCATCAGACTTGGCCCGCAAGGGAAAAGCCCAGGAATAGTGAGAGAAATCATCAACCACCACAAGATAGTATTTGTAGCCAGAAATGCTAAGGACAGGAGATGTCCACAGGTCGCAATGGACAAGGCCAAAGATATGAGCCGTGTGGGAAGAAGAGGCCGGTAGGAAAAGGAAGACGAACATGACGGCCCAGTTGACACGCATGACACAAGTGCGTATCGGAGTCCCGAGGACAATGTATGTCGGGACTGCGATGAAGCTGTGTCAAAGCATCGCGGGCAGGGTGACCCAGGCGATGGTGCCAAGTAGTAGAGGAGGTGGTGGCGAAAGCAACTGACGGAGTGGGAAGTGAAGACGATGGAGTGGAAGCAGGAAACCGAAGAGTGTAAAGGGGCCCCGTGCTGTCACAGCGGATAAGAGGACGCTGGGAAGCTAGATCCTTGACAGTAAGACCAGAAGGGTCGAATTCAACAGAACAAGAATTGTCAGCTGTGAAACGGAGAATAGAAAGAAGGTTGTGAACCATATTGGGAGCAACAAGGACATCGGGAGGATGAAAGGAGTCGTGAGTATCAGCGGCAAACACAGATGTGACCAGAAGGCAAGAGCTATTCGCGACCATGATAGACGAAGGGTGAGTCGAAGAGGGAGGGTGAACGGAAGAGAGGAGACCAGGGTTGGGAGTGCTGTGGTAGGTTGTGCCCGAGTCAGCGATCCAGTCGAAACTGACTGATGATGGCAGGCCCAGGGTGCTGAAAGAGCGGGCCAAGGCCGTCAGATCCCAACCGACAGGCCCCGGCAGGGTCCCGGGAGGTGGAGTCCAATGCGACGGGAACGGGACAGCCCCAGCGAACATGGTGACGGAGGCGGAGGCGACAGTCAGGGAAGTGACGAAGCGGGAAGGATGGCACCGGCCGCGGGAAAGACGAGGAACCGCTCTGCCGCGGCGATGCGATGAGCCAGCGCGTCAGCCGCATCGCGTTCCCGCTCCCAAGCGAGGGCAGCCGCGCGCACACGTGCTTGGCCCTCGGTGGCAGCAGCCCGGGCAGCGACAAGGGCGGCAGTGGGGGTGGAGTCACCGACGACAGTGCTCACTACTGCGCCAAGAGAGGGGCCGAGGAGGAGGTCGTTCGCACCAGTAGAGATCGCGCCGAGGTGCAGCCCGGCTGCAGCAGCCGCTGCACCGGCAGCCGTTCCCGAGGGGAAGACGAGGGTGTCGCCGCCGGCGGTAGAGAGCATGCCAGGGAACAGACCAGCAGCCGCGCCTGAGGGCAGGCCTGCACACGAGGGGAAGACTGCGCTCGTGCCGGCGGCGGCAGCGCCCGTGGCAGCTGCGCGAGGAGGAGCGGCGCCCGCGTGGTCAGCAGCGCTCGCAGCAGCAGCGGCGCGAGGAGGAGCGGCGCCCGCAGCAGCTCGTGGAGGAGCAGCGCTCGCGTCTGCCGGGCCAGCAGCAGCGGCCGCGCCTGCAGCGCCGAGGAGGCCCGCGCCCTCCCCTGGATGGGCGCCGGGAGCATAGAGCGGAGGCAGAGGCGGGTGCGGCGGCATAGGGAGCTGGGTGGAGAGGGGAGGTGGAGCAGGGCCTGCGCCCGCGCTGGCTGGGACGGCGGCGCCCGCACTCGCGCCGACCGGGGTGCCCGCCAGTGCCGCAGCGGCTCTGCCCGGCAGCTGCGCGCACCCGACGGTGGCCCAGAGTGTGGGGAGAGGGGGGAAGGAGGGAGAGGGGGGAGGGGGAGGAGGAGGGCCGGCCATGGCCGTGGCCGGCCGGCGGTGCGCCGGCAGCAGGGAAGGTGGTCGGCGGCTGTCAGCTGGGAGAGGTGAGGAGGAGAAAACCCTAGCTTGATACCATGTTAGAATAGAATGATTGGATAATTGAGCTAACCCCATAAGAGTGGCATATAGTATCTATTACATGAGCCTCATGGGCCTAAACTCATATACTCCAACAATTTGGGACTTATAATTTGGAAGAGGAGTATGCGTTATGGATAAAATATGATCCACTGTTTGCCATTACTGAATTGGTTAACATGAACTCTAATAACTCTTTTGGCAACCACACCATCTCTGCTCTGACCAATCATTGCTACTGCTGTTAAATATAGTGCTTTTGATTAATTTCTGTTTGTGTACTGAATTTCTTGGCAAATACTCTGTAGTATACCTCATGTTTTGAATATGGCAAATACTGATTTGCATAAGTTAGAATTGGCTAGGACCACCCAAAAAAATCCTGGTTCCATTACTGCCAAACATGCTCTGCCATTTCCGGCACATTGAAATGGACATGATCTCACCACCTGTTCATTCGGGAAAGAATTAATTTAAAAGTAAGTAAATCCAAGTATAAATTAGCCTTGTTTACTGTCAAAGTGCTCGCCTTTTCAACACACCCGGAAATTATGGAGGAAGACTAGAGTGGAGACAGACAAAGTCAGTAGATGTTGTCTTGTCATTCAGGAATCTGAATATCAATGAAGCACTTTAATTTGGTGGTAGTCCGCTCTGCAAAGAACATATAACCTGGGCATATCAGTATAGAAAAAAAAAACATTGAGTAATCAAAATAAAAAGAACGAATGAGATAAGCTTAACAGAAATGAATAGGTCACTGAAATAAAGCAGTACTGTTGGAACAAGTTATCCATGTCAACACATTGCTAGAAGCTTTACCTGTTTCTTGTTTTCTCTTTTAAGAATTTGAAATTTTGATTCATTCTATTTCCTTCCAACGTATGTGGGCAATTTTTGACCAGCTTTCACCGTTAGGACGGCAACTCTCCTTCAAGAGTTCACAATCTTTCTGTTGACACTCAAAAGTGTCACAGGTAAAGATGAATTTAGAGGAAATATTCGGCTTATAATATTAGAGTCGAATTTGACTTTTTGAGAGATCGGATGTTCTAAGTTAAGTGGGCCTGATCATTCTGGGGTTCCGATCACTTGTGTTACGTCCGACCAGGTGGGCCTGGTCGGAAGCCTTATCGTTTTGACGAATGTTGAGTCCGGATGATTATACATGGGTTCTTCTATTATAAGGACGATTCGTTGATCAGTATGGGTTCGATAAAGCCCATTAAACCGATCTAATCGATCCAAGGATCGGCGAGATCAGGGTTACCTTGTCACGTCCGGATTGGATTCTATGTTTTGATAGAGTCCGGATAGGAAACTTGAAGATCGTATCTGGAAATGTTTCCTATTGGGATAAGACCAGCTCCCTCTTTATATATGAGAGGATCATGGCCGATTGCGGTATCCAACATCAATCGATCAAAATCAATCTATTACCCTTTTACCCCTTTTTTCCCTCTACCTTGCTGTTCGGCGCGTCTCCCGGCGAGGCTCGACGGCGTTCTAGGCGGTCTTGCTGGTTCTAGAACAACCTCTACGTGCTTCTCCCCGACGGGTCTTCTCGGGAGAAGTTCTAGAGTTACCAACATAGGAGCCCAAAACACTAGATTGATCCAAACCGGTCTCTAGATCGGTTTTTGAACGATTTAGCCAGGGTTCCTGTTGTCTCAGGTTGAACCGCAACCTCTTCGGGCGTTCTAGCCCTGCTGGTGTGTGATTCGGATCACTTCCGACGTCAACACACTTTTTGGCGACTCCGCTGGGGAAGATTGAAATCTCATCTACTACCAACATGAGCGGCAAAGACGGTGCTACCGATAAGGATAACATCGTTCGTCCTGCGGGCATTGACGAGCTCCCTGACGAGTGCGGATACATGGGTGTATGCCGAGTCTCTGAGTGATGAGTGATTGTCAACGGGTTTGATGCGCATGTTCTTTGGCTTGTGTTGTGCAGGTGTCGAGCACGGAGACAGTGATCGAGGGCAAGGTGAAAGTCAAGTTGAGACGTGCCGTGCCGATGGACTGGGTGCGATGAAGGATGGGCGTGCCGTGCGGCGGACGTGCCATGCCGATGGATCGAGCAGTGAAGGGCGGACGTGAGGCTTGGACTGAGGGACCGGAGTGCCTGAGGATTAGCTGTGGTGGCTGGCAGCCTGGGACAGCGACGAGCGGAGACTTGCGGGGCACGGTGTTGCTCGGGTCGAGGACCTGGGGACACGTGTCGGTGGACGGGGTGCACGGGCGGTGCATCCCCTCTACAGCTCCGGTTTGGTGGTTGAGCCAGGGAAAAACCACCGGGTGGACGGTTTCCGAGTTTGGGCCTCAAAACTCGGGTGCTCGGTTTCCAGGTTGAGCCACAAAACCTGGGCGCGGATGGTTTCCGAGTTTGGCCACAAAACTCGGGTGATGGGCCGGTTTCTGAGTTTGGGCCACAAAACTCAGGCTGGAGGCTGGTTTCCGAGTTTGGGCGTCAAAACTCGGGCGCTGCGGGTATACTGAACAAGTGAAGAATACCTGAAGAACAAGATGAGGAAATGGTGGACTATGAACCTTCCCCAGAAAGGGCGGAGGTCAATGTAGTTTACTTATCGGCCGACTACTACGTGGTCGGAGATGATTCGACGGCAGCGGAATTTAACTTCGCTACGCAGACTGCTGTATTCCAAAAGCTAGAGGAATCCATCAATCATCTTAAGCCGTTGCATATAAAGGGTCACATCAATGGTACACCAGTTCAAAAGATGCTGGTCGACAGCGGGGCAATCATGAACTTGATGCCATACTCGCTTTACCAGAAGCTCGACGGTACCGACGAAGAGCTGATCAAGACCAACATGACTATTATTGGAGTCGGAGGAGGAGATCCCATTCCGGCCAAAGGAGTTGCGTCCATGGAGTTGACCGTTGGGAGCAAGACTTTGGCTACTGCGTTCTTCGTCGCCGACATACAAGGTAGCTATAACCTTATACTTGGGCGTGACTGGATTCATGCTAATCGGTGCATACCTTCTAGTTTACATCAGTTTCTAATTCAATGGGTGGGAGACGATGTTGAGATGGTGCACTCAGATTCATCGGTCTATGTAGCTACCGCCGATGCTCCTTTGCTCAGGTGGCATGATACTATTGCTTGTTTGTCTGGTCGGGACCTTTCTGATTTTCAGTTTGTTAGTGTTACTAGGGAAGGTTTCGTACCAGTATCTTTAAAACCGACCGATAATCGGTTCAACATTATCATGTAATTTAATGGATGCTAATGTTGATTGGTTAAAATGTCGTGTTGAGCAATATCGGACTTGTAAGACCGATACTTGTGAGGCTATTGATGATTTTGATGAGCTCAATAAGTTGGGCCAAGGTTTCACGTCGGCTGATCCTTTAGAACAAATAGATATTGGGGATGGTTCTGTACCTAGGCCGACCTTTGTAAATCAGAATTTTGAAGCCGATTATAAAATAAAGTTAATCGCGCTTCTGAAGGAGTATGTTGATTGCTTTGCATGGAGTTATACGGAAATGCCCGGGTTAAGCCGAGAACTTGTTGAGCATCGGCTTACTATCAAGCCAGGATTCCGACCATTCAAGCAACATCCTCGCCGTTTTAATTCTACAATATATGACCGGATTAAAGAGGAAATTAATCGGTTATTACAAGCGGGGTTTATCCAACCATGCAGATATGCGGAGTGGGTCTCTAATATCGTGCCAGTGGAGAAGAAAGACACCGGGAAAATTAGGGTTTGTATTGATTTTAGAGATTTAAACAGAGCCACTCCAAAAGATGAGTATCCTATGCCTATAGCCGATATGTTAATCATTGATGCTTCAGGACATCAGGTTGTCAGTTTTCTTGACGGCAACGCTGGCTATAATCAGATATTCATGGCCAAAGAGGATATGTCCAAAACACCTTTATTTGTCCTGGGTCGTTGGTCTTTTTTGAGTGTGTCATGATGACATTCGGTTTGAAGAATGCAGGTGCTACTTATCAGCGCGCTATGAATCTGATCTTTCATGATTTGATTGGGATAATCATGGAAGTGTATATTGATGATATTGTGATTAAATCGGCTGCCCATAATATCGCATCTAGCCGATTTACGTCTAGCATTTGAAAGATGCGCCGTTATGGTTGAAGATGAACCCACTAAAATGTGCTTTTGGTGTATCAGCTGAGAAGTTTTTAGGTTTATCATTCACGACAAGGGCAATAGCGATTGGTCCCAAAAGGATAGAAAAGATCAAGAAAGTTCAGGCGCCCACATGCAAAAGGACTTGCAGAAGTTCTTAGGGAAAGTGAACTACTTGAGGAGATTTATTGCAAATTTGTCCGGGAAAATTATTCCTTCATTCCTTTCACCCTAATTAAAATTAAAGGATGAAGCTAGTAGTAGTTCACTTGGGGGGCGAGCAACAAGAAGCATTGAAAAGATAAAGGGATATTTGTCATCTCCACCAGTTTCTTCCGGGCACCTAAAAGAGGAATCCCTTTCATATTATATGTCATCGCCGATGAAAAGTTTATTGGAGTTTCTTAAACAAGAAGATGGAGGTAAGAATACGTAATTGCATATTTGGTCGCCGTCTTCTTGATCCCGAGACAAGGTACGCCCATATCGAGAAATTATGTTTATCCTTGTACTATGCTGTGCTAAAATGAGACACTATTGCTATCTAGTACATGGTGTTGTTGCATGCCAAGCCGATGTAATTAAGCACATGTTATATATCGGCCTATCCTTAGAGGAAGGATTGGCAATGGGCGTATGCATTGATTGAGTTTGACTTGACTTTGAACCATTGAAAACTTTGAAGGGGCAAGTTCTTGCTGATTCCTTGTTGAGCATGGTATAAGTTTTAGAAGATGAAGTCGGTGTTATTTTACTTTTACTCCGTGGAAACTTTATTTTGATGGATCGGCTTGTAAGGAGGGCCAAGGTGTTTTGGTGTGGTCGTCATTTCTCCTAATGGTGCTGAGTTTTGAAATGCTGAGCCGGTTAGATTACTTGTGCACTAATAATCAAGCCAATATGAAGCTCTTTTATTCGGTTTAGAAATTTTATGTTCCATGGAGGTTAGGCATGTTGAAGCTTATGGCGATTCCTTACTAGTAGTACAAAAGTTGCTGGTAAATTTCAATGTTTAGTGGGATCGTTAAATGTTTATCTTGACATGTGCCTTGACGTCATTACTCATTTTACCGAATTCCAGATTCGGCATATACCAAGGCATGAAAATCATAAAGCCAACGTGTTAGCTCAACAAGCATCTGGCTATAATGTTAGTAAACGCAATTTTCACATAAAGCCGATGCAACAGCGCGCAGAAGTATTGTCGGCTTCTATGGCCGACCTATTTGTTTTAAGACCAGTTCGGCCACCTTGCCATGAAGACCAGGTATATGTTAAGCATCTTGGGTAAATACTATGGCCGACCAGTTTGTTTATGAATCAAGTCAGTTAATCCGTCCGATTGACCTGGTCGATCTTGGAACGATTAATTTGTCTGAAGAAACTCTAAATCGGTCCGAAGCAAGTGGAACTGATTTGGAAGATTGGAGAACTCCCCTACTTAAATATCTTAATGATCCGAGTACTAAGGCTGATCAAAGTGTTCGACGGAGTGCATTTAAATATGTACTGCATAATGATGAGCTTTACCGAAGAACTGCCGAAGACTTGTTACTTAAGTGTTTGGGATCTGATCAAGCAAAGGTGGCTATGGAGAAGTTCATGAAGGCATTTGTGGTACACATCAATCGGCACCAAAGATGAAGTGGCTATCACAAAGAGCTGGGTTTTATTGGCCCACTATGATGGCTGATTATTTTCGTTACTACAAAGGATGCGAAGAATGTCAACGGTTTGGGAACATACAACTTGCACCTATTGCTATGCTTCATCCTATTATCAAACCATGACCTTTTCGTGGTTGGGGGCTAGACTTCATTGGCCAAATTCATCTCCTATCTTCAAAGGGACATCGTTTTGTTCTGGTCGCTACATATTACTTTACTAAATGGACTGAAGCGGTGCCTTTGAAGAATATGACCATAAGGAGGTAATTGAGTTTATCACTGAGCATATTATAGATAGATTCAGCATACCTCAGACGTTAACCAGATCAAGGAACGTCTTTTATTTCTAAAGAGGTGCGAGATTTTGCCGAATTATACAAATAAAGATGCTCAATTCGTCTCCGTACTATGCTCAAGCTAACGGCCAATGAGTCTAGTAACATGACTTGATCAAGCTTATCAAAAGGAGATTGAGGATAACCCAAGGAGGTGGCATGAGGTTTTTTCTGAGGCTTTATGGCTCATCGTGTGTCAAGGCATGGTGCTACGAAAGTCACTCCTTTCGAGCTGGTATATGGGCAAGAAGCAGTGTTGCCCGTTGAGGTAAATCTGGATGCATATAGACTAGCTAGACAGAATGATTTATCTGCTGTTATGTATCATGATGCCATGATGGACAACGTTGATGAAGTGACCGATAAGAGGTTAAAGGCTCTTGAGGAGATGGAGAAAGACAAAGCCCGGGTTGCCAGAGCATATAACAAAAGGTGAGAAGCAAATCGTTCCAAGTGAGAGATTAGTATGGAAGACTATACTACCACTACCACTCGATCGAGAAGTAACAAGTTTGGCAAGTGGTCGCCGAGTTGGGAAGGTCCTTATAGAGTGATCAAAGTAATATTCGGGAATGCATATGTGCTAGAGACGTTACAAGGTGAAAGTCTCCTAAGAGCAATAAACGGAAGGTATCTGAAAAAGTACTTTCCAAGTGTTTGGCAAGAAGCCTAAGCGCCTTCCAAACAATGGCCGATACATGTATCGCCCTTAGAACAAAAATAATCAGAATATTATCCTTAATTTTCGAATAGCCGATGAGTTGGACATCGTTGTTCGGTTTGTTTTTAGGTTTTATTAAAGATCACCTAAAACAGGGGGATATGTTGACACTCAAAAGTGTCACAGGTAAAGATGAATTTAGAGGAAATATTCGGCTTATAATATTAGAGTCGAATTTGACTTTTTGAGAGATCGGATGTTCTAAGTTAAGTGGGCCCTGATCATTCTGGGGTCCGATCACTTGTGTTACGTCCGACCAGGTGGGCCTGGTCGGAAGCCTTATGGTTGTGACGAATGTTGAGTCTGAATGATTATACATGGGTTCTTCTATTATAAGGACGATTCGTTGATCAGTATGGGTTGATAAACCCACTAAACGATCTAATCGATGCAAGGATCGGCGAGATCAGGGTTACCTTGTCACGTCCGGATTGGATTCTATGTTTGTTGATAGAGTCCAGATAGGAAACTTGAAGATCGTATCTGGAAGTGTTTCCTATTGGGATAAGACCAGCCCCCTCTATATATATGAGAGGATCATGGCCGATTGCGGTATCCAACATCAATCGATCAAAATCAATCTACTACCCTTTACCCCTTTCCCCTCTACCTTGCTGTTCGGCACGTCTCCCGGCGAGGCTCGACGGCGTTCTAGGCGGCCTTGCTGGTCCTAGAACAACCTCTACATGCTTCTTCCCGACGGGTCTTCCCGGGAGGAGTTCTAGGGTTACCAACACAGGAGCCCAAAACCCTAGATCGATCCAAACCGGTCTCTAGTTCGGTTTCGAACGATTTAGCCAGGTTCCTGTTGTCTCAGGTTGAACCGCAACCTCTTCGGGCGTTCTAGCCCTGCTGGTGTGTGATTCGGATCACTTCCGATGTCAACACTTTCACTCTTATTCGCTGAATTGAAGTTGGTAGTGCTGGTAAAGACAACAAATTGGGGCATATCCAGAATTTGAGGCTCTCCGGACAGGAAAGGTCTTTCAAACTTGGTAGGGACTGGATCCCGCAATTCATGAAGTCCAGATGCTTGATAGAACTTAAATTATCAGATTTTTCAAACAAAATGAATGACTCATTGCAACATTCAAGCGTGAGATAGTATGTCATTGAGCATTACGGAACTGCTAACACTGATTGATTTATCTACACAACAGTGTGAAATATAGAGCTTTGGAGCTAGCAACAATCTTATCTCATGAAGTTGTAGGGAAGGTAATCCTTCAAGCATGCACAAATCTGCTGGCAAATGACTTAGTTTGATTGTCTTCAAGGAGGTAAGATGACCAATCGATAAGGGCACAGAGCTTTCGCAGTCATATACAGTATCACTTGCAAGCATGCAGTTGGATACATCAAGCTCCTCAAGGTCAATGGCATAGATTCGACTCCACGAGCCAATCCCAAAGAAGGACAAGAACTTAGATAAATGCTTAAAAGAGATGCTGCACCATCTATGCCCCCTAATGATCTGATACACCAGCACTCCAAAATAACCAAACTGCACAGTGTTTTCAAGTGCTGGAAGACCTCTTCTGATGGGAGTGTAGTTAAACTCATAATACCTTATAATTGTAAATGATTCAGTGAACTGAGGCTTCCAAGGAAAATAGTTAAAGCCCAATCTGTAATGCTCCAATTACAAAGACGAAGTTCGCGAAGTGTCGATGGTGGAAACTAATTGGTGTCCCAAGGCTATTTCTACAGAGGACTTTTATCCTTTGCTCCTGGCAATGTATCCCCATGTTCTGGGATTCGGCCCGAATGGGCCGAATTTCGGTGGGATTCGCCCATTTCGTTAGGATCCGAGAAAAAATAAATTCGGTCAAAACATTTCGGCCCAACTTAAATTTTAAACCCGTTCTATAATCCAGCAACAACCCACAAGCATTATACACGTATAAAATGTGCAAACCCTTGTCTTCACGAAGCTTACACAGCTTCAGCCCGCCGCCAGCAGTCCTCGCTTTGTTCCTCCATCGCCAGCTCCATCGTCGTTGCTGGAGCCTGCTGCCGCCACTTGCGCCGTGGACGCTCTGCTTCCCTCCCCGAAGCCCAGAACCGCACTGGCTCAGCCCGTCCAAGCCGCGCCCACGTCATCGTAGCTCCTCGGCGCACCGTGGGTTCTCTGCTGCCACTGCCACACCAGTGCTGCCCCTAATAGGCATTACACGTTCCATTCCGATGCAGCACGCATCCTCTTCATACCCATGGCGATGTTTGTCTATTTGGCCAAATTTCATTCAAATTTAGTCAAATTTCATTCAAATTTCATGTGGAACCGGTCCGATTTCGCCTATTTCGGTGAGCTCCGAAATATTTGAAAAAAAGAATCCCAAAACCTTAATCCATGCCTTGATGATATTTTCTTTCACAAATGCTTCTGAATGACTTGAAGATGTTCTGCTACATCACTAACCATCAATGGCATCATCTGCTTCAGATATGAATGCTCTTCCAATATGGTTTTCTTAATTTGAGAACTTGACCCTGAATCCAGTTCCCAGATCAAAGCAAGTCGGGATGCCAGATTATCTGTTTTCATCATGCTTTCCTTTTCGTCAAGCTTTTCCAAACTTATCATTGGAAACAAACATAAGCAATGGCCACTCTGTAACTTGGAGAAATTCAAGGCGTCTTGGGAGGCATGGTAGTGTCTTTTCAAATTATTTGGCTTAAGCAAACATGTCTAAGCCACAGTTCAGAGCAATTCTTGAGGAGCTCCGCATCGTAAAGACACAACTCATTCAAATTATCAAAGTAGGAACCCTTGAGTAACCAGCTTGGATACACAGAAGATTTGTAACCACAAATGGAAAGGGACTTCAGCCCAGGTGGAGGCACCAGCCCCAATGAGAACTATCTTCTCCATGCGAGTCATCATTGGATGTTCTTGAAGGGCTGGTGCCTTATGTGGATCTGGAACCGGCTAAGGGGGAAGATCCTTAACCAGCTCCGATACCAATTGAAGGACCGAAAGTGTTACACAAAGGCGACCAGAGGGGGGGGGTGAATGGGAGCCTCATTTCTTTTCAGAAACTTATCGCCGCTGTACGAAGAATCCACCCCAAGAGCAAAGTCATCACAGGTGATGTCTACGACCCAGAGATTGGGTGGTTGTTCCCTAGGAACACAGCGGGACACCACAAAAACTTCCTCGCCCAAGTCCACGCAAGTTAAATAGTGACAGGGGGAACTTTGGGTAACCTCAACCTCCCCCGAGCAACGCGAGGGGGATTCAGGCTATTTTGCAAAGCGTGAAGCCTAATTTCTGTATAGCACAGAGTCGGGAATCCAACGCAAAAAGCGGATCTTAAATCAGAGAACGAACGATCGAACTGCGGACGAAAATGCGTAGAACAGAGATGACCGGACTCTGCTTGCGTCCGATCAGTGAGGACCGGACGCGTCCGGTCTGCAGAAACCCATTCTGGTTCTTCTCTGTGTTGGACCGGACTCACTGAGTCTGAGCGTCCAGTCACAGTCCTGAGCATCCGGACACACAAAACGCAAACGATGAACAGTGCGACAAGCGAGTCCGATCACTAGGTTTCAGAGCGTCTGGTCAGTTACGAAGAAAAGTTCTCGCTGAACATTCAATGACCGGATGCACAGGGTCAGCGTCTGATCGTTGAACAGAAGCGTCCGTTCACCCCGACGCAGCGTTGTTTGTCCACCGATTTGACTCGATCTCTCCCAAAATGAAACCTCTAGGGCTCAAACTTGGAGAGAGGAGTCACAAGGATGATCGTGAGCTACTTCTAGGAGATCATGGCTCGAACCTATCTCCAAATCAATGAATCGAAAGGATTCGGGAAAAAAGAAGAAACTTGATCCAAAACGAAACTTGACCGATCTGTTGGTACAAGTGATTAGAGAGCAATTCCTCCGGTCAAAAGATCGCAAACCCATTCATACACAAAATGGTTCAAGCAGAATCGCAAAACTTCTCACAGAGAGGAAGAACGAGGCAAATCTCCGTGAGGGCCAAAAGCGAAAACACGAAGAACACACAAGCAAGAATGTAATTTGATCTCAATTTCCAGCCGAAATTTCTCCACACGAGGAGACAACGATATTACGGTCTCGTTTCCTCAAAAAGCAAATACACAGAGGTATGATTCACCATCTCTGCGGATCCTAGTAGCTATAGCAGGGAATGGGAAGCATGAAACCCTAGAGTGAAAATAGCAAATGGCTGAGATAATCTCGAGGTAGGGGTTGCCTCTCCTTATATAGCCTAATACAATTGTTCCCCTTCTACCCCTACTGCTAATGAGCGAGCAGGCTAACCCTAAGGGTATTCCTGACCAACTCGAAGTTGATAGTGATCCGACGGCCATGCCCGCACAACTGGTAGCTTCGCCTCGACGCGACCTCACCGATTGCCGCCACGTGCCGCCACCAGCTCTGCTCATCCTTTTCACGGACCTCCCCTCGGTTTTGAGGCCGAAATCGGGAAACCTGGGCCATCCCTTGGTTTTGAGGCCGAAACCGGGAAACCTGTCGTCCGTCGTCTGAGTTTTGTGGCCCAAACTCAGAAACCCGTCAGCGCCCAGGTTTTGAGGCCCAAACCTGGAAACCGTCCTCAGCCCGAGTTTTGTGGCCAAACTCGAAACCGGCCGCACCCAGGTTTTGAGGCCCAAACCTGGAAACCGTCCACTCGGTGGTTTTTCTGTGGCTTAACCACCAAACCGATGCCATAGAGGGGATGCACCGCCCGTGCACCCCGTCCACACGCAGTCTTCACTTGTCGCTGTCCTAGGCTGTCAGCCACCACGGCCGATCCTCAGGCCACCGGTTCGTCAGTCCAAGCCTCACGTTCGCGCTTCACCGCTCCAGGTCCATCGGCACGACATGTCTCTACTTGACCTTCACCTTGCCTTTGATCACCGTATCCGAGCTCAACACCTGCACAACACAAGCCAAAGAACATGTGCATCATCCCAGTTGACAATCACTCATTATCTCAAGATCGGCATACACCCATGTATCTGCAATCTCCCCCTTGATGAGTGCATTGTCAACTACCAACACAAATCATATGAAGGTAGAAGAAAGAATAAAGGAGGAAGCGAACTCAACAAACGACCAGAAGTGAAGCAAAGCCATAGAAGTCGAATGGAGTGAGCGAGACAACTTGGTTCCCAAAGACATGGGCAACGGCTCGACGCAACCAAGCAAAGCAAAGCTAGCCCTCAAGAAGAGGTAGAACAGGCTCAACACCGCTAGCGAGAAGGTTGGAGCAAGAGACAAAGACAAGCTAGTCCCTCCAGAAAGAGGCAAAGGCTCAACACAACTAGCAGAACCGCTCCAAACCAATTGAAAAACAAACCACACAAGCTGAAATCGTTCAACCAATTGAGAAACTGCTTCGAACCAATTGACTAATAAAAAAGTACGCAAACTCCCCCTACAATAGTGCACACAACTAGGGACATGATTTGTCAAATTTCTCCTCCTTAGTTGAAATGCACACAACAAGGCAAATGCATATGAGTTACAAATGCAGGTTAGCGGCTTCAAGTATATAGTCCATAGAGTGAATAGATGCTCTAAAGAGTGCTGATCCAACATTCAACAATAAGCACAAATGCCAGCAAAGGCTCAAACTGATCACAGAATAGAAAATGAGCAAAGTAAGCAGTTTTAAGCCATTCAGAAAGGGTTTCACACCATCAAAATAGCACCAACATGTATAGACAGGAAGTTACACAAGTGCTAATCATGTATACAAGGTGAACTACCCCTAGCAAAGTTCAACCATCATGCTATAGAATGAAACATAGACTTGTGTTTTCAAAAAAAAATTATCGGAGTTGCAGCGGTTTTTACACAAGTTTTAAAATTTCAGCATGTGATTGCGAGAGGTTGAAAACTTGACATTGCCTAACTTTTCAACCGAGCTAAGCCTATGCATAAGCAATCAGAAGCTTGAAACAACTGTTTCAGTCTTACACTACACGGCTCAAGTTTAACTCAATGTGCAATGAGAAACAGTCTCGATACCGTGATGTGCTGTCAAGTGATCCCATCTCGATCTTTTCAATTCACTTAGACTTGGTTCAAGTTTAGCAGAAAATGAACATACCAAGCAAGTGAAAGACTCAGAACTAGAGACATTGCAACCTAGCATATATGAAAAGCCCAAGTGACTTCAACACATTCTACACATGCTAGTTGCCAAACTCAATGATGAACATGTTTCAAATTTTATGTTAAATTAAGTATATTCACGGTTCTGAAAAGTAGCTCAGATCACAAACATGTATCAGTGATCAAAAGGAGCCTAAGCTACAAGCATCAGCATATATCATCAGAGCACACACTAACCAGAGCATAGATTCATTCTACGGATTATAGACATGAAGCTCAAAAAAATAAAGATGCAAAAATGATGAAATTGAAAGCTAGAAATAAAAGAAGTCAGTCTTTGATACAATAACCAAAATGTTTCCCCCAACTAAAAGGGGAAACACACACCAAGCTCACCTCTCAACCTAGCAAAGGTTGATTGGTCCAAAGGCTTGTGAAAATATCTGCCAACTGAAGATGAGTATCGACATGGTGAAGGTCGATATCACCCTTCTCATAATGGTCTCACAAAGAAATGAAAGCGAACATCAATGTGTTTGGTCTTAAAGTGCAGCACGGGGTTCTTAGCAACGCTAATCGCACTCGTGCTATCACAAAGCAATGGAACTCGAGAAAAACTCAGACCAAAATCACGCAAAGTGGCCATCATTCACAACAACAGAGAACAGCAGCTAGCCGCAGCAACATATTCAGCCTCTTTGGTAGACTGAGCGACACTAGACTGCTTGCGAGAAGACCAAGATACAAGGGAAGAACCCAAAAATTGACAAGTCCCAGAAGTGGACTTGCGCTCAAGTCGGCAACCAGCAAAATCAACATCCGAGTAACCGCAAAGGGAGAGGGTGGAAGAAGCAGAATACCAAATCCCGAACTCAAGTGTGAAACAAAGATACCTCATAATGCGCTTGACCGCCTGACGACGAGAGGTGCGCGGCGACGCCTGAAAGCGCCCGCAAAGGCACACCGCGAAATGAATGTCCGGGCGTGTCGCCATCAGGTACAGCAGCGACCCGATCATACTTTGGTACTCCTTCTGGTCCACAGCTTCTCCATCCTTGTCCGCATCCAGGGTCGTCGTGGTCGATATGAGTGTTGGAAGAGGCTTGGCCTCACCCATATCGAACTTCTTTAATATGTCCTTGGTGTACTTGCCCTGGTGCACGAACGTTCCATCTCGGGATTGCTTGATTTGCAACCCAGGAAAAACGTCAACTCGCCCATCATGCTCATCTCAAATTCCCTGCTCATAGTATCAGCAAACTTGGCAACCAAAGCATGAGAAACCACCAAAGATGATATCATCCACGTAAATCTGAACCAACAAGTGTCATTGCCTTGCTTGAGAAGAAAAAGCGTTTTATCCACACATCCCATTTTAAAACCCTTAGCAAGCAAAAAGGTTTTCAACCTATCATACCAGGCTCTAGGGGCTTGTTTCAAACCATACAAAGCTTTGTGAAGTTTAAAAATATGGTTTGGAAACTTGGGATTTTCGAAATTGGGGGGTTGTTTCACATACACCTCCTCTTCTATGTAGCCGTTTAGGAAGGCACTCTTGACATCCATTTGAAAAAGTTTGAAACCTTTGGATGCAGCAAAAGCCAAGAGGATCCTAATTGCCTCCAAACGAGCTACAGGAGCAAAAGTCTCTTCATAATCTATCCCCTCTTTCTGACTATACCCCTGGGCTATAAGTCTGGCCTTGTTTCTCACAACATGGCCATCCTCTTCTTGTTTGTTTTTGAAAACCCATTTTGTCCCAATAGGGTGACACTCGGGAGGAGAGAAGAAGAACCCAAACCCGATTTCTCAAAATTTTCAAGCTCCTCATGCATGGCATTGACCCAATCCGGATCAGATAAAGCGTGTACAACATCTCGGGGTTCAAAATCAGCAACAAATGCACAATGAGCAAAGTGAGAGATTTGTTGTGACCTACACCGAGTGACGCGTTCGTGGATGTCGCCGATCATCTGTTGAGGAGGGTGTTGGCACTGAATTTGGCGTGGTGCCTCTCCTTGCTGAAGTGACCTCCCCCTCAACAGCAGCTGCTGTGCCTCCTCGGGTACAAGTGGTACAACTCGAGGTGGTGGATCACACGACCCCCATGTAGTAGAGGAAGAAGGGTCGGGGCCGCATGCAGTCGTGGTCGAAGTCGACCCAATCGACATAACAGGTGGAGGAAGTGCCGGATCATCAATCCCTTCAACACCTTCTTCCTCATCATAAAAAGAGATTCGCCAACCTCGTGATCACCTGCGCGCTCAAATCTAGAAGAAGGACAATGCATGGTCTCATCGAAGGTGACATCAGATGTCTCCATGACTCGGTTAGTATCAAGGTTAAGTACACGATATGCACGAGTATGATTTCCATAACCCAAAAATACACCATTAGAAGAGCGAGACTCAAACTTGTCCAAGTTGCCTTTCTTGAGTATGAAACAGTGGCAACCAAAACCTCTAAAATAACTCACTTTGGGTTGCTTCCCAAATCGCAACTCGTAAGAAGTTTTCTTCAAGAAAGCATGGAGAAAAATGCGATTGGAAATATAACATGCAGTGTTTATAGCCTTGGCCCAATACCGCCTAGGAGTCCTATGCTCATCGAGCATTGTCCTGGCCATCTCTACAACACCATTTTGAGGCGATGTGTAGGGGGAAGAAAATTGATGCTCTAAACCCAAAGAGTTACAAAACTTCTCAAAATCCGAGTTCTTAAACTCGGAACTATTATCGCTATGAATAGCTCTCATCGAGTTCTTAGAAACTCGTTTTGAAGTCGCAAAATCAAATTGCGAACAAAAGTGAAAGTCTCAGTTTTCTCAGCTAAAAAGAAAACCCACGAATATCTCAAAAGTTGTCAACAACAACAAGCACATACCACTTCCCACCAACCGAGCTCACCCGAGCCGGACCGACAAGATCCATATGCAAAAGCTCTCCAAGGCGCTTGGTCATAACTTGGTTAACAGGGTGGTGGGGAGCGGCTACCATTTTCCCATGTCTACAAGAATGGCAAACAAGATCCTTCTCCATGCACAACTTGGGAAATCCTCGGATTAAGCCAAGTGAACTAAGCCTTGCAAGCAAGTCAAAGCTCAAGTGACCTAGTCTCCTATGCCACTTCCAAAGATCAGAGGAGGAAGGTCCAGCCAAAAGACAATGAGAAATTCTAATTGACTCCGAGAAATTCGCTCGAAAGACTTTCCCAAAGGGCGAAATCAAACATACAAGATTGCCCTGAGAATCCAAAATACGATTGAGATTCGGCTTAAAACGAATCTTATAGTCATCGTCAAGAGTTGTGAAACAGAAAGAAGGTTAAAATGCAATTAGAAACAAGAGCAACATCATGCAACACAAAATGCTCATTAACTCGCACCGACCCACGAGACAACACTTTACCTTTGCTATTGTCACCGAAGGTGATAAACTCCTTTCTGGCAAGTGGACTAAGACTGGAGAACCACTTGGCGTTTCCGATCATATGCCTTGAGCACCCAGAATCCACCAACCAAACGTTCTCCAATCGCCTTGCCTACATCAATAAAAAGACATAGGGTGAGCATACGGTCCAACACAGGGGTGAGTAAAATGGGAAGTGTACCAGTGTTGGGCTGGCTGCTCAAAAGAATGGTTAGTAGCAAAACCATTCCTAGCACTCCTACGGGGAAAGCGATCACCACACTGAGGAAAACGTGGTCCGCTAAGGGAAGAGCGTCCACCGTGATACTCAAAACGTGGTGGGATAACGCTCAACAGCAAAGCCACCGCCACGGGGTCCAAACCTACAAAGCAGGCTCCCGCCGGCACGACCTCCTTGCGGCCTAGAACCTTGAGGCATTGGACCTATAGGCCTAGCAGCTCTCCTCTGAACCTTCGGCACATGTACATCATGGAAAGGATGGTACATGTCTGTGTTGTTCATCTATTTTGCACGGCGCTCCTCTCTCTTGCGCCGAAAGCAAAACTCCCTCAAGTGTCCATCTCTCCCACAGTGCTCACAGTGGTACCTCACCGCTCATAGGGGTTTGTTGTCACTCTCATAGGGGTTGTTGGTACTCACGGTAGTGGGTGTGGATCACTTCGTCTTTTGTGGCATGAGCTCCTCTCGGATAGGTGGCATTGTGTCAAGCTTGTTCCTTAGGTGGTTGGGTTTAGGAGACCACACTTGTTTCTTTGGTGGAGATCTCGGAGGTTCCTCATACACTCCATCTTTGGTGTTAGGCTTAAGAGGCTCTTTGGGTGAATCTTGGTCAGTTTGGGAGTAGTGGTGGAGTTGGGTTTCTCATTCGGCTTAAGACCACTAAACTCTCCAACCTTCCCGAAAGATGTAGCACACTCAACACCCTGAGCAAACAACACCAGGACCTCAACAGCACGTTTGAATTGGGCAATCATCATCCCAAGCTGCGGCTCACCACAAGACACCCATGACAAGATGGTCCGAAGGTATGTGTTTTCTTCCTCGGTTTGCATTTTGTCATGCTTCACGTTTGCAATCTCCATCTCCAAACCCTCACACAAGGCACACCTAGACACACAACTGCTACCCGAGCTGGCCTTCTCAAGAGACACAATCTTGGCATTCTTCTCTGCCAACTCGGATTGCAAGCCTGCACAAGACTTGCACACACCCAGCAACCCTGGTCTAGCCTTCAGCTCATCCATCTCTCCAACCAAAGCAACATACTTCCCCCTCAGAGTGAGAAGGTCAGTCATGTGCTTGGAGCACATCTCACACTCATCCTCCTCAGTGACAACAACCGTGGACTTGACAGCTCAAGTTCCTTCACCGCATCCTCCCACTTCTTCTTAAACTCCTTTCTCTCTCTAGCAGCAAGCCTAAGCAGTTTATCTTGACTAAGGAGAGCAGCAGTAAGCTTGTCAACCTCAGCAGAGAGTTCGTCAGGAGTCTGTGATACCTGGGAGGTGTCATCGTCGTCCCGAGGGATCTCCTCTAGCTCGCCGTTGACCCCATCGCCGAGGGCCATGGTGCAGAAGCCCTCGTTGTCGACGAAGAAACAGAGGCCGTTCAGCTTGTCCTCGATCTTCTTCTTCTTCTCGGACTTGTCATCGCTTGATGCAGCGGAGTCATCATCCGAGTCGTCGATGTCGTTGAGCGTGGCGAAGAAGGCACGTTGTTCAGCCTGGGCCTTCTCCAAGTACTTCTCCTTGATGTACTCCTTGTTGAAGCCGCCCCTCCGCTTGTGCTTGGCGGAGACATACTTCTCCTTGTGCTTGCCGGAGTCCTACATGTGGCCGTGATCCGCCTTGCCGAAGACTTGCTTGTTCTTCTTTGGGCAATTGGCGATGAAGTGGTTCGAGCCTCCACACTCGTAGCAGCCACCACGTCCTCCTCCACGACGACGGTTCATGCGGTTGTTGTGGAACCACGAGAACTGGTTGGCAAGCAGGGCCAACTCGTCGTCCACCATGAACTCCAGCTGCTCCTCTGTGACAAAAAGAAGAGATGACAAAGCAAAGCCTCCAGAGATGTTAGCAGAAGAGCCAGAAACCAAAGCCATCGACGGGCCAGAAGGATTTTCATAAGAAGCCCTCGCCATGGCGTCAATCTCACTAGACTTAGCTTACTAAAGAGCTCGTCGCACGTGAGAGTCTCATAGTTAGGCGATTCAATGATCGCCTGAACCTTGGAGTCCCACACCGACCAATCGAGAGTGTGTAAAAGCTTGAGAGCCCTCTCATGATCGTCGAAAACAACAACTCCTTGTTAGCCCTCATCCTATTGACAATCACCTGAAAGCGAGCGAATAAACTTTCTATGCTCTCGCCAGGCATGTGTCGAAAGTTCTCATACTCCCGCTTGTGCGACTCGTAGAGACGGGATTTGACTTGAGTGGTTCCCTCATGGAAGCGCATGAGGGTCGCCCAAATCTCCTGAACTGTGGGGAGGTGAGAAACGCGATCAAACTCAGACATGCTCAAACATGAGAAAAGAGCATTACGGGCTCGGCTATTGGCATCGTGCTCATCGATCTGCAGCTGAGTCACATGAGCAGCCAAGACCACGTAATCAGCCTTGTTGCAAATCTCCCAGACAGAAGCACCCATACTCTGAAGATAGGCCGACATGCGTATCTTCCAATACGCATAGTTCATCCCATCAAAGAACGGCGGTTTGCCCACGCCGCGATCCATGTCGCCTTCTATGGATCTGGAACCGACTAAGGTGGAAGATCCTTAACCAGCTCCGATACCAATTGAAGGACCGAAAGTGTTACACAAAGGCGACCAGAGGGGGGGGGGTGAATGGGAGCTTCAATTTCTTTTCAGAAACTTATCGCCGCTGTCCCAAAATCCACCCCAAGAGCAAAGTCGACACAAGTGATGTCCACGACCAAGAGATTGGGTGGATGTTCCCTAGGAACAGAGCGGGACACCACAAAACTTCCTCTCGCCCAAGTCCACGCAAGTTAACTAGTGACAGGGGGAATTTTGGGTAACCTCATCCTCCCCCGAGCAACGCGAGGGGGATTCAGGATATTTTGCATAGCGTGAAGCCCAATTTCTGTAGAGCACAGAGTCGGGAATCCAACGCAAAAAGCGGATCTTAAATCGGGAACGAACGAACAAACTGCGGATGAAAATGCGCAGAACAGAGATGACCGGACTCTGCTTGCGTCCGATCAATGAGGACCAGACGCGTCCGGTCTGCAGAAACCCATTCTTGGTCTCTCTGTGTTGGACCGGACTCACTGAGTCTGAGCGTCCGGTCACAGTCCTGAGCGTCCGGTCACATAAATGCAAACGATGAACAGTGCAACAAGCGAGTCCGGTCACTAGGTTTCAGAGCGTCCGGTCAGTTACGAAGAAAAGTTCTCATTGAACATTCAACGACCGGACGCACAGGGTAGTGTCCGATCGTTGAATAGAAGCGTTCGGTCACCCCGATGCAGCGTTGTTTGTCCACCGATTTGACTCAATCTCTCCAAAACGAAACCTCTAGGCTCAAACTTGGAGAGAGGAGTCACAAGGATGATAGTGAGCTACTTCTAGGAGATCATGGCTCGAACCTATCTCCAAATCGATGAATCGAAAGGATTTGGAAAAAAGAGAAGAACTTGATCCAAACAAAACTTGACCGATCTGTTGGTACAAGTGATTAGAGAGCAATTCCTCCGGTCAAAAGATCGCAAACCCATTCATACACAAATGGTTCAAGCAAAATCGCAAAACTACTCACGGAGAGAAAGAATGAGGCAAATCTCCGTGAGGTCCAAAAGCGAAAACACGAAGAACACACAAGCAAGAATGTAATTCGATCCCAATTTCTGGCCGAAATTCCTCCTCACGAGGAGACAACGAGATTACGGTCTCGTTTCCTCAAAAAGCAAGTACACAGAGGTATGATTCACCATCTCTGCGGATCTCAGTAGCTACAGCATGGAATGGGAAGCATGAAACCCTAGAGTGAAAACAGCAGATGGCTGAGATAATCTGGAGGGAGGGGTTGCCTCTCCTTATATAGCCTAATACAATTATTCCCCTTCTACCCCTACTGCTAATGAGCGAGAAGGCTAACCCTAAGGGTATTCCTAACCAACTCGAAGTTGATAGTGATCCGACGGCCACGCCCGCACAACTGTTAGCTTCGCCTCGACGCGACCTCACCGATTGTCGCCACGTGCCGCCACCGCTCTGCTGCTCCCTTTTCACGGACCTCCCCTGTTTTTGAGGCCGAAACCGGGAAACCTGGCCATCCCCGGTTTTGAGGCCGAAACCGGAAACCTGTCGTCCGTCGTCTGAGTTTTGTGGCCCAAACTCAGAAACCCGTCAGTGCCCAGGTTTTGAGGCCCAAACCTGGAAACCGTCCTCAGCCCAAGTTTTGTGGCCCAAACTCGGAAACCGACCGCACCCATGTTTTGAGGCCCAAACCTGGAAACCGTCCACTCGGTGGTTTTTCTGTGGCTCAACCACCAAACCGATGCCGTAGAGGGGATGCACCGCCCGTGCACCCCATCCACACGCAGATCTTCACTTGTCGCTGTCCCAGGCTGTCAGCCACCACAGCCGATCCTCAGGCCACCTGTCCGTCAGTCCAAGCCTCACGTTCGCCCGTCACCGGTCCGGGTCCATCGGCATGACACGTCTCTACTTGACCTTCACCTTGCCTTTGATCACCGTATCCGAGCTCAACACCTGCACAACACAAGCCAAAGAACATGCACATCATCCCAGTTGACAATCACTCATCATCTCAAGATCCGGCATACACCCATGTATCCGCAATTAATATGAACTTTGTAACATGTTTTTCTCCGTTAGTAATAAAAGTATGGATTTTTGATATCAATCTTGTTACTCTGTGCGTATCAGCAACTTATCCAGGGACTGATACAATGCACAGTGGACCCTCTAAAAGGGGGGCCCTCACAGTCGGTTATTGTAATGATCAGTGTTGCCTTGATCGTAACATGCTCTTTTTTGTACTCATCCCAAACATCCATGACACCCACTTCAAACATCTCTAATAGTTCATCTATCAAAGTTTCGAGAAACACGTCGATGTCATTACCAGGTTATTTGGCCCTTGGATCAGTAGTGGCATTTGGATGTATGACCGCTTCATACAAAGCCTAGTTGAAGGTAGTATACACAGGGTCATTGTCTAGGTGCTATGATTAGTTCTGACCATGTCAAAAGGATCATCTCATTTGTGCCCAAACTAAACCAAAGGTGCCTTATCCCTCCTTGATGTTTTGGTAGCACATAGTGTTGACAGTTCTCTAGTCTGACCCATCGGTAGGGTGCCTCAACATTCACTACAAGAAATATATGGTTTTTGACATTTTTGTATGACAACAGTCATAATGTCATTATATTATTGATTTATGACATTATGTATTAGGCCATTTCAACTTAGTGACAATAAAACTTCATAGTATGCCACAATAAATGTCATATAGCTAGCCCATTTTCATCTAGTGAAAATAATTGCTATGTCATAATGCTTAATTTAATTGTAATAAGTCTATGACAAAGAAGATGTGTCCAAAACTATTTTATTAAATTATTTACTTTGAGACTGATCCTATTTACTTTGAGACAGTTATATGAGAATTGACTATGTTTTAAGACTGAGCAGATTACAACAAGTTGTGTGGCTGCTATGGCAAGGTGTAATGGATGTAATTTATTGCATTTTAAGACCTGCAATGCTATGTTTTAATCTGAATGTTGCATGGCTGAATTTTATGAATCCAATTCTATTTTTTGCATGTTGGGCTATGTTTTTGGTAGCTGGGAAAAAAAATCTATGGGCTAAATCTATGTGGGTTGTAATAAATATATGGGCAAAAATGTACAGACTGAAAGTGTGAGCGCTGAAATATTTGGGCTGAAAAAATATTCAGGTTCCATTGTTTGGGCTAAAAAAAACTATACAGACTGAAATTATTTGGGCTGAAGAATGGGCAAAAATAACAAAACAAAAATAAAAAATAGCCAATAAAAAAACAAAAATATTAGTGGGTTTGCCCAAAATATTGGGCCAAGAAGAATGGGCCAAGAAAAACAAAAAAAAATTGGGCCAAGTAATTTTAGACCAAAATAACTTGCGGCCCATGAAGAGGCCTGCCTGTTATGGGCTTTAACAGCCTATATTCATTTATGATATTTATTTTTGCCCTCGCATTTCATCCTACGTGCATTTTGGCATTTTCCATGTGGCAAGGTCTAAGATTTATGTCAATAATCAAAGTCAAACATATATGACACTAAAATCCGTTGTCATAAGCTTGTGACAATGAATATATAAATGTTATATGATTACTTTGTGACGCGGGTTTTTGACGTTTATATTTTTGTCAACTGAATGTCAAAAAGCTTCAGTAATGATAATAATTTCATACATTTTGAAAAAAAAACAGAAAAAAAAAACAGATGATGTGATTGTATCCTTCTTACTTATGCGATCTTCGGCATGCCACATAGCATCTTGGCTGACTTTGCATTTGCAAACAACCTATGCACGTGGAGAGCAACAGGAAAATACCAAACACCCTCAGGGGCCCTCCCTTTGTCTTGATCCCATTAATGTGGGCCCTTGCTTGTAGCATGGAGCTTTAGACTTGGGACATGCATCCAAGTCTTGTTTATGTCCAGGATACAATATGTAATCATTTGAACATGCGTGGATTTTTCAACCTCTAGGACGATTGGCAGGTCATTTGTTCGCTAGGTATGTCTTCCTGGCAACTCGTTAGGGTCTGGCACAATTTTCAACTCACTATACCCAACAAGTCATCGAAGCCTTTATTGCTCAAACTGTGAGTAGATTTAAACTCTAATAACATGATGTTAGAGCAAACTCCAACGGTTTTTTATTTTTTGTTTGGCAAAATATGGTATTTGTCAACTCTCAAATTAATATGGCAAAGATAAAAAGAGTCAATCTCCAACAGTTTTGCATTTAGACTTGGCAAAACTAAAAAATTGTACGCGGAGAGGGAAATATCCCGCAGGAGTAGCACGCGAGGGCAATGCCAAGCGAACCGTAGCTTGATATATAGCCAAATATCACCCGGTGTTTGCCAAGTTGCTAAAATGCTAAGCTCATTTGCCAAACCGTTGGATAGGAGATTTTAGATGTTTTTGCAAAAACAAGAATGTCAAACCCATTTTCAAAACCGTTGAAGTTGCTCTTAGACTCTAATTTGCTCACTGAACAACTCCTATAAAATGTTGTCTTCGCAGCATTTCTCATTATCTCTAGCTTTTTCAACTGTCTAGTACTAAGGAATCCGCTCTCTACCTCATGTAGGAGTTGCGACATGCCATCGTCGTTATGCTTGGAGTCGTCAACTAACGTATTCTTAAAGAAGTCATTGGTAGGCACAGTTGTGGTGTTCACACCAGAGTCCTCTTCATTCAGTCATTATGACATCATGAAAGGTTTGTTGCATCGTTTGTTGGGAAACATTTTCACCATCCTCCTCATGCTTACTTCATATAGTGTAGTCTTTCATAAACCCCCTGGTAATCAAGTGACAGCGTATCTGCTCCACATTAACAAATTTTGTGGTTTTCTAACTAGGAACCGACAGTGAAGAGTCAGTCACAACCGTTTATTAGAAAGCGGTTGTGATAGACCGGTTGTGAAGACCAGTTCTGTAGTAGTGGTATTGCCTTAAGTGTTTGATATTTGTGGCACTGGAGAGTTTTCAAGCAAACTGCGTGGGTTTATTATTCTTGGAGAGGTTGCTGCCTCCAAGATGTCTTGGAAGGTTGTGGTTCTTTGGAAGCACCACCTGAAGATTGTGCGGTCGCTCTAGAGATTCTTTTATGAGGGGATCTTGTGCTCGTCGTTGCTGGAGGAAGGCAAAGAACAACTTTAGTGGATTTTAGGTATGGAGTGGTTCTACTAGCTTAGAGATCAAGCGCTAAAGGTAGTGAGACAACCATGCGGGATCACAAAAGGCTTTGATAGAGGAGGGGTGAACACCGAACCCACATCAACATATGGGAATTGGGGTGACCGACAAGTGACCGAGACCATGGTAAAAATTTCGGTACCTCTATTGTGGTTTGTCCACTTCAACTCTTTTATTACTTTATGTAATTTATTTCAAGTCATTTAACTTTCATAGATTTATAATTGGTTGGATGTCACCCTAGCATTGCAAGACCTACTTAAACAAATAAGGGTGTTTGTGCACTCACTTGTGAAATTGGTTCACCCATGCTTTAGTCGATCATTTTATTTCCACACTTGTATCAATTAACACTAGTAGAATACTGCTCATAGCTGGCGCCCCCTATTCATAGCATGGGCGGTGTAGTTATCACGTGCCTGTGATATAAAAGAGGCAGTGAACAGTTGACAACCGTCAGTGGAAATGCAATGGACCATTTATACAGGCGGTTGGCTAAGCCAACCGCTAGTGGAAATGCATTTCCACTGACGGTTGTCTTAGCCAAACCGCCTGTGTAAATACCACCATTTCCACTGGCGGCTGAGTTAAGCCAACCACTTGTGTTATCTCTAGTATAAATACCCCCTCTTCCTCCCCGAGCAGCACTGTTTCTCGCCGCCACCTTCCATTGAAGGCGATTTTACAAAATACAAGGGGAGAGGTTTTGATCTTCATTTCTTGGAAGGAGATTAACAAGAAAGGTTAGTTTGTGTCCCTCTTGCATCAATTTGCTCATTCTTTCTCAATTGATGATTCACTTTAGATCTAGGGTTTCACCATGAGTGAGAGAGAAGAATACTTAGGTTAATGAGTAAGCTTGCTTAAGATGGTTAAATAATGTCTCTCATCTATACTGCTACGTGTTTACTTTTAATTTAGTTTATGCATGATATCTTTCCTTGTTTCCATGTATAATATTTAGGTTTTTTATTATGTTGTTATTTCTCAATTATTTTTTTCACTATGTATTTATGTTTATGAATATGGTGTTTTTATTTAATAATGATACTTAGGTATTTTAAATTATGGTACTTAGGTTTTTACTTAAACCCCACATAAACTCTAAACACTAGCTAATAATAATTCCTAGCTAACCGCCTGTGTTATCTCTGGTAAATACCTCTCTTCCTCCCCGAGCAACACTGTTTCGCGCACCACCTTCCATTGGAGGCGATTTTGGAGGTCCAGATTTTACAAAATACAAGGGAGAGGTTTGATCTTCATTTCTTGGAAGGAGATTAACAAGAAAGGTTAGTTTGTGTCCCTCTTGCTATTTGCTCATTCTCTCTCATTTGATGATTCACTTTTTAGATCTAGGGTTTACTCAGCAAATATATCTCTCGAGATGGTTACTTTTTTTACATTGATTTTAATCAATTAATTGTATTTTTACAGGTAATGATGGAGAGGTCTTTGGATGTATAATTACCAAGACTAGATCCATTATACATACCTGAGGTCCATAAGTTTATTGATGCCGCTTAGAACCATGCTTGGAGAACAAAGACGCACATACATTGTCCGTGCATGGACTGCAGAAATGTTGTTGTATTTGATAACACTCAACAAATCCTTTCTCATCTGGTCCGCCGAGGATTTATGAATGATTACTTGATTTGGACAAAGCATGGAGAGGGTAGCTCTGCGCTTATACAACTGGAAACCCTGCGAACATCGACGTCGATGGTGAAGATATGGTTGATGGTGGGTTTGAGTTTGTACAGGAGACACAACAACCTAACGCCGAAACATGTTGTGCCCAAATGTTGGACATCATGGTTTCACGGGAGGAAATGAAGATATCAGAACTAATGTGCTGCCAAATAATATGGCTGCGAAAGATGCAGAATTTCTAGAGGCAATGTTGTGTCGTCATGTGGAAGATCTATCATGTCATTATTTTCATGAAAGGTTGGAGACTGATGAGAGAGCAGAAGAGCTTTATATGATGAGTCTAAGGGTTGCCCAAGAGTTCACGACGTTGCGGTCTGTGCTTAAGGTTGGTGTGCAAAGCTAGGTATGGTCTTTCTGATGCTGGCTTCGATGCGTTCTTGAGTATTATTGGAGACATGCTTCCTAAGGAGAACAAAGTGCCTACTAACATGTACTATGCCAAGAAGCTAATCAGTCCACTAACGATGGGTGTTGAGAAGATCCACGCGTGCAGAAATCATTGTATCCTGTATCGAGGTGCTGATTAAAAGGACTTGGATAGTTGTCCAAATTGTGGTGCAAGTAGATACAAGACGAATAAAGACTACAGAGAGGAACAGTGTGCTGCCTCAGTGTGTAAAGAAACCAAGCGAAAGAGGACCCAACAAAAGACCCTAAAGAGTAGTTCAAAATCCACCAACAAAGAAAAACAAGAAAGTAGACTATTATGCGCAGAAAAAGATTCCTGCTTTGGTGATGTCGTACCTACCTGTGGTCGATCGATTGAGGTGTTTGTTCGCTAACCCAGACGATGCCAAACTTATGAGCTGGCATGGTTCTGATGACCACAAAGACGATGGGAAGCTTTGGCACCCAGCCGATGGCCAGCAGTGGAAAGATTTCAATGAAAACCACATGGACTTTGCAAAGGAACCAAGAAATGTTAGGCTCACATTGAGTACTGATGGAATGAATCCATTTGCTGAGAGGAGCAGCAAGCACAACCCATGGTCGGTGATCCTCACCATCTACAACCTTCCTCCATGGTTGATGCAGAAGCGAAAGTACCTTTTGCTAACCATCCTTATCTCTGGACCTACACAGCCTGGAGTTGACATGGATGTTTCTTGGAGCCCTTAATAGAGGACATGAAGATATTGTGGGAAACAGGTGTTAAAATGTTCGACGAGTACCACAAAGAATCATTCACGCTGAGAGCAATTATCTTTGTTACGATCAACGATTACCCTGCTCTCTTCACATTATCAGGGCAGTTCAAGGGAAAGGTTGGTTGTGTGGTATGCATAGATGAAACCGCTTACGTGTCCCTTAATGCATCTAAGAAGATAGTGCACATGAGAAACAGACACTTCTTATCGAAAGGATACAGGTACCGCCAGAAAAAGATGGATAAGTATTTCGACAATAATGTTGAACTACAGTCTACTGCTCCATCAGGTAACAGTAAAGGCAAAAGAGTTTTCAACCTAGTCAGCAAACTCGATTTTGTTTTTGGAAGAAGACAAAAAATGGAAAACCAAGAAAGGATGTCAAACCAACTCCAGGGGCTACATTCAAGAAAAAGTTTATTTTCTTCGAGTATTTGTCATACTGGCCAGAGTTAGTCGTTCGCCACGCAATCGATGGTATGCATTTCCAGAAGAACGTGTTTGAAAGCATAATTGGAACCTTACTAGACATGAAGGGGAAGACAAAGGAAGGACTGAAATCACGCAGGGACATGGTACAGTTAGACATAAAAAATGAACTTCACCCTATGCTTCAAGAAAATGGGAAGTACCACCTCCCAGCAGCAAGCTACAACCTCAACAATGAAGAAAAACATGCGATGTGTGTGTGATTCAAGCATTTGAAAGTCCCATCTGGATTCTGCTCTAGCATATGAAGTATTGTGTCAATGAAAGACCTTACACTCACCAACTACAACTCACATGATTGTCATGTCATGCTGATGACTTTCCTCCCTATTGACATCAGGGCTATAAATCCAGTGTGGATCAAGGTTGTAGTCACACGGTTGTGCTACTTCTTCAACAGGATCCCACAAAAAGTGATTGACCGTGATGAGTTGGCGTCCCTTAAGGAATTCGCAGTGGAGATAGTGTCACAGTTTGAGATGTGTTTCCCCCTAGCATTCTTTGATATTATGTTTCACCTTGTGGTCCACTTGGTTCCACAAATAGAGGCTCTGGTCCCATGTACTTGCATGAGATGTAGACATATGAGCGTTTCATGTCAATACTAAATGGCTATGCATCAACTTGTGCTCGTCCTGAGGCGTCCATTGTAGAGGGGTACTTAACCGAAGAGGCAATTGAGTCCGGAGGTCCTTTATGCAACAAGGTCCTAAAAGACCAGGTTGCAATAGGTTTACCTCAGTCAAGGCATGAGGGCAGGCTGAATGGAAGAGGGAGGATGAGAAAGAAATCAATCGTCCCTCTTGATTACAATACAATCCTCGAGGCACATCACAACATCCTACATCAGCTCTCGATAATGGAGCCTTGGATCGAGAAACACATTGATGAGCTTCACGAACATAATCATGGGTGCACGGATGATTGGTTAATGAAGGAACACAAAAAAGAGTTCACCTCATGGCTTCGGGAGCATGACATACCAGATGGGGAAACAACTGAGGAACGCACCATCAAGGTGTTGGCATCTGGACCACCACACCAAGTCATGACATGGCAAACTTATGACATTAGTGGTTTCACGTAATGTACCAAGTCCAAGGACAACAAGAGCATGACACAGAATAGTGGTGTTCGATGTGAGGCCTTAGACTCTGAAACGGGTAATGAGAACTACTACTTTGGCTTCGTTGAGGACATATGGGAACTTGACTATGGTTCATTTTAGATCCCTGTGTTTCTATGTCAATGGGTTGAAGACAAACATGTTATAGTGGACAACTATGGGGTCAGAGTTCTTGATCTAAGTAAGGTTGGCTACAAAGATGATTCGTGGATAATGGCTAACCGTGCTGCACAGGTCTTCTATGCCGAACAGATCCTTTCTCGTAATGAGAAGAAAAGTACTGACAAGCCGAGACATGTAGTTTTTCCTAGGAAGCAACAAGCTATAGGAGTTGATGGTGTATCTTACCTGGATGAATTTAACGAGTTCAGTGATATGTCGCTCTTTATAGATGACCATCCAGTAAGGATAAAGAATATTGAGCGAAGCATTCCCACATAAATCATTGCCCTGGGTGCGCCATGATGGAGAAGGAGAAGGAAGAATAGTAGCTGCCTAGATTATTTTTGTTATTTACCATGTAATCCATTTATGTAATCTTTATGTGACATTAGAGCCACTTTTATGTATTCAAAACTTTGGTATTCAACTTGGTATTCAAAACTTTCTCATTAGAGCCAGTTTTAAATCCCTTAGCCGCACAAAACTCTATCAAAATTTGAGTTTCAAAACTTTGAACAGAAAAAATGTAATAAATGAAGGGTTGTTCCTATACAGAAGATGTGCATTATATTGTTACCTACAACTTTGATATTCAACACTTCCTCACTAGAGGTCATTAAGTGTGCCATATTCATCTGCGAGTTATCGGGCTTTTAAATTCCTATAACTTAAAAAAAATTTAGTAATTCACTAGTTTTTCAAAAAATCCTTACATTTGGTGTGGTGACATGTATTGGCCAACTAAACTCCTGGAAAAAGAATGAAATGATTTGAACAAAGTGACAACATAGATGCTTCACAAGTGGGCACATCTCTAAAAGAGTTTAAGTGAGTTTTACACAAGATTGGAGTAGATGTAGACAACGTATGGTACAACTGTGTTAAATGAAGTAATGACCAAAACAAAAGTTGTAGATCATGGTGTCCCCTTCAACTTGGTATTCAAAACTTTCTCATTAGAGCCAGTTTTAAATCCCTTAGCCGCACAAAACTCTCTCAAAATTTTAATTTCAAAACTTTGAACAGAAAAAATGTAATAAATGAAAGGTTGTCCTATTCAAAAATATGTGCATTATGTTGTTACCTACAACTTCGGTATTCAACACTTACTCACTAGAGGTCATTAAGTGTGCCATATTTCATCTGCGAACTTTGAATTTCAAATCTTTGATCATAAAAGATTCTTAAGCACAAAATTGTGGACCAATATTTTTAGCATGTAAATCTTTTATAGAGAAATACACAAAATTTATTTCATAATTTTTGGACCAATATTTTTAAGATATGGATTTTTGAAGCATTTAACAATATCTGCAAATGCATTTTTAAAGAATTGGAAATTAGTTAATACAAGCGGTGGTCAATACCAACCGCCTCTAGAAATGGTTTCCCTATAGGCGGTTGCTATTGACCGCCGTCTGTACAAATCTATTTCTACAGGAGGTGGTCAATACCAACTGCCTGTAGAAACCATTTCTACAGGCGGTTGGTATTGGCCACCGCCTGTAGAAATGGGCTCCCTATAAAGGTCAACTCGTCACCCCTAAAATTTTTCTAAGTCCTGGCGCCAGTTCATTTCAAAGAGACGCCGGCAGGCTCCCGAAATTTTCCGCCGCCGCCTCATCGTCACGCCACAGTCCCCTCTCCGCTACGCTCGCCGTCACAGTCGCCGTTGTGAGTCCTCTCCTCCTCCTCCTCTTCCCTCTCTCTCTGCGCATTTAGCGACGGCGGCGCGCGGCGGCGGTAATGGCCGGCGTGGCTCGTGGCCACCGCCGGCTTTGTCCGTCCGGTGGACGGTGGCCGCGGGCGCGCGACACGGTGGCCGCCGCCGCAGTGCGCCCGCGCGGCGGCGGGCGCACTGCGACGGCTAGTGTGGCAGCGGCGGGCGGCGGCCGCGCGCCTGGAAGCAGAGGAGGGAGAGAGGGAGAGGAGGGGAATGGGCCACGGAGTGGGCGGAGTGGGAGACAGGAGGGGCAGCATGGGCCGGGGATTGGGCCGGAGAGGGAGAGAGGGAGAGGAGGGGCATGTGAGCTATTTTTTTCTTTTTTTATATAATCATTCAAAAATTCATATCTTGGGAAATATTGGTCCAAAAAATGAAACAAATTTTAGTTGTTTCCCTCGATAAGATGTATACATAAATAAATCAAAATAAATTTTGTGTTGTTTCTCTCGTGAAATATATATTTAAAATGATTTAAATTGAATATATGGCTCATAGATTGTCTACATAGATAATTCTAGGAATACCAAAAAAAATGTGAATCCAATTTGTTAGCTTTATTGAACTATGTAGAAGCTGTGATAAATATTAAATGCCATGTTTTTTTCCGTTTTCTTTTATAAAATCATTCAAAAATTCATATCTTGGGAAATATTGGTCCAAAAAAATGAAATAAATTTTGTGTTGTTTTCCTCGATCATAGTTTGTTTAATACATATATAATTCTAGGAATATATGCCTCATAGTTTCTTTTTTCTTTTATAAAATCATTCAGTTTATCGCAACTTCTTCATACCATAGCTAGATCTCCTTGTGATATTATTATATATTATGTCAGTTTGTCGCGATGAGTTCTCCATGCAAGGACCAAGCCCCAGGATCTGAACATACGGAACAAGCCCCAGAGTCTGACCCCATGATGAAAGAAGTGACCCACCAAACAGGCAAAGTCCTAGGCTCGTCCGACCCCACAGAGGAAGTACAAGGGACCCACCAAACGGTTGAAGCCACAGGGGACGAAACTCCAGAATATTAAAGTGTTAGCGATGACATGGAGCCTCCCAAAGAGGAAGACTCATCGTGAATTGGAACGTGATCCTGATTATAATCCACAAGCCGATGAGGTAATCCTTGTCTATTATTACATGATTTCGATCTATAATGTTGTATGTAATTACATGATTTCGATCCATAATGTCTATATAAACCCATCTATATGATTCACAATGTCTATATTGAGGAGGCAATGTCTCAAATGCAAGAACTGATTTGGCAACACGAAGTGGCACAAGCCGAAGATGCATCAGAACCGACCACGACGACGAGCACTGAGAGATCAAGGAAAAGAAAGCGGAGCAATTTGAAACGAAAGCGAGAGGATTATACAAGTTTCCAGATGACGTATATGCCATCTCAGATGTTAGCCTGATCGGACAACCCTAGCTCCTGAGGAGGCCCTACCTAAGCAGCAGAACACCATTGGTTTCTGTGTTAGGGACATTTTGACATCACTATTCGACAGTGGTCCAGTGTGTCAGATGATGACAAGACAAAAATTCGGGATAAAATCAAGACGAGGTTCATGTTTCCTTGAAACACACCAGAGGCACTGATAAAGGAATACACAATGAAGCAGTGCAATTAGTTTTCAAAAACCGGAGGTCGGTGATGAATACCAAGTTTGCAAGAGAGGGTTGGACCCTACAAGCAGATACAACATTACTAAAGGACAGTGGGGGGCGGTTTTTTTATAGCAGAGGAGAGAGCCAGATTTCTTAACTCTGAGCGAAGCCAACTCTGCTCTCGCTAAGAAGAACAAGTACCCCCACCGTCTAGGCACAGGTGGTTACCAGCGTCAGGTTCCCAATGGAGGCAAGAAGAGGCTGCGAAGAAGGCGGCAGGGTTGCCAGCGCTGCCCGAGCAAGTTGGTGAAAGGTCGGCAAATTGAATTCTTGCTTGAAAACCAAAGGAAAACTGAGAGCGGTGTGTCCTTTGACGACCCCATGTTGAAGAAGCAACAAAGAGCATCTTTGCGGTGGCGGCCAAGATGCAGGAAGGAAATTCAAGCCACGAAGGGAGAGGGACATCCTTACTGCGGGCCTCGGTAACCCTGAGCATCCTGGCCGTGTTCGAGGCATCTCATCCAAAGAGGGATGGAAGGATGGATTCAGCCCTTAGTGGCAAGGTGAGTATAAGAGTGATCGATACAAGGAAGAAATGACAAGTTATTTAAAGCAAGAGGCTAAGAAAGAGTTCACGGAGATGATGGCAAAATTGCTAGAAAATCCTCCTCCTAAGTTGATGCAAAAACTAGTGAGTGCGGTTTCAAATCAACAGATTAGCGTTCAGGCACCCCAGATGTAGCTAGTCCTAGTGGTGTCAGAATGTGCAACCAACATTCCAAGCAGTGCTGCATCTACGGCGAACAAGGTTCACTATCCGGTTGACAACATTGTTGGTCCCATGTCGTGCTCCCTGGTCATAAGATATGGCATTAACAATCATCGTACAAGGGAAGTAGCCAAGGGCAAGCGATCCCGGGATGCAAATACCATGGTGCTGACATTCCTGAAGACTACTGCAGAGTAGAAGTATCGACCGTGGTTCAAGGATATGAGGATGAGATTCTAGACATCCCCGGTCCAGAGGTGTTTACACCAGATTTTAGTAAGCATAAACGGCTGATTTATAAGGAAAAGGATCGACCTGGAAATAAAGAAGCTTGTGTGGGTCAAGCGTAACCAGAAGGATTCATGTGGACCAACGCGACGGGCTTCGAAGGCGTGTCGGACTCGACCAAGGAGTTCAAGTTCGGGTCGTCTTTTATTTTACCTTTTTGTAACCTACTCGTGTTAGGGCAAGAGTAAACCAGGTTATAAATAGTTAGAAACCTGGATTTTGTAAGACATCCAATCAATCAATACACCGGCCACCGTCCAAAAAACTCTAGGAGTAGGAGTAACGTAGATCTCGGTGAGACCTTCAATCAGATAGGGCTGCATCGGCATCGACCGACCTCCGGTTTGCTTGTAAGTTTCACCAATGGCTTGTGTCATCGTGTAATAAGGCTGTATTTGGCATTGACCCAAACTCTTGTTAAACTATGGCATGATTAGTTACCGGTCCAAGTTCGTCTTTTGTAAGACTGTCTTGACTCTGATCAATCTCTTACTTTAGTTGATCTTGACTAGTTATTGGCTCTATTGGTTTGGCAAGCTAATAGATTCATCAAGTTACCGATGTTGTTTCACGTTTATTTTGTTTCTTTATGTTTCAAACAACATCTTACCCAATCAAGATTGACAAAGTGGTTTAAACTTAAAGAACGCTTAGTTTCGGCTATTTTTGGGATTTACACGCTTACAACAGAGGAAATAGCCGATACAAGCCTCTCATCGACTATTTGTCAATCTTGGTTGTTACATGTTGTGCGTTCGAGATATTCGATAAAATAATGAACTGATTGTTGGTAGTTCTTAACTTCACTAAAGATAGAGCTAGGCAACTATCCCCGGTAACGGCCCAGAAATGCTTGTTGACACTTGGCAACGTCGTTACTAGGAGTAGACTATGGAATCTATCCCGGCAACGGCGCCAGAAATGCTTGAAGCAAGTCCAGTCACTATACCTAAAGGAGTGAAGCTAAAGCAGCTATCTACTAATGTCAAATGGGGTTGTCAATCACGACACTAGTAGGAGCTAGCTAGCGAGAATGCAATCTACCAGGAGGAGATTCTGCAAGCGCACAGAACTATCGTAGTAGCACTTCGCCTGGGAGTACCAGGTGTCGATTTATTTGATCCAAGGGAAGACTAGGGTGGTGTATGAGTCGAGTCAAGGAGGAGATGAGAGTCGAAGAAGAAGAAAGGAAAAGGAGAAAAGAGAGATGAAAGGGATGAGAGAGGATGAGAGGCGAGACAGAAGAGAGGGATAGGAAGGATGAAGAATGGCTAGTGGAATGAAAAGAGGTAGAGGAGCGAATGAGAAACGAAGGAAATGGAAAGAATGGAAAGACTAAGGAATGCGAAAGAGCTAGAGGGTATGATATTGAATAACTAAGGATAACTAATATATAACTAACTAATAACTAATAACTTACTCCTAGATTAACTATGAAGCAGATTACTGCGAAGCAAGATAGGCAAATGCCAAAACAAGCAACCAAGTTAAGTAAAGTTTTATTCCTATCTTGTCAAGTACCGAGGCGTACTAGCCTTTACCACTGACTTAGGTTGAACTCTAGCACAACGAGCCTTACTGTTAAATGGGCCAACTACGTGGTGGAATTCAAGGCGCACAGGGCTGTCACCACCTGCTTGCTACCACAACTATCCGGGGGTCCAGCCGTATCTGAAGGTAAGTCTATAACTAAGCACCATGCTTAATTATATTCTAACTATCTCTACCCTAGCTTTGAATAGAGACTCCCTTGCGGACGTTAGAGCAAATACTTGACCTAATAAATATAAACACTAAACTAATTAAGCAACCTATTGGCAAAGATCAAACACTAAGCACACTAGAGATTAACTACTATGGCTAGCGAATTGAACTATAGGATAACTAGGCACTCAAGCAATCAATCAAGTATACTACTCAATACTGGTAAGTAGAATAAAGTAATACTTGAAATGATGAACTGGAATATAGTAAAGTGCTTGAATAACAAGAGCAAAACCTGAACTGGAGATGAAGGAAGACTCTTCCCAGCTCCAGGACCGATCACTCGCCCGCTTCTACTCTTGAGCTAAGCCTTGAGCAGCGCTACGGCGAGGTCAATGAGGCAAGGATGCCTTGCTCTACTAGCTACCTACTTGCCTAAGCTTGGCTAAATCCTAAGCTATTAGCCTTGCTTTCGTGCTTCCTTACTTCTTTGCTTTCTTGCTTCTCTTGCTTGAAATGAAGTGATGCCTCCAGGGGGGGTATTTATAACCTGTGGAGTGAGGGGGGTACTTATAGGGGCAGCCAACAGACCTAGGGCAAACCCTAGTGGCGGGCGCAGCCCTAGGTGGCGGCTGCCACCCCCTGGCCGTTTGGATGCACCGTCATTGATCCTACGGCCTCTAGGGACTCCTCCAAGGCGGGTGGTTAAGTCGGTTGCATATCAGATAACCGTCATTCGGTCATGATCCACGCCACTCCCCTCCTGAGCCCTTCGATGCCACTGACATAGTGACCAAGGGCCAAGATTTGGCCCTGGGGTGGTCACACGGATCAGTGACGTGGCAGGGGGGAAGTTTGAGCCTCTCCTTGTGGCGGGCGCCACCTAGGGTGGCGGGGCGCCAACCCCCATAGGGCCCAAATGGGGTCTGCTGAGTGGCTTGGCCTTTGGTGGTATTTTTTCAAATAATCCAAAATTGGTTACAAATGCCTGCATTCAAATCCAAAAATCTATGGACTTGTGGAATTCGGGTAGTTGAAAACCTAGTTTGACTACATTCATGCTCTTTTTGGTGAATTTTAGGGTAAAATATTGATGGTAAAACAGGTGTTTAAGGACCATCAACAAGCTCCCCCAAGCTAACCTGTTGCTCGTCCCGAGCAACAGCGGTTTAAGCATTAAGCATGAAATAGATAGCAACTTAAGATGCATACAAGTGCATATTGTATAGTGAGCAATACTTAGTATATATCATTAATCATAGTAATGTGGGGCTTATAGCTTTTCACTTCAACATGCAAGAGTGAAATAAAGCAGTAGATAGGAAATTTTTATCTTGCTTAGGTTTGACTATTCTGTCTGATGGTTTGGAGGTTTTTTAGGGTTTTCAAAAGATAAAAACTTGCTTAGGTCCTCCAAGATTCACTCAATCACTCGGTGTTTAAATCCTCACTTAGGCCAAAATGTAGCCTCTCCTAGTTCTAAAGAATGATATGTGGAGTTTATAGGTAGGCATAGAGAAATCATGCCTAATGTTTATGTTCTTGCTAGACACTCAGATCTAAGGCGCAGCAAATATATTATAAAAATTGATCAAGATGTGCATGTGTGGTTATGTGGAGGAAGTGTATAGAGAGATTTCATAATCCTTCCTAGTTAATTTCTCTAGGGTCTAGAGCCATGATAACTCTCTCTCTCTTTCGATATAGTGAGTGGTAGACAAAAATGTGTCCTCACATTTTCTTAGGACATGGTCCTCTCTTGAGCTACTTTGCTCACTTTTTTTTTTCATATCTCTTTTTTTAGCTCTAGATTTTCCCAGATTGTCTCTACGAAAGGATTTTTGTCACACCCCAAAATTTCTGATTTTGGGTTGTGAATAGAAAACACTAATAAAATAATATAAATTAATATTTGTCTAAAATTATCAAGTGTTAGTTTGAGCTAGCGCCACTTTAGTTATAGTAAAACGAGAATTTTCAAATTTTCCCTAAACTAATTTGACGAACTTATGTTTATTTATGTGATGGTTGGTTGTTGTTTGACCTTGTGTTGTGAGAGTCGGTAGAGTTATAAAACGCGTTCGGTAGTCGTCGTATCTTTATCCGGTCTGTATGGTCTTTCTTTTTCCAATCCAAATTTATCATTGCTACTCTATCCTTTTGTAAACTTTTCCAATCCTTTTTCTTTTGTCCCAAATCTCTTTGTCCATTCCATCATCAATACCATATATAACAATTCTTGGGAATTTTCTCACTTTTTCCGGAAGAGTTTCCAAGATTTCAGTGAGCATAATCTAATTTTTAGATGCTTCAAATATCTTTTCATGAGCTCCAATACTTTATTTGGGTTCATTATATTTCAAAGTGACTCTGAGAATTTTCATAGAATTTTCGGAGCCATCAGAGTATTTTTCGTGGCTTAAATCAATTCTGGACTTTTCTGGAATTATTCTAATCCCGAAATTAATTAATTCCGAAATTAATAAAATATCTCGTTTTTCAAACTTATCCAAACCCTACATATATATACATGCCGGTGTTCATCACGTCGCGAGGAGTCCAAAAATACGGCTCGTTTCGCGAGCCGCCACTCCTATCGTTCCAGATCTGAAGACGAACTTTCCTATCTCCTAAACTCCGGCGAACTTCCGGTGAGCCTTCCTGGCCAAACCATCGCGTCCTAGAGAAAACCGTCACCACCATGGAGTAGCTCTCGCCAGTCTCTACGCCATCATGTCTTCCTCTTTGCAAATCCATCACCGTTTCATTATTTCCTTAATATCTTTTCTCTTTCTAGGCTGACCGGAGCTTCTAGTTTTCTCGTCACGCCGTGCTGCAGTGCATCGTTTCCGTTCCTCAGCTGCCTTCCCGTGGGCCCCGACCCTGCACCTATACACACGTGCATGTAAGGTGCAGCCGGCCTCCGGCCGCCGCCTATGGCCGCTCGGCCTTGGCTGTGCGGTCCCGCAGGCAGCCACCACCCTCGCGGGCAATTGTTGTCGTTACCGGCCGTGTGCCGAAGCAGGCAGGCCGACAAAGCCACCCCGGGCCGAGCTCTGGCCAAAGCCCCTCCCCGCGGATGAAGCACACCAGCACAGACTCATCCACGTCACGTTCCTGTCAAAGGATGAAGATGCTGGTAATTGCGATTTTGCCACTGCTCTTTAATCTCTATTATTTAATCATCTAATCTCCGTTTTAGTTCGTTTCAGTTGCGTTAGTTTCGTGTCGACGTGTTTTACACACAGTAGTGTTAACGCTTTTCATCTCACATGTTTTTTTCATATAAAGTTAAATATTAAATTGATTAATAAACCTACAATCGATTTATAATTAAAATCAATATAGGTTTTATACTTCGATATTTTATACACAATGTTACCATGATTAATCACTAACATAAATATATTTTTAATTTAAATTTGCTTAGGCTAATCGTTATCACATAAATACGTTTAGATGCTTTCACATGTTTATTTTCTTTTACTAAGCTAATGTTTAAATTGATTAAATTATATGACAATATTATAAATAAATATGATCAGTCTAACTCGACTTTACAATTAAAATATGTTTTGTCTAATCTGAATTAATATATCGTCATTATTTTATTTAATTAAAATAAAATAAGCCGGTAGTTCTTATTTTTATAATATAAAATTTTTGATAGACGTGTCTTTTAGCGATAGCTCCAATTTAGTCGTTTCGTGCGTTCCCGCGACCGTAGTAGCGAGCTCTTTTTAGTATGTTGTTTTGTCATGTGTTGCGTTGTTCTTAGTTCTCTTTTTCTTTTGTTTGTTTGTTGTTTGTTTGCCTTGTATGGTGCTTGCTACGAGTAGACGACGACCGCTTGTGGGCGCTGAAAGATCACAAGTTGATGACCCAGAACTGATGATGTTAGAATTGGTCAAGTGTAACAGACAAGTATAGCAATCGAGTTTTCTTTCGCAATCATGATCATGTTACTTAATTAATGTATGCATCAAATGATAAAAATGACTTATTAGCAACTTAAGAAAATATCTGTACGAGCACCTTCGGGATTTATAGTACAACTGTTGGGGGTTATATGGCTCTAGCTTTAGCTCAGTATGAGGACCTTTTCTAGCTTGTAAGAGTTTACCCTTGTGGCGCAAATGAGGGATAGCAGACTGGGGATCCCTGCGACTGGTTGAATCACCCAGACTGACTAATGAAACCTAGCGGTCCTAACTTGTTAGACGAACCTTTGAAAGCTTCATCGTGAACCCTGCCGACTTTCCTTGGAAGTGAGTTAGAGGCTGATCACCTCGGGCGAAAGGGCAATTCACGTCTCGCAGGGAAAGTGTACAATTTGCGCAAAGGTTATTAAACTGATATATCCAGCCGCCTTGCTCAAAGACACGAGCGGCCTTGAAGACTTTTACATTAAGATTATGACTTTTTTGCCATTTCAGTTACAGTTCATTATTGTTGTTAGTTAACATGTTCATTATTTACCGTTCTATGCTATTCATTATTTATGTTACATTGATCATGAAACTGGGATCTATATCACTTGTTGCTATATTTGCTGAGTACGACATGTGCTCACCCTTGCTATTTCCCCCACACCCCAGTCTCCATCAGAGTTGCGCAGCGGAAGCCTGGTGAGGATACAGATGAGTTCCAGATTACTGACAGAAGTGCTAGGCGTATGTTACCCCCAGTCAACTGTTCCTGTGAAGAATGAAGTCTGAAGAGAAGTTTAGTATCCGTTCCGCTTAACTTTGATGTAAGTGGTGTTTTCGATATCTAAAACACTGTTTTGATATCTTTTTCCTCTGTGGTTGTATGTGGGACTTCCTGTAACACCTCTGGTGATTAGTTTGTATTTAACCTGACATGTCATCATCTTAAGTCATAATCATTCTTGTCATGCATTAATGTTTGTCTAATGATTGCTTGCCTTTACCCTTCCTAAAGGTATTTTGTGTGTAGTGATTCCTTTTTCTAAAAAGCCTAAAAGCCCAAATCTTCCTATAAGGGCAAAATGGTAATTTCACCTCTGTGCCTGCCTTTGTGTAATTCTTGTGCAGTTTAGTGTCTTGAAGCTTTGTTGTGTTGTTCAAAAACCAAAATCAAAAACAGATTTCAATTTCTTTTTTTTTAAAAAAAACCCTGATTTCCAAACCCTGGTTTTTACCCCTCTTTTATTAATTTAAGAACAATTCAAAATTTGGAGTTGGTCCAAAAAGCAAAGTTGTAGATCTGATCAAGAGAAACAACTTTGGTATTTACAAATTTTCAAGTTTCTGTACAAAGTTTGAAGTAATTTCAAATTCATTCAAACTCCAGTTTTTGTTCCCTTTTAGCTTTCAAAATTATTTCAAAAACTATTGAGTTTCAAAAAAAGTGTATAATAGCAAAGTTATAGGTTTTGGAAAAGGAACAACTTGCATGTTTACAGATTTTTAACTTTCAAATAAAATCAAAAGTAATTTTGAATTTATTAAAATCCCAGAAGTGTCCCTTTTCAAATTTCAAATGTGATTCAAAAACTATTTGGATTTGAAAATGTTCATTTTGACAAAGTTGTAGATCTCCTTTTTCTGCACAACTTTGGTATTTTGAGTTTTTGCTGCTCAGTTCGAAATTTGGAAGTACTTTGCAAATATAAGAAATCAATTCTAAGTCAAACCCTAGACCTAGCCCTGTTCATCTTCAACCTAGGGACAGGGGGGGCCGGCCATGGCCACCCCGCCGGAGCTGCGCGTGCCACGCGCCTGGCAGCCGCCCGCCTGCTCCCGACCCGTCGCCCTTGACCGCGCCATCATGCCGCACCCGCACGCGCGAAGCGCTGACCCTCGCCCGTCCCCCACTACTCCCAGCACGTCGCCGCCGCGTGGCCGTCGCCGGCGAGCGCACGCCCGGCCCCTGAGCAGACTTCCGTCCTTTCTTCATTATGGTTTCGC
This sequence comes from Coix lacryma-jobi var. lacryma-jobi, assembly GCA_009763385.1. Taxonomy (NCBI): domain Eukaryota; kingdom Viridiplantae; phylum Streptophyta; class Magnoliopsida; order Poales; family Poaceae; genus Coix; species Coix lacryma-jobi. The sequence continues at coordinate 39,952,576 of CM019829.1, forward strand.
AAGCACGCGACGCGGCCGATCTTATCCACCCTCGCGCACCTCTTATCCGCCCCTGAGCACGGCTATAAAAGCCACCCGCCGGCCGCCGTTCTTCCGCCACCAGCGAGCTCTGTGAACCCGAGCCACCAAGCCTCCCCAGAGCGCGCCGAAGCCGCCGTTGCCTTCGTCTTGAGCTTCTCCACCTTTCCAAACCACAAATTTCACCCCTCCGCCCCTCCTTTAGCGGCGCAAGCGATTCTTCTCCGACTCCGGCGAACAGTCTTGCCGCGGTAAGCAGCAAAATTCGTCGCCGTGGGTTTCTTCTCATTCATCCGACCCCCGCCCTCTCTTCCTCATCTTGGTGCGCTCCTAACCGCTCCTCGGCGATCTCTTTTGGTGGACAGAACCGCAGGCACGCCGCTCGCCCCCGAGAGAGCTCCGCCGAAGCACCGCCAACGTCGAGCTCACTCCTTCGACCCTTGTTCCGCCCCGCCGAGCCCTGCCTCCGACCCGTGGTAAGCACTCAAAGCCCCCCCGGTCTCTGCTTTCACGGCGCAAAGCTCGAGCCAGGCCTCGAGCGGATACGCGTTCACCGTTAGCTCGAGCCAGGCCTCGAGCACACGTTTCCCGTCTCGCTCGGGCCAGGTCTCGAGCGGACACACTCACCACTTCGCTCGAGCCAGGCCTCGAGCAAACACACCACCCTCACCGTCTCGCTCGAGCCAGGCCTTGAGCGGACTCACACACCCACACCGCTTCGCTCGAGCCAGCCTCGAGCAAGCACTCACACACTGTCTAGCTCGAGCCAGGTGTCGAGTAGACACACACCCTCATCACTTCGCCGAGCCTAGCCTCGAGCAAGCGTGCACCCCCCGCTTCGCCCGAGCCAAGCCTCGAACGAACCCGCGTTTCCGTCTCGCCCGGGCCTCCCAGCCAGGCCTCGGACGGACGATTGTTTCCGTCTCGCCCGAGCCTCCCAGCCAGGCCTCGGACGGACGATTGTTTCCGTCTCGCCCGAGCCTCCCAGCCAGGCCTCGGATGGATGAATGTTTCCGTCTCGCCCGAGCCTCCCAGCCAGGCCTCGACGGACGATTGTTTCCGTCTCGCCCGAGTTTCCTAGCCAGGCCTCGGACGAAGCGGTCGTTTTCCGTTTCGCCCGAGCCTCCGCGTCAGGCCGCGGGCAACTTTGTGTCTGTTCTAAAAGTTAATTACTCGATAGAGAGTTGTACTCTAGAATCTGTGGTTTTGCCCTGTGTTGCATTGTTCATGTCAGCATCCTCATTAGCATACATCATTGCATCCGTGTAGTGACCGAAGGAGAAGGTGTCAAAGTCGAGGCAGCTGCTGAGGAACCGACCCCCGAGGCGACTCCGAGCTCCAACACCTGCACTGCCGACCCCGCGTCTGTCCTTTTTGCTCTTCAAGGCAAGCCCCGGTGCATTTAACCCTTCCTTGCTTTTATAAAGGTTTACTTAAAATGCTTTGAGTTAAACTACTGCATTAGGTTATAGGAGTTGTGTGATGACCTATTTCTTGCACTATTTACCCCACCAGAATATCCACCTGCCCTGTTTTAAAAACTATTTGCAAAATGCTTAGTGGTGCTATATAATAGATTTGCAATAAAAATGCCAATTTCAAAAGTGTGATCACTTAAAGAATTTTATGGGAATTTGGCTTTACTCCCCGGCCATTGGCTAGGTATCTGATCCGTACCTAGTCAATTGCGAGGAGAGGTTGTCCGAGTGTACGGTGCCGTCATGTTGTAGTCCGGGACTCAACAGTTGACACCGACCGGGACAGGGTTGAAAAACTGACAGGACTATTGCGCTCGGGTGAGATATAACCGAGGTATAGTTCTGGCAGAAAAATTAGGGACCATCCGTATGGGGGCCTGCTGGTCAAGGCTTGTAACTATTCACATACTTCGGAAAGCTCTGGCTCCGAGGACTCCTTTATTGGGACCGACAACCGCGCACTGGGAGTGGCGAGATGGCGGAAGTAGCTTGTACCCACGTGGTCGTCGTACCTGGATATGAGTGGTGTACTGTACTTCCGGGTGGCGTAGGACCGGGTCCAATCTTGGAGGAATCGTGGAAGACGAGTGGGCATATGCAAGCTTGGGTGCTACATATGCAGTGTGGATAGGGATCCTCAGCTGAGTATTATTTATCCGGATTAACGTTGCTCCTCGGTTATGGAGACTTGGTCACTGACTGTCAACGGAGAGTGGTTCTCAACTAGGAATGTTTTGAAAGGTAAAATGAATCATGAACAATGAAGAATTGAAAAATACTTGAATCTTTCAAAAAAATAGAACAAGGTTTTACAAAAAATGCTTTTCTGCAAAATACTTGATCTTGCTTAAGCCTTACCATGACTACCCTAAGCCTCTCATCCCTGAGTCTTCTTCCTTTTTCTTTAGTCGGGTTAGTCTTGTTGAGTACCCCAGTACTCAGGGTTTTGTTACCCATGCGGCAGGTATGACTGAGTCCCCGATGTGTCTTGCGCCCTGCTGCATGACCATCATCCAGGAAGAGGCCGATGAGGCCGAAGAATAAATGTGCACCCTCGGGCTGGGTGATTACAAGTATCTTTATTTCGTTGTACTCCGCTACGTTGCCTATTTTCGATTATACGAACATAGTTTGTAATAACTGCACCGCTCATCTTTTGGAACCTCGGTTTGTAAAACTAATGGTATTTAAGTCTTCCGCTCTGTATTCCGATGTTATTTGTAAAAGTATCCAATGCTGTAACCGAAAGGTGAGATGATCCTGCGGACAATGGGCACTAATGCAGCCCGGTGACGAACTGCCTTGGTCACGTGGAACATAGGTTCGGCTGTCAGAGGTTGACAGGGACCCGTGGGCCATGGGATTAAGACCGTTCCGTAAAAGAGTGGTATCGGAGCATCTCACTTTAACGTTGCAGTGTTTTTGCGAAAACTTCAAAAGATCTTTGAGTCCAAACAAACTAAACTTGACTATTTTGGGTCCAAACTGCTTCTCTCATCTTGTCCTGTATATGGCAACACTAGTTAGCGAGACAACATGTTTTAAGCTCTTTGTACCTTATTTATTTACTGCATTGCCTTGTTCCGTAGGAACGATTCATGCATCATGTCATATTCACTTAAGTGAACATAATAATTTTCCTCTCTAAGTTCGTTGGGTTAGTATGCCTTTACCTTTTCTTGCCAGCCTTTTCACTCCTCATCCATCATATCCTATCCAGACATGGCTCGCATCAAGCTGACTGCTCGCAAGTCGACTGGACCGAATGGTGTGCCACGCCACCAGCTGGCACCACGTGCTGGAGAAGAGACTGGCGAAGCCTCAAACGGTCGTCGCTTTCCCCGCCGTACCCGCAAGCACCTAAAGGAGGAGATCAAGAACCTGAAGGCTGAGCTGGAGAACTTGGAGCATGACTTCTACCACTCACGTCTGGAGTTCTATGAGGCACGAGCCTCCCTGGAGCAGGCCAACCAGAACGTGATTCGCGCCATCCAGCAGCGCGATGCCACTTGGGTTCACGAGGACGTCACCAGAGCCAAGCTCCACGGACTGCGGCAGTACACAACTCAGATTGAGCAGTTCAATGATATGCTTCATGAGGAGGTACACCAGCTGTACAACCAACTCCACCCCGTGGTTCCCCCGGTTGTCGAGGACCCTGAGGACGGAGTAGTGGAGGAACCGGACGTGGAACAAGAGTCAGGCGTGAACAAGGAAGTTGAACCTGCCGAAGACATCCACGCCGAAGACGAGGACGAGGAGGTTGAGCCTGAGCTCATCCTCGAGGAAGACGACGACGAGGACATGATCATCATCAATGAAGACTAGACTCATTGTGTCTGTACCACCTGCTTACCTAAACCCTTAGTCTAGGTTTGGGGGCGCTAGTCTGTCGTTTGCTAAGTCGGGTCTGTATCTTTCTTTGCGTATCTTTCCCCTTATCAGTCTGTTGTCATCTGTCAGTCATCTTTATCGATCATCTACCTTGGAATCAGTGAAGTTTTCAGTCAGTTGTTTATAGAACTTAATCTATGGATGCTAAGTTCCAAGTTGCTTAAACAGATGCCTGTGAACACTCGCACTGGAGCTGGAGGTTCTGGGGATGCCAACCTTCCAAACCCTCCACCTGTACCTGCTACGCTAGCAGATGCCATCGTAGCCTTGGCAGCCGCTGCTAACCTGATGGCTCAAAACCAGGGGCAGCAGAACCATGGCCACCGTGGTCGCCATAACATCAACAACGAGACCACATATGTGGATTTCACCAAAACCCGTCCACCAGTCTTTACCAAGGCCGATGAACCCCTTGAAGCTGATGATTGGCTCCGTACCATGGAGCAGAAGTTTGGTCTTCTCCACTGCACCGACACCCAGAAGCCCCGGTTTGCTTCTCAGCAGCTTCGTGGTCCAGCAAATGCTTGGTATGCCAATCTGTTGGCTGCCCAGCTAGAGGGTCATCAGTTGACCTGGGAAGAGTTCCGTACCGCTTTCCGTGCACATCACATCCCTTCTGGAGTGATGAAGATGAAGCTCGATCAGTTTCTAGGCTCTGCAGCAGAAGGACTCCACAGTGATGCAGTACGTGGGTCAGTTCAACCACCTTAGCCAGTATGCCTCGGAATACGTCAACACGGACGAGAAGAAGAGGGACTGTTTCCTTAGGGGATTGCACCCTAAAATCCGCAGAAGCATGTCTAATAACCTGACCGGTTCGTATCATGATGCTGTTGACCGGGCGGTCGCTTTTGAGGAGAGCAACCGCCAGTACCAAGAGGAAAAGAAGAAGAAGAAAGCAGGATCTAGCAGTTTCTCTGGCAGTCACAAGCGCCAGAGGGTCATTTATCACCCTAGCCACCACCAAAATCGCCCCACCTTACCCCCACCAGCAAGTGGTCGTCCGTACCGCGGCCACCACCCACAACGCCAACCAGCAGAGTGCCACGCAGCCGAACGCCCCAGGTGTTCGTATCACCACCCCACAAACCGCCTACAACCATCCCTGCTACAACTGCGGCCAAGTCGGTCACTGGTCTCGTGAGTGCCCAAAGTCCAAGAGATATGCTCAGAATACTCAGAAGGGTCCTGAAGGATCTCAGCAGCAGCAGCATGTTCAGAAAGGCAAAGTTGTCAAGAAGCACGGGCAAGTCTACTACACCACTGTCGGCGACATCCCAGAAGGAGAGCCCGTCATGATCGGTAGGTTTCCCGTTGCCACTCATCCTGCAGTCGTGTTGTTTGATTCTGGTGCATCGCATTCCTTCATCAGTCGTACATTTGTCTCTAAGCATGGGATATCATTTGGGGAGTTGAAAGAAAGTTTCTGTATATTTTCGCCTGGAGGGCGTATAAGTACTAAGGAAGTGGTTCGCAATATACCGGTGATGTTGGGGGAACACGTATTTCCTACACCATGATAGTGCTACGTGATCAGGAGATAGATGTCATTCTAGGCATGAATTGGATGTGCCAGTATAAGGCCATGATTGACATCCTGAATAGGGTTGTGAGAGTGGACATTCCTAACAGTACCTCCAAACTCCTTTCTCCAACTCCCAATGCCTCCAAAACCAGCAATCACGCAATTGAATACCACCTATGTTCAGGAGACCAGAGACATCCCCGTAGTCTGTGAATTCCCTGATGTTTTTCCAGAAGACTTACCTGGCCTGCCTCCTGACCGTGATGTTGAGTTTGCCATAGAGCTTAAAGCCCGGGACTGCTCCTGTATCCCGCAGAGCTTATCGAATGCCTCCCAGAGAGTTGGCATAGCTAAAAATCCAGTTACAAGAGTTGCTGGATAAGGGCTTCATTCGCCCAAGTTCGTCTCCTTGGGGCTGTCCTGCAATCTTTGTGAAGAAGAAAGACAAGGTCTCAGGTTATGCGTTGATTATCGCCCACTCAACGAAGTCACCATCAAAAATAAATACCCCTTGCCTCGTATTGACCTTCTTTTTGACCAGCTAGCTGGAGCCAGAGTATTCTCCAAAATTGACCTCAGATCTGGCTACCACCAATAAAAATACGTCCCGAAGACATTCCTAAAACCGCTTTCACTACTAGGTACGGCCTATATGAGTACCTGGTCATGTCCTTCGGTTTGACCAATGCCCCTGCCCACTTCATGTACCTCATGAACTCTGTATTCATGCCAGAGCTTGATAAATTTGTGGTCGTGTTCATTGACGACATCCTTTGTCTACTCAAAAACCCCTGAAGAGCATGCCGAGCACCTTCGTATCGTTCTAACCCGCCTCAGAGATCATCAGCTTTATGCCAAGTTCAGTAAATGTGAGTTCTGGTTAGATCAGATACAGTTCCTTGGTCATGTTCTATCCGCTGAAGGTGTCAGTTGATCCCGGAAAGGTGGCAGACATTCTGGATTGGAAGCCACCTACCACTGTTCACAGAAGTCCGCAGCTTCATGGGAATGGCTGGATATTATCGCCGTTTCATCCGCGATTTCTCCAGGATCGCCAAGCCTATCACCGAGTTGTTAAAGAATTCTAGTGAAGTTTGTCTGGTCACCAGCTTGCTGAACAAGCCTTTCAGACATTAAAGAAACTGTTAACCACGTCACCAGTGCTAGCCCCGCCGAACATCGAAAAGCCCTTTGATGTCTACTGTGATGCATCTGGTACTGGTTTGGGCTGTGTTTTGATGCAAGAGGGATGAGTGATCGCTTATGCCTCACGGCAGCTTAAGCGACATGAAGAGAATTATCCAACCATGATCTTGAGTTAGCAGCAGTGGTGCATGCCTTAAAGATCTGGCGTCATTATTTGTTAGGTAGTACCTGTAATGTGTACACTGATCACAAAAGCCTGAAATATATCTTCACTCAAGAAGAACTGAATATGAGACAGAGAAGATGGCTTGAGTTAATTAAGGACTATGATCTCGAAGTACATTACCATCCGGGTAAGGCGAATGTAGTCGCTGATGCGCTCAGTCGCAAGTCATACTGCAACTGTCTGGTGATGAAACCCTGTAATTCTTCCCTATGTTATGAACTAGAAAAGCTGGGTATTGAAATGGTTTCCACAAGGAACTCTGAATAATATCAGGATAGAAACCCCTATCAGGGAACAGATCATCACTGCACAGAAAGATAACCCTGGAATCAAGCACATCATCGAAAGGGTCCGAGCCAGGAAAAGCGGATTGTTTCAGGATTGATGATGCGGGGGTGTTTGGTTCAAGAACCGACTGGTAGTTCCCAAAGTGCCTGAGTTGAGACAGTCATCCTGATGAAGCACATTTGACTAGATTCTCCATCACCCCGGCAGCAACAAGATGTACCAGGACTTGAGGCAGAGATTCTGGTGGACAAAGATGAAGATTGAGATCGCCCGATATGTCGATCACTGTGATACTTGTCAGAAAGTCAAAGTGTGCACATGAAGCCCGGAGGAGAATTGCAACCTTTACCTGTACCTGCTTGGAAATGGGACGATATCAGTATGGATTTTATAATGGGCTACCCAAGACACAAAGAGGTTTTGATTCCATTTGGTGATCGTGGATCGCCTCACTAAGCAAGCTCACTTCTTGCCAGTCAAAACCAGCTACACCGTCCCCACTTATGCCACTTTGTACAAGAACAACATAGTAAAACTCCATGGCATACCCAAGACCATTGTCTCTGATCGTGGTACTCAGTTTGTCGCAAAGTTCTGGGAAAGCGTTCCATACCTCACTTGGAACCAAGCTATTGCATAGCACGGCATATCATCCGCAAACGGACGGACAAACTGAGCGAGTCAACCAAGTGTTAGAGGATATGTTGAGAGCCTGCGTGCTCACCTTCGCAGATACTTGGGATGACTGTTTGCCCTTGGCAGAATTCTCATATAATAATAGTTATCAAGAAAGCATCAAGATGGCACCCTTTGAAGCACTGTACGGTCGTCGCTGTCGTACACCTCTCAGTTGGTCTGAACCGGAGAAAGGGAATTCTTTGGAGTTGACCTAGTAAAAGATATGGAAGAAAAAGTCAAGCAGATACAAGAGAATATGAAAATTGCGCAGTCTCGACAGAAGAGCTATGCGGACAAAAGACGTCGACCTCTGAAGTTCCAGATCGGGGATTATGCGTACCTGAAGGTCTCACCCACCAAAGGAGTTACTCGTTTCGGAGTCAAGGGGAAGTTAGCACCACGCTATATTGGTCCCTTTGAAATTTTGGAACGCTGTGGCAAGGTAGCTTACAAACTAAGATTGCCCGATCATCTTTCCGCCGTCCATAATGTGTTTCACGTCTCCCAACTCAAGAAGTGTCTCCGAGTACCCGAACACGTGGTGGAAGTTGAAGGTGTTGAGTTAGAACCCGATCTGTCATACTCTGAATATCCAGTTCGCGTGTTGGATTACAAGGATCGTGTTACCCGGAGGAACTACCACAAGAATGGGTACAAGATCCAGTGGAACCAACACTCTGAAGAGAAGCCACTTGGGAATCTGAAGACTTCTTAGCAAAGAACTATCCCTGGCTTTCTCGATACTCTTTAGATATAGGTTTACCCTGTCCTTCTTAAGACGCAGAATCTCGGGGCGAGATTTCTTTTAGAGGGGAAGGCTGTAACACCTCTGGTGATTAGTTTGTATTTAACCTGACATGTCATCATCTTAAGTCATAATCATTCTTGTCATGCATTAATGTTTGTCTAATGATTGCTTGCCTTTACCCTTCCTAAAGGTATTTTGTGTGTAGTGATTCCTTTTTCTAAAAACCCTAAAGCCCAAATCTTCCTATAAGGGCAAAAATGGTAATTTCACCTCTGTGCCTGGCTTTGTGTAATTCTTGTGCAGTTTAGTGTCTTGAAGCTTTGTTGTGTTGTTCAAAAACCAAAATCAAAAACAGATTTCAATTTCTTTTTTTTTAAAAAAACCCTGATTTCCAAACCCTGGTTTTTACCCCTCTTTTATTAATTTAAGAACAATTCAAAATTTGGAGTTGGTCCAAAAAGCAAAGTTGTAGATCTGATCAAGAGAAACAACTTTGGTATTTACAAATTTTCAAGTTTCTGTACAAAGTTTGAAGTAATTTCAAATTCATTCAAACTCCAGTTTTTGTTCCCTTTTAGCTTTCAAAATTATTTCAAAAACTAATGAGTTTCAGAAAAAGTGTACAATAGAAAAGTTATAGGTTTTGACAAAAGGAACAATTTGCATGTTTACAGATTTTTAACTTTCAATATAAAATCAAAAGTAATTTTGAATTATTAAAATCCCAGAAGTGTCCCCTTTTCAAATTTCAAATGTGATTCAAAAACTATTTGGATTTTGAGAATGTTCATTTTGACAAAGTTGTAGATCTCCTTTTTCTGCACAACTTTGGTATTTTGAGTTTTTGCTGCTCAGTTCAAAATTGGAAGTACTTTGCAAAATACAGAATCAATTCTATGTCAAACCCTAGACCTAGCCCTGTTCATCTTCAACCTAGGGACAGGGGGGGCCGGCCATGGCCACCCCGCCGGAGCTGCGCGCGCCACGCGCCTGCAAGCCGCCCGCCTGCTCCCGACCCGTCGTCCCTTGACCGCGCCATCATGCCGCACCCGCACGCGCGAAGCGCTGACCCTCGCCCGTCCCCCACTGCTCCCAGCACGGTCGCCGCCGCGTGGCCGTCGCCGGCGAGCGCACGCCCGGCCCTGAGCAGACTTCCGTCCTTTCTTCATTATGGTTTCGCAAGCACGCGACGCGGCCGATCTTATCCACCCTCGCGCACCTCTTATCCGCCCCTGAGCACGGCTATAAATGCACCCGCCGGCCGCCGTTCTTCCGCCACCAGCGAGCTCTGTGAACCCGAGCCACCAAGCCTCCCCAGAGCCCGCCGAAGCCACCGTTGCCTTCGTCTTGAGCTTCTCCACCTTTCCAAACCACAAATTTCACCCCTCCGCCCCTCCTTTAGCCGGCGCAAGCGATTCTTCTCCGACTCCGGCGAACAGTCTTGCCGCGGTAAAGCAGCAAAATTCGTCGCCGTGGGTTTTCTTCTCATCCCCGACCGCCGCCCTCTCTTCCTCATCTTGGTGCGCTCCTAACCGCTCCTCGGCGATCTCTTTTGGTGGACAGAACCGCCGGCACGCCGCTCGCCGCCGAGAGAGCTCCGCCGAAGCACCGCCAACGTCGAGCTCACCTCCTTCCGACCCTTGTTCCGCCCCGCCGAGCCCTGCCTCCGACCCGTGGTAAGCACTCAAAGCCCCCCCCCGGTCTCTGCTTTCACGACGCAAGCTCGAGCCTGGCCTCGAGTGGATACGCGTTCACCGTTAGCTCGAGCCAGGCCTCGAGCACACGTTTCCCGTCTCGCCTCGAGCCAGGCCTCGAAGCGGACACACTCACCACTTCGCTCGAGCCAGGCCCTCGAGCAAACACACACCCTCACCGGCTCGCTCGAGCCAGGCCCTCAAGCGGACTCACACACCCACACCGCTCGCTCGAGCCAGGCCTCGGAGCAAGCACTCACACACTGTCTAGCTCGAGCCAAGGTCTCGAGTCAGACACACACCCTCACCACTTCGCCGGGCCTAGTCTCGAGCAAGCGGTTGGACCCCCCGCTTCCCCCGAGCCAAGCCTCGACGAACCCCGCGTTTCTCTCTCGCCCGAGCCTCCTAGCCAGGCCTCGGACGACGATTGTTCTCCGTCTTGCCCGAGCCTCCCAGCCAGGCCTCGGACGGACGATTGTTCTCGTCTCGCCGAGGCCTCCAGCTAGGCTCGGACGGACGATTGTTCTGTCTCGCCCGAGTTTCCTAGCCAGGCCTCGGACGAAGCGGTCGTTTTCCGTTTCGCCCGAGCCTCCGCGTCAGGCCGCGGGCAACTTTGTGTCTGTTCTAAAAGTTAATTACTCGATAGAGAGTTGTACTCTAGAATCTGTGGTTTTGCCCCTGTGTTGTATTGTTCATGTCAGCATCCTCATTAGCATACATCATTGCATCCGTGTAGTGACCGAAGGAGAAGGTGTCAAAGTCGAGGCAGCTGCTGACGAACCGACCCCCGAGGCGACTCCGAGCTCCGACACCTGCACTGCCGACCCCGCGTCTGTCCTTTTTGCTCTTCAAGGCAAGCCCCGGTGCATTTAACCCTTCCTTGCTTTTATAAAGGTTTACTTAAAATGCTTTGAGTTAAACTACTGCATTAGGTTATAGGAGTTGTGTGATGACCTATTTCTTGCACTATTTACCCCACCAGAATATCCACCTGCCCTGTTTTAAAAACTATTTGCAAAATGCTTAGTGGTGCTATATAATAGATTTGCAATAAAAATGCCAATTTCAAAAGTGTGATCACTTAAAGAATTTTATGGGAATTTGGCTTTACTCCCCGGCCATTGGCTAGGTATCTGATCCGTACCTAGTCAATTGCGAGGAGAGGTTGTCCGAGCGTACGGTGCCATCATGTTGTAGTCCGGGACTCAACAGTTGACACCGACCGGGGCAGGGTTGAAAAACTGACAGGACTATTACGCTCGGGTGAGATATACCGAGGTATAGTTCTGGCAGAAAAATTAGGGACCATCCGTATGGGGGCCTGCTGGTCAAGACTTGTAACTATTCACATACTTCGGAAAGCTCTGGCTCCGAGGACTCCTTTATTGGGACCGACAACCGCGCACTGGGAGTGGCGAGATGGCGGAAGTAGCTTGTACCCACGTGGTCGTCGTACCTGGATATGAGTGGTGTACTGTACTTCCGGGTGGCGTAGGACCGGGTCCAATCTTGGAGGAATCATGGAAGTCGAGTGGGCATATGCAAGCTTGGGTGCTACATATGCAGTGTGGATAGGGATCCTCAGCTGAGTATTATTTATCCGGATTAACGTTGCTCCTCGGTTATGGAGACTTGGTCACTGACTGTCAACGGAGAGTGGTTCTCAACTAGGAATGTTTTGAAAGGTAAAATGAATCATGAACAATGAAGATTGAAAAATACTTGAATCTTTCAAAAAAATAGAACAAGGTTTTACAAAAAATGCTTTTCTGCAAAATACTTGATCTTGCTTAAGCCTTACCATGACTACCCTAAGCCTCTCATCCCTGAGTCTTCTTCCTTTTTCTTTAGTCGGGTTAGTCTTGTTGAGTACCCCAGTACTTAGGGTTTTGTTACCCATGCGGCAGGTATGACTGAGTCCCCGATGTGTCTTGCGCCCTGCTGCATGACCATCATCCAGGAAGAGGCCGATGAGGCCGAAGAATAAATGTGCACCCTCGGGCTGGGTGATTACAAGTATCTTTATTTCGTTGTACTCCGCTACATTGCCTATTTTCGATTATCTGAACATAGTTTGTAATAACTGCACCTCTCATCTTTTGGAACCTCGGTTTGTAAAACTAATGGTATTTAAGTCTTCCGCTCTGTATTCCGATGTTATTTGTAAAAGTATCCAATGCTGTAACCGAAAGGTGAGATGATCCTGCGGACAATGGGCACTGATGCAGCCCGGTGACGAACTGCCTTGGTCACATGGAACATAGGTTCGGCTGTCCGAGGTTGACAGGGACCCGTGGGCCATGGGATAAGACCGTTCCGTCACACTTCCTGGGCACACATATGCGTATCTGGTTTTGTTCTTTAAAACCGGGTGTTACAATTTTAGAAATGAAAAGGGGGAAGAGAGAGAAATGTTTATTCCCAGTGTAGGAATAGGATAAGGCTAGCAATGGAACGTTTGGCAAGGTATTGCATATCTCCAGTGTAGAGAATGAGCAATTTATTTGGTGTTTGCAAACTTCTAAAGTGGAGAGTAAGCAATTTATGGTGGGTGTGTGTATCTTGATCAAAAGATATGATAAGCTTCTCTACTAAGATCTATGAGGTCTAACAAAGCTCAACACAAACAAAGCTCTTTGTGGTTTTGACTAACAAATATTTGGCAAGTGGTGGGATGGGATAAAATCCAGGAGGAACTTTTAGCAAGGTTTTCATGTTTTAAAAGAAATCCTCCAGATTTTGTCCTAAGTTCACCTTGTCAAGTTTAAAGAATTACTCCATTTCTTACTAACTTTATTCACTAAGCATGATTTCAGTTAAAACATGTGCAACCCACAAAAGCTGCAACTTAGATAAAACTAGTTATTCTAACTATAACAATAGCATTTGCATGACATATTATTTCTTATTCAGGTTCCAATATTTTTAAGCAGATTTTATCATTTTTTTTACTCATGGGATGGTTACTTAGGCATGCATGTAACATTCAAAACTTCAAAAGATATAGAAATTAAAAACTGAATATAAAGTGTAGGCTTGAGACATATTTTATTGGAGCGGGAGTCTCCCCCAAGCTGGCTTCTTGCTTGGTAAAGGGTCTTCATCTTTCTCGGTCGGAGCTCTTGTTCTCATTTTATTAAAAAGAAAACTATCTAATGTTGTGAAAAGGGAAACTATCCTATTATGATATTTTATTATTCTAGCTAAGTTAACATATACTTATGCATATAACTAATGATACTGATTTTTTTAGTTACATGCATGACATATGTTATTTATTTGAAATTTAAAGGGAAATTTAAAAGTAAAACCATACCTTAGATTCATGGAATTTCATCCTTATTGGGTAGATCTTCTTCCTTGGGTGCTTCTTCTTTAAGTACTTCATCGGCTTCTTCTTCTTTTGGCATCTCTCCTTTGTCATGTGAATTACACAACTCAGGAGAAGGTGGTTCTTTCTTTCTGTTCCACCTTGTTCTTGGGCGCCTCTTCTTGGTATGAACGGGTTTTGCTTCCTGCATGTTAGCGGCATAGGCGGGACCACGGGAAAAGGAGAATATTTCCTTCCTCCCTCCTAATGTCATTTGCATTTTACCACTTCCCACATATATGCAAGCATCAACAGTGTTCAAGAAAGGTCTACCTAAGATTAGAGGCACATCTTTCCTATTTCCCATATCTAGTATTATGAAATCAGCAGGAACATATGAACCTCTAATATGAACAGGTAAATCAGTGACTATTCCTTCTACATAGCATGTTGATTGATCAGCTAGCACGACATAGGCAGATGTGGATGTCATGGGTGGAAAGAACGAGTTTTCATAGAAATCCTTAGATAAAATATTTACACTCGATCCTAAATCACACATGGTATTATTAAAGACTTCACCAAAGATTGAGCATCTAATTATGTGACTACCAGGATCACCCTTTTTAACAGTCATGGTTTGATCTTCATAATAGTTAAAATATTTTATTTCAACCATATTTGCAGTTTCCATGTTAGGTTTAGCAGGAATTTTGCCAGGTTCAAAAGATGGTATACTTGCAGGAAGTTGAGCTAATTGGGTTTCTAGCATTTTATTAAAACTTAATTGATTTTTTAGAGCAGATGAGAAATCTTCCAATTTAGCATTTATATTCTCAAGGGTTTTATCATTTGATATTAATCTCTTATTCAAGAAATCAGTAGTTCTACCTTGTGAGTAAACTAAATTCTTCAAGAATGAGAAATTATCAGAATTCTGAAAATTAGAGCGAGGGAATGAATTATTACCTTGAGAGTAGGAGTGTTGATTCCATCCTTGATTTTGTTGGCGGAAACCGTTGTTGTTGTTGTTGATGAAGTTCAAATCTTCATGTAACTCAGGGCAGTGGTTCCCAGAATGTCCGGTTTCTCCACGGACTTCACAAGTCATGTAGGATTCCAGAGATTGGACACTCTCTTGTTGGTTCATCTTCTCACGGCTGTCCAGCTTCTTTGCCAGCAGGTCCATCTTGGCCACGATCATGTCGGCCTCCTTAAGGGAATGCATACCTCGCTTACGGGGCTGCAGTCTCTCGTCATTCCATCCTTGGTTTGACACCATCTTCTCTATGAGAGCCTTAGCATCTGCAACATTTAGAGAAAAGAATGCACCACCGGCGGCGACATCCAAATGGCTTCTAGAGAGTGGGGTTAGGCCATGGTAGAAGTTCTGGATCAATAGCCAGTCCTCCATACCATGGTGCGGACAAGCAGCGATGTACTCTTGCATTCTCTCCCAAGCCTCGGGAATAGATTCCTCGGCTTGTTGCGTAAAGCTGGAGATTTTGTTGCGAAGAGCGTTCGTCTTGCCCATCGGAAAGAATTTGGCGAGGAAAGCATTGGAACACTTGTCCCATGTGTCTACAGCGTTGCGATTGGTATAGAACCATTGCTTCGCTTTTCCTAGCAAAGAGAAAGGAAAGAGACAAAGACGGATGGCTTCTTGGGTTATCCCCTTAATGGTGAAGGTGCCGCAAATCTCCAAAAATTGTTGGAGGTGAGCATTGGCATCCTCATGAGCTTTGCCACAGAACGGGCTAGCTTGGACCATCATGATCAGAGCCGGTTTCAACTCAAAATTGAGGTTGGCATCGATCACGTCTGGTCCTATCGCTACATTGGTGGCAGAAGGAGCAGAAAACTCACGAATGGTCTTATTGGCCATCGTGAAGGTAGAACAAGATAAGAAAGAAAGAAGTTGAAGAAGATGAAGGAAAAAGATAAGAAGGACTAAGGAAAGAACGAATGGGGTAAGATGGGATTCGCTAAGCGGGAGTGTAACACCTCTGGTGATTAGTTTGTAATTAACCTAACATGTCATCATCTTAAGTCATAATCATTCTTGTCATGCATTAATGTTTGTCTAATGATTGCTTGCCTTTACCCTTCCTAAAGGTATTTTGTGTGTAGTGATTTCTTTTTCTAAAAACCCTAAAAGCCCAAATCTTCCTATAAGGGCAAAATGGTAATTTCACCTCTGTGCCTGGCTTTGTGTAATTCTTGTGCAGTTTAGTGTCTTGAAGCTTTGTTGTGTTGTTCAAAAAACCAAAATCAAAAACAGATTTCATTTTCCTTTTGAAAAACCCTGATTTTCAAACCCTGGTTTTTACCCCTCTTTTATTAATTTAAAAACGATTCAGAATTGGGAGTTGGTCCAAAAGGCAAAGTTGTAGATCTGATCAAGAGAAACAACTTTGGTATTTACAAATTTTCAAGTTTCTGTACAAAGTTTGAAGTAATTTCAAATTCATTCAAACTCCAGTTTTTGTTCCCTCTTAGCTTTCAAAATTATTTCAAAAACTAATGAGTTTCAGAAAAAGTGTATAATAGCAAAGTTATAGGTTTTGACAAAAGGAACAACTTGCATGTTTACAGATTTTTAACTTTCAATATAAAATCAAAAGTAATTTTGAATTTATTAAAATCCCAGAAGTGTCCCCTTTTTAAATTTCAAATGTGATTCAAAAACTATTTGGATTTTGAAAATGTTCATTTTGACAAAGTTGTAGATCTCCTTTTTCTACACAACTTTAGTATTTTGAGTTTTTGCTGCTCAGTTCGAAATTTGGAAGTACTTTGCAAAATACAGAAATCAATTCTAAGTCAAACCCTAGACCTAGCCCTGTTCATCTTCAACCTAGGGACAGGGGGGGCCCGGCCATGGCCACCCCGCCGGAGCTGCGCGTGCCACGCGCCTGGCCGCCGCCCGCCTGCTCCCGACCCATCGCCCTTGACCGCGCCATCATGCCGCACCCGCACGCGCGAAGCGCTGACCCTCGCCCGTCCCCCACTACTCGCAGCACGTCGCCGCCGCGTGGCCGTCGCCGGCGAGCGCACGCCCGGCCCCTGAGCAGACTTCCGTCCTTTCTTCATTATGGTTTCGCAAGCACGCGACGCGGCCGATCTTATCCACCCTCGCGCACCTCTTATCCGCCCCTGAGCACGGCTATAAAAGCCACCCGCCGGCCGCCGTTCTTCCGCCACCAGCGAGCTTTGTGAACCCGAGCCACCAAGCCTCCCCAGAGCCCGCCGAAGCCGCCGTTGCCTTCGTCTTGAGCTTCTCCACCTTTCCAAACCACAAATTTCACCCCTCCGCCCCTCCTTTAGCCGGCGCAAGCGATTCTTCTCCGACTCCGGCGAACAGTCTTGCCGCGGTAAGCAGCAAAATTCGTCGCCGTGGGTTTTCTTCTCATCTATCCGACCCCCGCCCTCTCTTCCTCATCTTGGTGCGCTCCTAACCGCTGCTCGGCGATCTCTTTTGGTGGACAGAACCGCAGGCACGCCGCTCGCTGCCGAGAGAGCTCCGCCGAAGCACCGCCAACATCGAGCTCACTCCTTCGACCCTTGTTCCGCCCCGCCGAGCCCTGCCTCCGACCCGTGGTAAGCACTCAAAGCCCCCCCCCCCGGTCTCTGCTTTCACGGCGCAAAGCTCGAGCCAGGCCTCGAGCGGATACGCGTTCACCGTTAGCTCGAGCCAGGCCTCGAGCACACGTTTCCCGTCTCGCTCGAGCCAGGTCTCGAGCGGACACACTCACCACTTCGCTCGAGCCAGGCCTCGAGCAAACACACACCCTCACCGTCTCGCTCGAGCCAGGCCTCGAGCGGACTCACACACCCACACCGCTTCGCTCGAGCCAGGCCTCGAGCAAGCACTCACACACTGTCTAGCTCGAGCCAGGTCTCGAGTAGACACACACCCTCATCACTTCGCCGAGCCTAGCCTCGAGCAAGCGTGCACCCCCCGCTTCGCCCGAGCCAAGCCTCGAACGAACCCGCGTTTCTGTCTCGCCCGAGCCTCCCAGCCAGGCCTTGGACGGACGATTGTTTCCGTCTCGCCCGAGCCTCCCAGCCAGGCCTCGGACGGATGATTGTTTCCGTCTCGCCCGAGCCTCCCAGCCAGGCCTCGGATGGATGAATGTTTCCGTCTCGCCCGAGCCTCCCAGCCAGGCCTCGGACGGACGATTGTTTCCGTCTCGCCCGAGTTTCCTAGCCAGGCCACGGACGAAGCGGTCGTTTTCCGTTTCGCCCGAGCCTCCGCGTCAGGCCGCGGGCAACTTTGTGTCTGTTCTAAAAGTTAATTACTCGATAGAGAGTTGTACTCTAGAATCTGTGGTTTTGCCCTGTGTTGCATTGTTCATGTCAGCATCCTCATTAGCATACATCATTGCATCCGTGTAGTGACCGAAGGAGAAGGTGTCAAAGTCGAGGCAGCTGCTGAGGAACCGACCCCCGAGGCGACTCCGAGCTCCAACACCTGCACTGCCGACCCCGCGTCTGTCCTTTTTGCTCTTCAAGGCAAGCCCCGGTGCATTTAACCCTTCCTTGCTTTTATAAAGGTTTACTTAAAATGCTTTGAGTTAAACTACTGCATTAGGTTATAGGAGTTGTGTGATGACCTATTTCTTGCACTATTTACCCCACCAGAATATCCACCTGCCCTGTTTTAAAAACTATTTGCAAAATGCTTAGTGGTGCTATATAATAGATTTGCAATAAAAATGCCAATTTCAAAAGTGTGATCACTTAAAGAATTTTATGGGAATTTGGCTTTACTCCCCGGCCATTGGCTAGGTATCTGATCCGTACCTAGTCAATTGCGAGGAGAGGTTGTCCGAGTGTACGGTGCCGTCATGTTGTAGTCCGGGACTCAACAGTTGACACCGACCGGGACAGGGTTGAAAAACTGACAGGACTATTGCGCTCGGGTGAGATATAACCGAGGTATAGTTCTGGCAGAAAAATTAGGGACCATCCGTATGGGGGCCTGCTGGTCAAGGCTTGTAACTATTCACATACTTCGGAAAGCTCTGGCTCCGAGGACTCCTTTATTGGGACCGACAACCGCGCACTGGGAGTGGCGAGATGGCGGAAGTAGCTTGTACCCACGTGGTCGTCGTACCTGGATATGAGTGGTGTACTGTACTTCCGGGTGGCGTAGGACCGGGTCCAATCTTGGAGGAATCGTGGAAGACGAGTGGGCATATGCAAGCTTGGGTGCTACATATGCAGTGTGGATAGGGATCCTCAGCTGAGTATTATTTATCCGGATTAACGTTGCTCCTCGGTTATGGAGACTTGGTCACTGACTGTCAACGGAGAGTGGTTCTCAACTAGGAATGTTTTGAAAGGTAAAATGAATCATGAACAATGAAGAATTGAAAAATACTTGAATCTTTCAAAAAAATAGAACAAGGTTTTACAAAAAATGCTTTTCTGCAAAATACTTGATCTTGCTTAAGCCTTACCATGACTACCCTAAGCCTCTCATCCCTGAGTCTTCTTCCTTTTTCTTTAGTCGGGTTAGTCTTGTTGAGTACCCCAGTACTCAGGGTTTTGTTACCCATGCGGCAGGTATGACTGAGTCCCCGATGTGTCTTGCGCCCTGCTGCATGACCATCATCCAGGAAGAGGCCGATGAGGCCGAAGAATAAATGTGCACCCTCGGGCTGGGTGATTACAAGTATCTTTATTTCGTTGTACTCCGCTACGTTGCCTATTTTCGATTATACGAACATAGTTTGTAATAACTGCACCGCTCATCTTTTGGAACCTCGGTTTGTAAAACTAATGGTATTTAAGTCTTCCGCTCTGTATTCCGATGTTATTTGTAAAAGTATCCAATGCTGTAACCGAAAGGTGAGATGATCCTGCGGACAATGGGCACTAATGCAGCCCGGTGACGAACTGCCTTGGTCACGTGGAACATAGGTTCGGCTGTCAGAGGTTGACAGGGACCCGTGGGCCATGGGATTAAGACCGTTCCGTAAAAGAGTGGTATCGGAGCATCTCACTTTAACGTTGCAGTGTTTTTGCGAAAACTTCAAAAGATCTTTGAGTCCAAACAAACTAAACTTGACTATTTTGGGTCCAAACTGCTTCTCTCATCTTGTCCTGTATATGGCAACACTAGTTAGCGAGACAACATGTTTTAAGCTCTTTGTACCTTATTTATTTACTGCATTGCCTTGTTCCGTAGGAACGATTCATGCATCATGTCATATTCACTTAAGTGAACATAATAATTTTCCTCTCTAAGTTCGTTGGGTTAGTATGCCTTTACCTTTTCTTGCCAGCCTTTTCACTCCTCATCCATCATATCCTATCCAGACATGGCTCGCATCAAGCTGACTGCTCGCAAGTCGACTGGACCGAATGGTGTGCCACGCCACCAGCTGGCACCACGTGCTGGAGAAGAGACTGGCGAAGCCTCAAACGGTCGTCGCTTTCCCCGCCGTACCCGCAAGCACCTAAAGGAGGAGATCAAGAACCTGAAGGCTGAGCTGGAGAACTTGGAGCATGACTTCTACCACTCACGTCTGGAGTTCTATGAGGCACGAGCCTCCCTGGAGCAGGCCAACCAGAACGTGATTCGCGCCATCCAGCAGCGCGATGCCACTTGGGTTCACGAGGACGTCACCAGAGCCAAGCTCCACGGACTGCGGCAGTACACAACTCAGATTGAGCAGTTCAATGATATGCTTCATGAGGAGGTACACCAGCTGTACAACCAACTCCACCCCGTGGTTCCCCCGGTTGTCGAGGACCCTGAGGACGGAGTAGTGGAGGAACCGGACGTGGAACAAGAGTCAGGCGTGAACAAGGAAGTTGAACCTGCCGAAGACATCCACGCCGAAGACGAGGACGAGGAGGTTGAGCCTGAGCTCATCCTCGAGGAAGACGACGACGAGGACATGATCATCATCAATGAAGACTAGACTCATTGTGTCTGTACCACCTGCTTACCTAAACCCTTAGTCTAGGTTTGGGGGCGCTAGTCTGTCGTTTGCTAAGTCGGGTCTGTATCTTTCTTTGCGTATCTTTCCCCTTATCAGTCTGTTGTCATCTGTCAGTCATCTTTATCGATCATCTACCTTGGAATCAGTGAAGTTTTCAGTCAGTTGTTTATAGAACTTAATCTATGGATGCTAAGTTCCAAGTTGCTTAAACAGATGCCTGTGAACACTCGCACTGGAGCTGGAGGTTCTGGGGATGCCAACCTTCCAAACCCTCCACCTGTACCTGCTACGCTAGCAGATGCCATCGTAGCCTTGGCAGCCGCTGCTAACCTGATGGCTCAAAACCAGGGGCAGCAGAACCATGGCCACCGTGGTCGCCATAACATCAACAACGAGACCACATATGTGGATTTCACCAAAACCCGTCCACCAGTCTTTACCAAGGCCGATGAACCCCTTGAAGCTGATGATTGGCTCCGTACCATGGAGCAGAAGTTTGGTCTTCTCCACTGCACCGACACCCAGAAGCCCCGGTTTGCTTCTCAGCAGCTTCGTGGTCCAGCAAATGCTTGGTATGCCAATCTGTTGGCTGCCCAGCTAGAGGGTCATCAGTTGACCTGGGAAGAGTTCCGTACCGCTTTCCGTGCACATCACATCCCTTCTGGAGTGATGAAGATGAAGCTCGATCAGTTTCTAGCTCTGCAGCAGAAGGACTCCACAGTGATGCAGTACGTGGGTCAGTTCAACCACCTTAGCCAGTATGCCTCGGAATACGTCAACACGGACGAGAAGAAGAGGGACTGTTTCCTTAGGGGATTGCACCCTAAAATCCGCAGAAGCATGTCTAATAACCTGACCGGTTCGTATCATGATGCTGTTGACCGGGCGGTCGCTTTTGAGGAGAGCAACCGCCAGTACCAAGAGGAAAAGAAGAAGAAGAAAGCAGGATCTAGCAGTTTCTCTGGCAGTCACAAGCGCCAGAGGGTCATTTATCACCCTAGCCACCACCAAAATCGCCCACCTTACCCCCACCAGCAAGTGGTCGTCCGTACCGCGGCCACCACCCACAACGCCAACCAGCAGAGTGCCACGCAGCCGAACGCCCCAGGTGTTCGTATCACCACCCCACAAACCGCCTACAACCATCCCTGCTACAACTGCGGCCAAGTCGGTCACTGGTCTCGTGAGTGCCCAAAGTCCAAGAGATATGCTCAGAATACTCAGAAGGGTCCTGAAGGATCTCAGCAGCAGCAGCATGTTCAGAAAGGCAAAGTTGTCAAGAAGCACGGGCAAGTCTACTACACCACTGTCGGCGACATCCCAGAAGGAGAGCCCGTCATGATCGGTAGGTTTCCCGTTGCCACTCATCCTGCAGTCGTGTTGTTTGATTCTGGTGCATCGCATTCCTTCATCAGTCGTACATTTGTCTCTAAGCATGGGATATCATTTGGGGAGTTGAAAGAAAGTTTCTGTATATTTTCGCCTGGAGGGCGTATAAGTACTAAGGAAGTGGTTCGCAATATACCGGTGATGTTGGGGGAACACGTATTTCCTACCACCATGATAGTGCTACGTGATCAGGAGATAGATGTCATTCTAGGCATGAATTGGATGTGCCAGTATAAGGCCATGATTGACATCCTGAATAGGGTTGTGAGAGTGGACATTCCTAACAGTACCTCCAAACTCCTTTTCCAACTCCCAATGCCTCCAAAACCAGCAATCACGCAATTGAATACCACCTATGTTCAGGAGACCAGAGACATCCCCGTAGTGTGTGAATTCCCTGATGTTTTTCCAGAAGACTTACCTGGCCTGCCTCCTGACCGTGATGTTGAGTTTGCCATAGAGCTTAAGCCCGGGACTGCTCCTGTATCCCGCAGAGCTTATCGAATGCCTCCCAGAGAGTTGGCATAGCTAAAAATCCAGTTACAAGAGTTGCTGGATAAGGGCTTCATTCGCCCAAGTTCGTCTCCTTGGGGCTGTCCTGCAATCTTTGTGAAGAAGAAAGACAAGGGTCTCAGGTTATGCGTTGATTATCGCCCACTCAACGAAGTCACCATCAAAAATAAATACCCCTTGCCTCGTATTGACCTTCTTTTTGACCAGCTAGCTGGAGCCAGAGTATTCTCCAAAATTGACCTCAGATCTGGCTACCACCAAATAAAAATACGTCCCGAAGACATTCCTAAAACCGCTTTCACTACTAGGTACGGCCTATATGAGTACCTGGTCATGTCCTTCGGTTTGACCAATGCCCCTGCCCACTTCATGTACCTCATGAACTCTGTATTCATGCCAGAGCTTGATAAATTTGTGGTCGTGTTCATTGACGACATCCTTGTCTACTCAAAAACCCCTGAAGAGCATGCCGAGCACCTTCGTATCGTTCTAACCCGCCTCAGAGATCATCAGCTTTATGCCAAGTTCAGTAAATGTGAGTTCTGGTTAGATCAGATACAGTTCCTTGGTCATGTTCTATCCGCTGAAGGTGTGTCAGTTGATCCCGGAAAGGTGGCAGACATTCTGGATTGGAAGCCACCTACCACTGTTCACGAAGTCCGCAGCTTCATGGGAATGGCTGGATATTATCGCCGTTTCATCCCGGATTTCTCCAGGATCGCCAAGCCTATCACCGAGTTGTTAAAGAATTCTGTGAAGTTTGTCTGGTCACCAGCTTGCGAACAAGCCTTTCAGACATTAAAGAAACTGTTAACCACGTCACCAGTGCTAGCCCCGCCGAACATCGAAAAGCCCTTTGATGTCTACTGTGATGCATCTGGTACTGGTTTAGGCTGTGTTTTGATGCAAGAGGGACGAGTGATCGCTTATGCCTCACGGCAGCTTAAGCGACATGAAGAGAATTATCCAACCCATGATCTTGAGTTAGCAGCAGTGGTGCATGCCTTAAAGATCTGGCGTCATTATTTGTTAGGTAGTACCTGTAATGTGTACACTGATCACAAAAGCCTGAAATATATCTTCACTCAAGAAGAACTGAATATGAGACAGAGAAGATGGCTTGAGTTAATTAAGGACTATGATCTCGAAGTACATTACCATCCGGGTAAGGCGAATGTAGTCGCTGATGCGCTCAGTCGCAAGTCATACTGCAACTGTCTGGTGATGAAACCCTGTAATTCTTCCCTATGTTATGAACTAGAAAAGCTGGGTATTGAAATGGTTCCACAAGGAACTCTGAATAATATCAGGATAGAAACCCCTATCAGGGAACAGATCATCACTGCACAGAAAGATAACCCTGGAATCAAGCACATCATCGAAAGGGTCCGAGCCGGAAAAGCGGATTGTTTCAGGATTGATGATGCGGGGGTGGTTTGGTTCAAGAACCGACTGGTAGTTCCCAAAGTGCCTGAGTTGAGACAGTCAATCCTTGATGAAGCACATTTGACTAGATTCTCCATCCACCCCGGCAGCAACAAGATGTACCAGGACTTGAGGCAGAGATTCTGGTGGACAAAGATGAAGATTGAGATCGCCCGATATGTCGATCACTGTGATACTTGTCAGAAAGTCAAAGCTGTGCACATGAAGCCCGGAGGAGAATTGCAACCTTTACCTGTACCTGCTTGGAAATGGGACGATATCAGTATGGATTTTATCAATGGGCTACCCAAGACACAAAGAGGTTTTGATTCCATTTGGGTGATCGTGGATCGCCTCACTAAGCAAGCTCACTTCTTGCCAGTCAAAACCAGCTACACCGTCCCCACTTATGCCACTTTGTACAAGAACAACATAGTAAAACTCCATGGCATACCCAAGACCATTGTCTCTGATCATGGTACTCAGTTTGTCGCAAAGTTCTGGAAAGCGTTCCATACCTCACTTGGAACCAAGCTATTGCATAGCACGGCATATCATCCGCAAACGGACGGACAAACTGAGCGAGTCAACCAAGTGTTAGAGGATATGTTGAGAGCCTGCGTGCTCACCTTCGCAGATACTTGGGATGACTGTTTGCCCTTGGCAGAATTCTCATATAATAATAGTTATCAAGAAAGCATCAAGATGGCACCCTTTGAAGCACTGTACGGTCGTCGCTGTCGTACACCTCTCAGTTGGTCTGAACCCGGAGAAAGGGAATTCTTTGGAGTTGACCTAGTAAAAGATATGGAAGAAAAGTCAAGCAGATACAAGAGAATATGAAAATTGCGCAGTCTTGACAGAAGAGCTATGCGGACAAAAGACGTCGACCTTTGAAGTTCCAGATCGGGGATTATGCGTACCTGAAGGTCTCACCCACCAAAGGAGTTACTCGTTTCGGAGTCAAGGGGAAGTTAGCACCATGCTATATTGGTCCCTTTGAAATTTTGGAACGCTGTGGCAAGGTAGCTTACAAACTAAGATTGCCCGATCATCTTTCCGCCGTCCATAATGTGTTTCACGTCTCCCAACTCAAGAAGTGTCTCCGAGTACCCGAACACGTGGTGGAAGTTGAAGGTGTTGAGTTAGAACCCGATCTGTCATACTCTGAATATCCAGTTCGCGTGTTGGATTACAAGGATCGTGTTACCCGGAGGACTACCACAAGATGGTACAAGATCCAGTGGAACCAACACTCTGAAGAAGAAGCCACTTGGGAATCGGAAGACTTCTTAGCAAAGAACTATCCCGGCTTTCTCGATACTCTGTAGATATAAGGTTTTACCCTTGTCCTTCTTAAGACGTAGAATCTCGGGGCGAGATTTCTTTTAGAGGGGAAGGCTGTAACACCTCTGGTGATTAGTTTGTATTTAACCTGACATGTCATCATCTTAAGTCATAATCATTCTTGTCATGCATTAATGTTTGTCTAATGATTGCTTGCCTTTACCCTTCCTAAAGGTATTTTGTGTGTAGTGATTCCTTTTTCTAAAAACCCTAAAAGCCCAAATCTTCCTATAAGGGCAAAATGGTAATTTCACCTCTGTGCCTGGCTTTGTGTAATTCTTGTGCAGTTTAGTGTCTTGAAGCTTTGTTGTGTTGTTCAAAAACCAAAATCAAAAACAGATTTCAATTTCTTTTTTTTTTAAAAAAACCCTGATTTCCAAACCCTGGTTTTTACCCCTCTTTTATTAATTTAAGAACAATTCAAAATTTGGAGCTGGTCCAAAAAGCAAAGTTGTAGATCTGATCAGGAGAAACAACTTTGGTATTTACAAATTTTCAAGTTTCTGTACAAAGTTTGAAGTAATTTCAAAGTCATTCAAACTCTAGTTTTTGTTCCCTTTTAGCTTTCAAAATTATTTCAAAAACTAATGAGTTTCAGAAAAAGTGTACAATAGAAAAGTTATAGGTTTTGACAAAAGGAACAACTTGCATGTTTACAGATTTTTAACTTTCAATATAAAATCAAAAGTAATTTTGAATTTATTAAAATCCCAGAAGTGTCCCCTTTTCAAATTTCAAATGTGATTCAAAAACTATTTGGATTTTGAGAATGTTCATTTTGACAAAGTTGTAGATCTCCTTTTTCTGCACAACTTTGGTATTTTGAGTTTTTGCTGCTCAGTTCAAAATTTGGAAGTACTTTGCAAAATACAGAAATCAATTCTATGTCAAACCCTAGACCTAGCCCTGTTCATCTTCAACCTAGGGACAGGGGGGGGCCCGGCCATGGCCACCCCGCCGGAGCTGCGCGCGCCACGCGCCTGGCAGCCGCCCGCCTGCTCCCGACCCGTCGCCCTTGACCGCGCCATCATGCCGCACCCGCACCCGCACGCGCGAAGCGCTGACCCTCGCCCGTCCCCCACTGCTCCCAGCACGTCGCCGCCGCGTGGCCGTCGCCGGCGAGCGCACGCCCGGCCCCTGAGCAGACTTCCGTCCTTTCTTCATTATGGTTTCGCAAGCACGCGACGCGGCCGATCTTATCCACCCTTGCGCACCTCTTATCCGCCCCTGAGCACGGCTATAAAAGCCACCCGCCGGCCGCCGTTCTTCCGCCACCAGCGAGCTCTGTGAACCCGAGCCACCAAGCCTCCCCAGAGCCCGCCGAAGCCGCCGTTGCCTTCGTCTTGAGCTTCTCCACCTTTCCAAACCACAAATTTCACCCCTCCGCCCCTCCTATAGCCGGCGCAAGCGATTCTTCTCTGACTCTGGCGAACAGTCTTGCCGCGGTAAGCAGCAAAATTCGTCGCCGTGGGTTTTCTTCTCATCCATCCGACCCCCGCCCTCTCTTCCTCATCTTGGTGCGCTCCTAACCGCTCCTCGGCGATCTCTTTTGGTGGACAGAACCGCCGGCACGCCGCTCGCCGCCGAGAGAGCTCCGCCGAAGCACCGCCAACGTCGAGCTCACTCCTTCGACCCTTGTTCAGCCCCGCCGAGCCCTGCCTCCGACCCGTGGTAAGCACTCAAAGCCCCCCCGGTCTCTACTTTCACGACGCAAAGCTCGAGCCAGGCCTCGAGTGGATACGCGTTCACCGTTAGCTCGAGCCAGGCCTCGAGCACACGTTTCCCGTCTCGCTCGAGCCAGGCCTCGAGCGGACACACTCACCACTTCGCTCGAGCCAGGCCTCGAGCAAACACACACCCTCACCGGCTCGCTCGAGCCAGGCCTCGAGCGGACTCACACACCCACACCGCTTCGCTCGAGCCAGGCCTCGAGCAAGCACTCACACACTGTCTAGCTCGAGCCAGGTCTCGAGTAGACACACACCCTCACCACTTCGCCGAGCCTAGCCTCGAGCAAGCGTGCACCCCCCGCTTCCCCCGAGCCAAGCCTCGAACGAACCCGCGTTTCCGTCTCGCCCGAGCCTCCCAGCCAGGCCTCGGACGGACGATTGTTTCCGTCTCGCCCGAGCCTCCCAGCCAGGCCTCGGACGGACGATTGTTTCCGTCTCGCCCGACCCTCCCAGCCAGGCCTCGGACGGACGATTGTTTCCGTCTCACTCGAGTTTCCTAGCCAGGCCTCGGACGAAGCGGTTGTTTTCCGTTTTGCCCGAGCCTCCGCGTCAGGCCGCGGGCAACTTTGTGTCTGTTCTAAAAGTTAATTACTCGATAGAGAGTTGTACTCTAGAATCTGTGGTTTTGCCCTGTGTTGCATTGTTCATGTCAGCATCCTCATTAGCATACATCATTGCATCCGTGTAGTGACCGAAGGAGAAGGTGTCAAAGTCGAGGCAGCTGCTGATGAACCGATACCCGAGGCGACTCCGAGCTCTGACACCTGCACTGCCGACCCCGCGTCTGTCCTTTTTGCTCTTCAAGGCAAGCCCCGGTGCATTTAACCCTTCCTTGCTTTTATAAAGGTTTACTTAAAATGCTTTGAGTTAAACTACTGCATTAGGTTATAGGAGTTGTGTGTTGACCTATTTCTTGCACTATTTACCCCACCAGAATATCCACCTGCCCTGTTTTAAAAACTATTTGCAAAATGCTTAGTGGTGCTATATAATAGATTTGCAATAAAAATGCCAATTTCAAAAGTGTGATCACTTAAAGAATTTTATGGGAATTTTGCTTTACTCCCCGGCCATTGGCTCGGTATCTGATCCGTACCTAGTCAATTGCGAGGAGAGGTTGTCCGAGCGTACGGTGCCGTCATGTTGTAGTCCGGGACTCAACAGTTGACACCGACCGGGACAGGGTTGAAAAACTGACAGGACTATTACGCTCGGGTGAGATATAACCGAGGTATAGTTCTGGCAGAAAAATTAGGGACCATCCGTATGGGGGCCTGCTGGTCAAGACTTGTAACTATTCACATACTTCGGAAAGCTCTGGCTCCGAGGACTCCTTTATTGGGACCGACAACCGCGCACTGGGATTGGCGAGATGGCGGAAGTAGCTTGTACCCACGTGGTCGTCGTACCTGGATATGAGTGGTGTACTGTACTTCCGGGTGGCGTAGGACCGGGTCCAATCTTGGAGGAATCGTGGAAGACGAGTGGGCATATGCAAGCTTGGGTGCTACATATGCAGTGTGGATAGGGA
Source organism: Coix lacryma-jobi var. lacryma-jobi (assembly GCA_009763385.1). Lineage (NCBI taxonomy): Eukaryota > Viridiplantae > Streptophyta > Magnoliopsida > Poales > Poaceae > Coix > Coix lacryma-jobi. The sequence continues at coordinate 39,980,972 of CM019829.1, forward strand.
TCCTCAGCTGAGTATTATTTATCCGGATTAACGTTGCTCCTCGGTTATGGAGACTTGGTCACTGACTGTCAACGGAGAGTGGTTCTCAACTAGGAATGTTTTGAAAGGTAAAATGAATCATGAACAATGAAGAATTGAAAAATACTTGAATCTTTCAAAAAAAATAGAACAAGGTTTTACAAAAAATGCTTTTCTGCAAAATACTTGATCTTGCTTAAGCCTTACCATGACTACCCTAAGCCTCTCATCCCTGAGTCTTCTTCCTTTTTCTTTAGTCGGGTTAGTCTTGTTGAGTACCCCAGTACTCAGGGTTTCGTTACCCATGCGGCAGGTATGACTGAGTCCCCGATGTGTCTTGCGCCCTGCTGCATGACCATCATCCAGGAAGAGGCCGATGAGGCCGAAGAATAAATGTGCACCCTCGGGCTGGGTGATTACAAGTATCTTTATTTCGTTGTACTCCGCTACGTTGCCTATTTTCGATTATACGAACATAGTTTGTAATAACTGCACCGCTCATCTTTTGGAACCTCGGTTTGTAAAACTAATGGTATTTAAGTCTTCCGCTCTGTATTCCGATGTTATTTGTAAAAGTATCCAATGCTGTAACCGAAAGGTGAGATGATCCTGCGGACAATGGGCACTAATGCAGCCCGGTGACGAACTGCCTTGGTCACGTGGAACATAGGTTCGGCTGTCAGAGGTTGACAGGGACCCGTGGGCCATGGGATTAAGACCGTTCCGTCATAGGGAGCTTAAACGAAGATAAATTCGACACGGACTCAACCGATACACCGATTGCCTTCCCCGGCAATGGCGCCAGAAATGCTTGTTGGTAGTTCTTAACTTCACTAAAGATAGAGCTAGGCAACTATCCTCGGTAACGGCCCAGAAATGCTTGTTGACACTTGCCAACGTCGTTACTAGGAGTAGACTATGGAATCTATCCCTGGCAACGGCGCAAGAAATGCTTGAAGCAAGTCCAGTCACTATACCTAAAGGAGTGAAGCTAAAGCAGCTATCTACTAATGTCAAATGGGGTTGTCAATCACGACACTAGTAGGAGCTAGCTAGCGAGAATGCAATCTACCAGGAGGAGATTCTGCAAGCGCACAGAACTATCGTAGTAGCACTTCGCCTGGGAGTACCAGGTGTCAATTTATTTGATCCCAAGGGAAGGCTAGGGTGGTGTATGAGTCGAGTCAAGGAGGGGATGAGAATCGAAGAATAAGAAAAGGGAAAAGGAGAAAAGAGGAGATGAAAGGGATGAGAGAGGATGAGAGGCTAGAAAGAATATATGGATGGATAGGTAAGGATGAATGAAATGGCTAAGGTAAGGTGGATAAATAGGTAGATGGATAGAATGGGATAACTAAAGATAACTAATATAACTAACTAATAACTAATAACTACTCCTAGGTAACTATGAAGCAAGATAACTTCGAAGCAAGATAACTACGAAGCAAGATAGGCAAATGCCAAACAAGCAACCAAGTTAAATAAAGTTTTATTCCTATCTTGTCAAGTACCGAGGCGTACTAGCCTTTACCACTGACCTAGGTTGAACGCTAGCACAACGAGCCTTACTGTTAAACTAGGCCAACTACGTGGTGGAATTCAAGGCGCACAGGGCTGTCACCACCTGCTTGCTACCACAGCTATCCGGGGGTCCAGCCGTATCTGAAGGTAAGTCTATAACTAAGCACCACGTTTAATTATATTCTAACTATCTCTACCCTAGCTTTGAATAGAGACACCCTTGCGGACGTCAGAGCAAATACTTGACTTAATAAGATAAACACTAAACTAACTAAGCAACCTATTGGCAAAGATCAAACACTAAGCACACTAGAGATTAACTACTATGGCTAAGTGAATTGAACTGTAGGATAACTAGGCACTCAAGCAATCAATCAAGTATACTACTCAATACTGGTAAGTAGAATAAAGTAATACTTGAAATGATGAACTAGAATATAGTAAAGTGCTTGAATAACAAGAGCAAAACCTGAACTGGAGATGAAGGAAGACTCTTCCCAGCTCCAGGACCGATCACTCGCACGCTTCTACTCTTGAGCTAAGCCTTGAGCAGCGCTACCGCGAGGGCAATGAGGCAAGGATGCCTTGCTCTACTAGCTACCTACTTGCCTAAGCTTGGCTAAATCCTAAGCTATTAGCCTTGCTTTCTTTGCTTCCTTACTTCTTTGCTTTCTTGCTTCTCTTGCTTGAAATGAAGTGACGCCTCCAGGGGGGTATTTATAGCCTTGTGGAGTGAGGGGGGTACTTATAGGGGGCAGCCAACTGACCTAGGGCAAACCCTAGTGGCGGGCGCCAGCCCTAGGTGGCGGCTGCCACCCCCCTGGCCGTTGGATGCACCGTCATTGATCCTACGGCCTCCAGGGACTCCTCCAAGGCGGTGGTTATGTCGGTTGCATGTCTAGATAACCGTCATTCGGTCATGATCCACGCCACTCCCCTCCTGAGCCCTTCGATGCCACTGACCTAGTGACCAAGGGCCAAGATTTGGCCCTGGGGTGGTCACATGGATCAGTGACGTGGCAGGGGGGAAGTTTGGGCCTCTCCTTGTGGCGGGCGCCACCTAGGGGTGGCGGGCGCCACCTAGGGGTGGCGGGCGCCACAACACTAGGGCCCAAATGGGTCCTGCTGAGTGGGCTTGGCCTTTGGTGGTTCAAATATCCAAATTTGGTTCAAATCCTGCATTCAAATCAAAATCTATGGACATGTGGAATTCGGTTAGTTTGAAACCTATTTGACTACATTTCATGCCTTTTTGGTGAATTTTAGGGTAAAATGTTGATGGTAAAACATGTGTTTAAGGACCATCAACACTAATCTAAGAGCAAACAGATTCCATCTAACATGTCTATTACGGCTGTATTTCCGAACCCCACTAATATACATGATATATTAGTTTTGTTTGATCTTAAGCCAAATCATGGCTTTAACGGATAGATCTTGTTCGTGCCTCATGGACCCTGCATCGGCTGAAATAGCTGATTCAGTTATACTTTCTTCATAGTGTGTACTTTTAAGTGGTTTGAAATTAACGGATCTACTCTTTGTACGAGACGTGATCTAGCTTAGTCATCATTATGGTTGTACGGAGACACCCCACTGTTGATGTTTAAGCTATTTTACCGATCTATTTATTATTATGGCTGCATGGAGACACCCCACTGTTAATGAATAGAACTGCTTGTGCAATTAGTCGATATGTTAATTTCATGTTGCTTAGACGTACACATAGATCTTTATTTCTTTTAAACATCTTTTAAGCTCATCGGCTGTTTGTTTATTCTGAGTGCTCCTTTATATATTTCATAGCCGATATGTTTCACATCTTTTCCAACACTCTTATACAAGTCTCTTGGCAGTTGACTTTGTAGTCAATGTCCTATCAGCAATGGCTATATCAGAGCCGTATATTTTTGTAACTGTCTAGCACAAAACCGGCAGGTTCTACGATTTAACAATCTTTTTCTTCTCCTTGTCAATTACATGTCAAACTGACTGGCACGCCCGAAGTCGATCTCACTAAGATTCGGCTCCACCACCCGTTGAAGGTTCAGGAGGTCAAGACCTTGCTCCGCACCCCTTTGAGGACCGTGTGCTCGAGTGTATTGGTGTGACCGACCGAGATTTTAAGTCAACACATTCTTTTGGCACACCTAGTGGGACAGCCGATTATGAGTAATAACATGTACTCATTGGCTACAAAAATAGCTCCTCATGCAAGGCGCATCACTAGAGACTTCAATGCACCACCATATCAGGGGAGCGTAGCACCTGGTGATATCCCTCAAGGGTATCATTATGTCTCGGATTTTTATACCTTGGATGCTCAAGAGAACTCGGGATATAATGGCAACACTTTCGGGGGGCAGAACATCGGCTATCAAAAGCCGGTGAACCAAATTGATCAACTGATGAGTCAGGTAACTGATCTGGTTCAGAAGCAATTTGGCTTGACGCCAAAATCTACAGTGACCAGCTACAAAAAGCAATATCCAGAATGGTTTGATCAAGTTGTTCTTCCTACAAGATATAGAATCCCTGATTTTACCAAATTTACAGGAACCGGCTCAGTAACAACCATGGAACACATAACCCAGTTTCTGGTCCAGCTTGGGGAGATTGGTGATGAGCAAGCACTTAAAGTCAGAATGTTCCCTCTCTCTCTATCTGGTTCGGCTTTTTCATGGTTTTCATCTCTGCCACCCAATTCCATTCAGAGCTGGGAGGATTTGGAAGACAGATTCCATAAATATTTTGACCTTGGAGTATTGGAGAAAGGCCTAGTGGACTTAATCGATACAAGGCAAATGAATAATGAGTCTGGATGCCAGTACCTCCAAAGATTCAGAGAGATGAAGAATCAATGCTACTCCTTATCATTGTCAGACCTAGAGGTGATTAACATTGCAATTCGAGGATTGATACCTGCTATCAGAGAAAAAATCAGTTTTGGTTGTAACAATATGGCCGATTTAGCTAAAAAGATAGCAAGTATTGATGCCTAAAATCGGTACAATCAAGTCTTTAAACCCAAGAAAGCCTACAATGCAGAAAGCCATTTCTTCTTGGAAGATGAAAACAATAATTCAGGAGGTGAAAGTGATGAAGAAGTGGCTGCTATAGATTGGTCTTGGAAGAACAATGAGTACATACCTTGGGCGAAGGCTAAAAATACCGAGAAGGATGTAAAGTATAACTTTGATATCAATAAGGCCAACAAAATATTTGACTATTTAGTAGAAAAAGGTCAGATCAAATTGACTGGGAACCATACTATCCCATCGGCTGAGGAGCTTAAAGATAAAAGGTACTGTAAATTTCATAATTCTGGTACCCATACTACTAACGATTGCCGAGTTTTCAGAGATATGATCCAAAGGGCTATCGTTAAAGGAAGGATTGGCCTAGAAAAGGCCAAAGGCATGAGCATCAACGACCATCCTTTCCCACAGAACATGGTAGCTCCAACACCTCAGAGTGAAATTAAGGTGTTGACTTCTGACAAAGCCAAGGCAGCTGGGACAGTTGATCCAAAGAGGCAGCTAACAACCAAGGGGTATCAGGAGATGAAAGGGAAGGAAAACAATGGTCAACATGATCAACCTGAGACTTCAAAGGCTGGTGAAGCAAGAAGGCATCCAACTGTCAGAATCTTACTGAACAAGTGACAACGTCAGAAGGAAAGGAGCCAAATGCAAAAGGAAAGGGATGAACAAGAATATCAAGAGTGACTCAAGGAAGAAGAGTATAGGAGGTCTCATGAAGAAGGAAGACGCATCAGAGATGAAGAAAAGAATCATTGGGACTGTCCCTTCTTCAGGCATTGTTGGAATGATGGCTTAAAGCTTCCCACTCTTCGTAATTGTCCAGAATGCAGTGATCAGTATCGAGAGTATAGGTAGTCGAGAGACAACCGCCGATCTGTGCATGAAAGGTTAAGGTTTGAAAATACAGATCAGCGCAAAAAAATGAAAATGTTCATAATCGGCTTGGAGCAAGGTTAGCCGATCATGATCATCCTTGGCAAGAGGGGCAATGGTGTCCTGGTGGCTTGACCAAAAGCCAGAAGCGACGGGTTCAAAGGTTAAGAAATGATGAAATCCAAAAGAAGAAACCCAAAGTCTGGCAAGTAAAGCAGATAGCCGATCAGGGTGAGTCATCGGCTAATATCGCTGCTCTGTTCATGTTACCTGCTGAATTTAGATCCTCTGACCATGAAGAATAATCTGATGGTGAAGAAGCAATAGCTCAGTGGATCTATCAAGCAGAAGAGGCCACGTTTCAAAAACCCGAGAAACATTCCCATTTAAAAGCAGGAAGGCCTCTGAATAGGATGTTAGTTGATGGAGGGGCAGCTGTTAACTTGATGCCATATGCCACTTGAAAACTTGGTAAAATTGCAAAAGACTTGACTTAGACCGATATGAGGTTGACTGATTTTGCTGGCAACATATCGGCTACTAAAGGTGTTGTATGTGTCGAGTTGACAATTGGCAGCAAGAGTATGCCGACTACTTTCTTTGTGGTCGATGCAAAGGGATCCTACAGTGTACTTCTTGGAAGAGATTGGATCCACGCCAATTGTTGTGTTCCATCTACCATGCATCAGAATATGATTCAGTGGATCGACGACACCATGGAAGTGATACCAGCCGATTCAACTGTTAGTATTGCTTATTCAGACCCTGATGTTTGGAACTTTGAGAACATTGAGTGCATTTCTGGAAGAATTCTCGAAGAAGACTTTCTCAAGACAATTGACGAGAGTCAACAGCCGATTCAAGCAGTCGGCTTCAAAAAATATATTTAATGGATTATACAGTTAACGAGGATGAGAGTAAGATGGGTAAGGGTTTCACATCGGCTGATGAACTAGAAGCAGTTGATATTGGAAATGGTGATAAGCCGAGGTTGACATACATTAGTGCCAAGTTGGATCCCAAGTTTAGGCAAGAACTTATCGCATTGTTAAAAGAATATAAAGAATGTTTTGCTTGAGATTATTCTGAAATGCCTAGTCTTGATCGATCATTGGTAGAACATCGACTACCTACCAAACATGGGAGTCGGCTTGTAAAACAAGCTCCAAGGAGGATTAGAGCAGAAGTTATGGCTGATGTGAAAATAGAAATCACTCGGCTTTACGAAGCTAATTTCATTCGGCAATGTAGATATGTTGAATGGATATCTAGCGTAGTCCCTGTGTATAAGAAAAACGGAAAAATGAGGGTTTGTATTGACTTCAGGGATTTCAATAAAGCTACGCCAATGGATGGCTACCCAATGCCAGTGGCAGATATGTTAGTCGATGCAGCAGCAAGACATAAGGTTATCAATTTTATGGATGATAATGCTGGTTATAACCAAATTTTTATGGCAGAAGAAGATATACATAAAACTGCATTCAGATGTCCAGGTGCTATAGGCTTATATGAGTGGGTGGTCATGACTTTTGGGCTGAACAATGCCGGAGCAACTTATCAGATGCTATGAATTATATCTTTCATGAATTGATCGGCAGGATTATTGAGATTTATATTGATGATGTGGTTGTAAAGTCCAGAGATTATCGAGAGCATCTTAAGGATCTCAGAAATACCCTTGAATGCGCAAGGAAGCATGGCTTAAGGATGAATCCTCACAAATGTGCGTTTGGAGTATCAGCTGGTCAGTTTTTGGGGTTTATGGTACATGAAAAGGGGATTGAAGTTGGTCATAAGAGCTATGATGCAATTGACAAAGCAGTACCACCGACCACGAAGACTCAATTACAATCTTTGATTGGCAAAATCAATTTCATCAGGAGATTTGTTTCAAATTTATTAGCCAGAATTTTTCCATTCTCGGTATTGTTGAAATTAAAGGATGACCAAGAATTTAAATGGGGGGATGAGCAACAGAAGGTGTTTGACGAAATCAAAGAGTATATGAAATCTCCACCAGTTTTGATCCCTCCTCGGAGGAACAAACCTTTCAAGTTATATGTATCAGCCGAGGATCACACAATTGGATCAGCCTTAATGCAAGAGTTTGAAGGAAAAGAAAGAGTGGTATTCTATCTCAGTAGAAGATTGCTTGATCCGGAAACAAGGTATTCTCCCGTTGAAAAATTATGCTTATGCTTGTACTTCTCGTGCACCAAGCTTCGACATTACCTGTTGTCTTCTGAATGCACGGTGGTGTCAAAGTTTGACGTAATTAAACATATGTTATCCATGCCTATACTGAATGGGAGGATTGGCAAATGGATTCTTGCATTGTTAGAATTTGATTTGAAATATGAATCGGCTAAAGCGGTTAAAGGTCAGGTAATAGCCGATTTTGTTACTCATCATCATAAACAAGAAGTTAAAACTTTAGATTTTACCCCGTGGGCCTTGTTCTTTGATGGTTCCAATTGCAAGCAAGGTGGAGGAATTGGCATTGTTCTTGTTTCTCCTCAAGGAGGGAGTTTTGAATTTGCTTTCTCAATTGATCCAACCTCCACTAACAATCAAGCTGAGTATGAGGCACTTATCAAGGGGCTTCAACTTTTGTGAGGTAAGGGCCGAGACTGTTGAGATTTTCAGAGATTCTCAATTAGTGATTAACCAGTTGCTCGGCCTATATAAATGCAAAGATGACATTTTAAGGAAGCATTATGAAAAGTGCCTTGAATTGCTTAATTCTTTCTCTTCTGTTGTCATAAAGCATATCCCTAGGTGTCAGAATGAAGAAGCTAATCGGTTAGCTCAAAGTGCTTCTGGGTATCGGCAAATCGTTGAGATATTAACTGATGAAATTGCCGATGGTGATGATTGGAGGGTTGAGATTATTGAATACTTGAGGAATCCATCACAGCAAGTATCCAGAAAATTAAGGTATAAGGCTACGAAGTTTGTCCTTCTTGAGGATCAACTTTATCATAAAACAATCGATGGTGTACTTCTTAAATGTATCAATCAAGAAGAGGCCAAAGTCCTGATGGGAGAAATCCTCGAAGGAGTTTGTGGTGCACATCAGTCTGCTCATAAAATGAAATGGATGATCAGAAGAGCGGGATATTTTTGGCCAACCATTTTAGAAGATTGTTTTAAATATTATAAAGGATGTCAGGAATGCCAAAGATTCGGTAATGTTCAGAAGTCTCCGGCATCAGCCATGAATCCAATCACAAAGCCGTGGCCATTTAGAGGATGGGGAATAGATCTGATTGGCCAAATATTTCTGGCATCTAGCAAAGGACATAAATTTGTGTTGGTAGCAACTGACTATTTTACTAAATGGGTTGAAGCTATTCCTTTGAAGGAAGCTTCATCGGTTACCGTAATTGAGTTCATCAGAGAGCATATCATTTATCGGTTCGGTGTTCCTCAAACCATTACTACAGATCGAGGAAAGATGTTTGTGTCAAAAGAGTTTGAGGATTTTTCTACTAGCATAGGCTTTAAGTTGATTAACTCAGCTCCATATTATGCTTCGGCTAATGGGCAGGCTGAAGCTTCTAATCAGATTTTGATCAAAATCATTAAGAAGAAAGTTAAGGAGCATCCAAAAAAGTGGCATTCGATACTCAGTGAGACCTTGTGGTCCTATAGGATGGCATGTCATGGTGCAACTAAGTGTTCACCATATGAGTTGGTTTATGGTCATGAAGCCGTGTTACCTTGGGAAATCAATATAGGATCCAGGAGAGTATCACAGCAGAATAATTTGAAGGCCGATGAATATAAACATCTCATGATGGACAATCTTGATGATTTAAACTTTCATCGGCTAAACGCTTTGGAAAACATCAGAGCTCAGAAGTTAAAAGTGGCTAAATATTATAATCAAAAGGTCAGGGAGAGGAAGTTTAATGAAAGGGACTTGGTTTGGAAAGTTATCTTGCCTATTGGAACTAAGGATAGCAAATATGGTAAATGGTCACCAAATTGGGAAGGACCCTATCGGATTACAAGATGCGCTTCTGGTAATGCTTATTTCTATGAGACTCTAGAGGGTGTCAAATACTTCAGGGCAGCTAATGGGAAATATTTTAAGAAGTATTACCCTAGTATCTGGGTGGATCAGTTGTAACTAATTGATCTGTGACTAATGTGTCAAAATTGGTATCCAATTGATAGCCGATACTGATGTATCGCCTTCAGAACAAAAATAGCCGATGCAATCGAAGCGTCGCCTTCAGTCCAAAAATACGGGATCAAGAATCATTGAAATTAAAAGACCTCGATGGGTCTTCTCGCAAAGAGATCATAAAGGAGCAGAAATTTCATTATATTCAAAAAAGGTTTATTTACAGAAGCTTGGTTCTGATAGACTACTCGAAGACTTTATCTACTATGATTACAGAGGGGGTAGACTCTGCTATCTCCCTGGCCACTCCGTCAACACCATCAAAGTGCACTTCCGTGGCGTGGCTTATTTCCGGGGTGACTTCGAGGCCACCCAAGTCTTGGCCGGTATTGGTCTGGGCAGCCCCGAGAGCCATGGCGGCGCCATGACGCACACCGTGGAGGGCGACCTCATGTACCCTTGCGGGGATGTTGGTCACCCTCTCTACAACGCTGTCGCCGGCGGCATTCACAGAGTCGGCCGCCTCGTTCCCCGCCTCCTGAAGGGTCTCCAGACGCACGGTCAGGTCTGCAGAATGAACGAGATACATTCAAATTGAGTAAAGGAAATTCAATTAAATAAAATTCTTCGGAGAAAGGGGAAATACCGGCGACGCATGCATCAGACTCGGCGCATTGTTGGACCGCCCAGGAAGCCCTTGCCTCTGCCTCTTCCAATGCCTTTTGGAGTTAGGCGATATGGTCTTTGAGAAGGCAGTTCCTGATGGTGGCCTCCGAGTGAAGGTTCCGTATTTCCGTCATCTGACGGTAATGGCAGGCGGCCATCGATTCAGAACTAGTGGAGGAGGGGTTTTCAGAGATCGACTCCATTCCAGGAGGAGGCGCTATCGCAGTTGCGGCATTAGAAGGACCTTCGTCGATCCTGGATAAGGACAGAAGAAGAATGTCAAGTCAAGCTTTGAAGAATGATGAGAACTGGAGTCGATTAGGCATAAAGGAGACATACCTAATGCGGCGCCGAGGATGATAGCGAGAATTTACTTCCTCCTCCACACTTACCGCGGTTGTTGTCTGCCATTGGAAGAGGAAGAGATGGGCTTTTGGAAGGCAAAGCTTTTGGTGACAAAGAGGGTTTTTGGGACGGAAGGCAAAAGCAAGCAGAAGATGTGCTCTGAGCGTGATGGGAGATGGAGACGAAGGGAAGATTTATATTAGAAGATTGAATCTCAGAAGGGGAAAAGATGCTGCTTCGTACAATGTGTGCAGAGCACTCGAGTGGGATGTTAAATCACAACGCGGTTTTTCAGGAGAAAAGCGGCCGTCTCGCATTAATCGTCATGATACCATTCGGAATATTTGCAATATCGAAGGGAAGGAAAGAAAAGGAATCAATTTTTGGAATAAAATAAATTTCATTCCAAAATTGGGGGCATGTGTTTACACCAGATTTTGGGCCGAAAAAATTATTATTTAGTAAGCATAAATGGCTAATTTATTATGGAAAAGGATCGGCCTGAGAACATATATGATGAATGATTGACTTTGATGAGGAAGGTTTGAGGCTTTTACCCGGTTTAGTCCATATCTCGCTATGCGCTTATTGTTTATGACTAACCGGTGGCGTGAGTTGTGTGGTGTTTCTGTGTTGGTGTGCGTGTGCGACATGTGTCTCTTGGCTGTGTTGATGTGCAGGTGTGGAGCTCGGATACAGTGGTCTATGGCGAGGTGAAGGTCAAGTAGAGACGTGCCGTGCCGACGAACCGGGAGCGGAGAAGGATGGGCGTGCCGTGCGGCGGACGTGCCATGCCGATGTACACAGAGCGGTGAAGGGCGGACGTGAGGCTTGGACTGACGGACCAGAGGGCCAGAGGACCAGCTGTGGTAGCTGGCACATGGCTTCGGCGAGCGAGAGCACATGGGGATGTGCGGTGCATCGGCCGAGTCGGGAGGAAGACGTGGCATCGTGACACTTGGCGGGAGGTCAGACACGGGCTTGCGTGCGGCGCAAGTGCCGTCGGCCGAGTCAAGGAGGATGGCGGCGTTATGCCCGGCGTGGAGGCTGGACATGCATCGGCATCGGTGCCGGTGGTCGGGGTGTGCGAACCACATCCCGTCTACGGTGCGGCGTGGAGAGGCTGGCGCGGCGGCGAAGCTATCCACGAGGAAGGCGCGGTGGTCGATGGTGGCGGCATCAGGGAGGTCGCGTCGAGGCGAAGCTACCGGATGTGCGGGCGTGGCCGTCGGATGAAGATTGACCGGACTGGACGGTTTTACCCCTGGGGGGTATTTGGGTCGAGTGCTTAATGTAAGGGCATTTTGGTCTTCGGACGTGCGCCTATATATATGAAGGGGGCTGCTAGGGCAGCCGCATCCTTGGGGAGTTCTAGGTGGTGTCTCTCTCATTTTGTTCCTATGAGAGTAGGCTAGGGTTAGGGAGAGTTGGCTCTTGTTCTTGAGCTTTTTGCCATCCAAGCTTTGTGTTGCTAGGATTGGCTTGTAGCCCGACACCAAGTGATTAATCAATCTTCCATTCATATGAATCCAAGGATCAAATTCATGGTTGAATTCACGTTTTGAATTTGTTCTTCGCGTTCTTCTTTTCTCCACGATTTTCCCCTCTCCCGATCTCCCTCTACGCTGCGTCTTTTGCGATTCCGTTTGAATCAACTTGTTCTTTGAAGTGAGGAGAACATCTCCACCGAAGGAATTCTTTCCTACCCTCACGAACAAGTAGATCGGGCTGAAATCGTTTTTGTTCTTCGTTCTTCCCCTTTTCTAGTGTTCTTCGGATTTCTCATGGATTAGTTGGGTTGAAGCGATGATATCCTAGGATTAGCTTCCCAACACGTAGAAGAACACTTGGGAGAAGTTTGGTTGCAGCCCCATTCGATTTGGTAAAGATCCAATCGATTGTGGTTTTGACCCGTGGCGTTTTTGGGCATTCTGGGTGGTGGCGGACTGTCTGCCCCTCCAGCCACGGACAGTCCGCGAGTCGGGGCTTCAGCCGAGCAGTGGCTGTTGGCCTCGGGCCTTTTCCCCTCGGGTGACCGGCGGACAGTCCGCCAGTGTTGGGCGCGGACAGTCCGGGCCCGAGCAGGGACTTTGCAGCAGCGTTGCTGTTTTGGCTCGGTAGCCGGCGGACAGTCCACCAGGACCCGCGGACAGTCCGGGGTCCACATCAGACGCTGCACAGGGCAGGCACCGGACGCTCAGAGTTCACTGTTCACGTGAACCGCGGACAGTCCGGCGTGCAAACCGCGGACTGTCCGGGACCTGTCCAGGGCTGGTTCAGAACAGTTCGTTTTTGGGTCGTTTGCCGGCGGACAGTCCGGACTCCCAGGCGCGGACAGTCTGGACAGTCCGGGAGTCGGCTGTAGGGTGAGGTTTAGTGCGTTGGCCCTCCCGGCTTTTTCTCTTTGTCTCCGGACTTCTCGCTTGCTCCTAGAGTTCACCTAGGAACCTCTCTAGGTATCTTTGCTACTAGTTAGCATCGGTATTTGGAGGAATCCCGACGTAGCCCTCTATCTATGTTTGGGAGTGGGTTGTTTAGGCACGAACTTGTCTCGGGGTTTTGAGAGTTTTGATTTGCTCTCTTGTGTGGTGCCTCGCTGTGATCCTAGGGATCATCCACCCTCCTTCCGAGGGTCGTGGGCACCACGTTTGAGTCCGAAGCTTTCGGGGTTGATTTTATTGGGACAGAGGCTATAATTTCGAGAAGAAATTTTTAGGCTCCCATTCACCCCCCCCCCCCCCTCTGGTCGCCTTGCTATAGCATTTTCGATCCTTCAATTGGTATCAGAGCCAGTTAAGGATCTCTCTACCTTAACCGGTTCCGGATCCGCGAAGGCGACCTTTTTAGAGTGGTTTGGCTTTCGACGTGGTTTGTCGAGGTGTTGAGCTTTTGTTTGGCTAACACTAACGGTGCTTTTTGAAGTAGCACCTAGCTCTTCTTCAAGTATGTCTTTGTCCTTCAGCATGAATGTTTCCAAGGACGACATTTTGGGAAGAAGGAGGAGCACAGTTGATGAAAGGGATCGCGAGGTGAATGAGCTGTTGAATCTTCTACGTGATGATGAACTTTCACCAGAGGATCTTCTACATCAACTTGGCAAGGCCAAGAAAGGTACACTTGCTTGGGGTCTTGTGACCTTGCACAATCTTTATGAGGCTCGTTCTAGTTTTGTTGAGCTTTGTAGTACCTTGTGTAGAAAGGTCGAAAAGTTGAAATGCTCCATTGCTAGTTTGAAGTCTAGTGCCTCTTTGCCTTGCACCTCTTGTAGTGACATGGTTAGGAAGAATGATGAGCTAGGCTTTTCTCTTGCTAGCTTAAAATCTGAAAATGACATGTTAACTTCCAATGCTTCCAAACCATGTCTAGTTTGCATTGACTTGGGTAAGGACCTTGATTGTGCTAAAACTGAATTAGCCCTTCTTAAGTCAAATGCTTTGTTACCATGTGGTTCTTGTGAGTTTTTGCATGCTGAAATTAATGAATTAAAATTGACTCACACCACATGTGTAGATGAACATGAGCATGCTAGGGCTGAAATTGATCAGATGAATGCTAGGCCTTGTAGCTTGTGCTCTTTAAATAAAAATGTTTGCCATGCTTCTAGTGTTTTTCATGATTCTTTGCTTGATATGAATGGTGATGTTCCTTCCACCGATTTCATGTGCACATCATGCATTGATTTGGAAAAAGAGGTTTTGGCTTTGAGGGTTTTGCGCGATGATATGAGCGCCAAGTTGGTTGAGCACAATGATATGAGTGCCAACCTTGAAAAAGAAAATGAACTCTTCCGTACCACATATGTCGAGTGCATTAGGGAGGAGACGGAAAATTTGAAAAACACTCCTTGTGGTACTTGTGATCGCCTCATGTTTGAAAATGAGGTTTTAGACAAAAGATGCAAGAGTCTTTGTGCTAAGTCTTTTGATTCACGCAATTCTTGCAACTCCGATGTTGATATTTCTAAGTTTGCATCTTTGCAACCGGAGTTGAGTTCTTGTGTTGCGCGTGAGTCTTTTGACATTAGCACTAGTGTCAAGGTTTCGGATAGCTCTTTCATAGCAACTCCTAAGCTTGATGTTTCTTCGAGTGATGTCCAAGTGACTTCTCTTGATAAGGGTGCTGCTCATATTTTTGGGACTCGTGCTCCCAATCCGGTTTACCATTGCACCTTTTGCAAGAAGGATGGACATTCGCTCGATTTTTGTTTTCGCCGTGTCAAACACGAGCGACGTATTCGAGCTAAGGCTTTTAGGAAGCCGCGTAGCCTTTCCCATGGCACGTGTGCTCCTAGTGTTGGCACCAAGTTGAACGTTGATGCTTCTTCTTCAAAGCCCCAAGGGACTTCTCACTTGTCAGAGAATGGTGTGCCTTCCGATAGGCCTTTGTACCATTGCTCTTTTTGTGAGAAAGATGGGCATCAAGAAAGCTTTTGCTATCGGCGTGCCAAACGTTTGCGCCAAGCTCGCTCTTCTAGGAAGATGGTGGTTCATAGCCCTTCTCATGGCATGAACGCTTGTGCTCCTAGTAAGAAGCCCATTTTTGTTGATGGGATTTATGACTCCTTTTCTAGTGGGATAGGTCATGGTCGTGGAAATGCTTCTAGTGCTTCTTCCCTTGGTCCACGTCGTGCTTCTCATGATGCTTCTATTGGTTCTTCTACAAAAACCTTGGAAGATGTTTGCCTCTTTTCCCGTGGTACGACTCGTTCTTCTCCTCGAGTTGTCCTTTTGAGGAATGCTTCCAAGGGTGTTTCACAGTTGCATTTGAACCAACATTTGCATCATGCTAACCCACAAGATAAGTTGAGATCTGTGACCAAGTCTTGGGTTCCCATGTACATGCTTGCTAACCCTTCGGGATCCAAGACTCGGGTTACTTTGTCCTCTTGTGTGTAGATATGAGGACGCGGGGTGGAGAACACGTGCCTGATGGAACTTGGTCTTTTAGATGTGACCAAGATTTGGTGGTTCACTATACCCCGCTTAGATTTGCCTCCAAAGAGGCTTTTATAGCTTGGTGAGCTTCCTTTTTCACTCATACCCTGTACATTCATTTTCTATGTCTTATGGTATGAGATGGTCTCTTATATGCTCACTTGTATAGTTCTTACATGTACATTTTCTTTTGTATCATGTTTTGTTTTTGTCTAGCATGTGCTACCCTGTATATCATATGTCATGCTAGTTTTGTGTACAGCTTTGGTGGTTAATCCACTTTTCATGCTAGTTTGTGATCCTCATGAACATTGTGCCATGTTTTACCATATTTCTCCATGAGCTTTACTTGTAGAGGTATGATGTTCATTAGGAGTCACTTTTCAGGTGCTAGTTTTGTGTAGCTACATGTATCCTGTTGATGTGATTAGTTTGAGCACTAGCCTTTCCACAATTTTATCATGTTACATGCTTTTGGATCTATTGCTATCATTATCTTGCATTGTAGCATGTGTTGAGGTTTAGGCTGTGTTTGGGTTGATCATGTCTTTAGGCGGCATTTTGCTACACAGTGCTTTATCCTGTTTGCATGATAGTCTTGACTAGTTTGAATTCAGATCTCCTTTGCGGTATCATTCATAGGTAGACCTCTTTTTGTTGAGAGTTCACCTTATACTCATTATGTGACTAACCGTTTTGTGGAGACCTTGAGGTCACACTGGACGAGACAACGCCTTGTGTTTCTTCTGCTTTTGAGTGTGCAGGAGAACAGGAGCCTGGAGAGAGCATTTGGGCTCACGGACCCGATCCCACTTCATCCATGACTTGGGGTTCCGTTCGAGCAGCTCTCCAGTGAGCACTAGCTGCACCTAGGAGCGACAGCATCAGGCAAGGGGGAGACGACTTCGGCGAGGCAGGCGCCCCGGAGTTTAGCAGATTTAGGCGTCCCCTCGGGTATCGCACCAGCAGGCGGTCATGCGCTTCATGAGGTACCTCCGACACACTTCTGAGTTCGGGTTTTGGTACTCTTCTCCCTTGACCTCTTTTTGTTGTGTGGTCTTTTCGATATGGATTTTGCTGGCTGTCGCTTCAGCGTCTCTTGGCTCTTTATTTGTGAGTTTGGTGTGTGTTTCCCTTTTAGTTGGGGAAGCATTTTGCTTGTTGTATCTTAGTTGGACTTCTCCGATACCCTTTTGTTTTGGGTTTTCCTTTTTAGGCTAGTTTTGCTTTGTCTTTGATAGACTAGCTTTTGCATGCATTTCATCATGTATTCTAGTGCATTTTAGAGCTTCATGTTTAGAGCAATGAGAATGAGATTATGCTCTTGTTGGTATGCCCTGTCTATTCATGATGATGCTTGTAGCTTAGGCTCTTTTTGATCACTTGATACATGTTATGAGCTAAGCTATTTTGCAAATGGTGAACTTGACTAATTTGAGATTGGCAACTAGCATGGATAGGATGTGCTGAGATCACTTGTGCTATCTTTTGTATGCTAGGTTGCTATGTCTCTTGCACTGAGTCATTCACTTGCTTGGATTGTTCATATTTACCTTGTGCTTAAAATTTGATCCAAGTATTAGTGAAATGAAAAGATCGAGATGGGATTGCATGTGTCAGCACCTCACGGTATCGAGACTGTTTCTCATTGCACATTTGAGTTAAACTTGAGCCGTGTAGTGTAAGACCGAAACCGGTGCTTTAAGCTTCCGATTGCTTTTGTTGCATAGGCTTAGCCCGGTTGAAAAGTTAGGCAATGAACATGTTTTCAACCTCTCGCAATCACATGCTTTAATATGAACTTGTGTTAATACCGCTGCAATCTTCGATAAAATATTGAAAATAACACAAGTCTATGCTTCACTCTATTGCATGATGATTGAACCTTGCTAGGGGTAGTTCACCTTTTATACTTGAGTTAGCACTTGCTCGATTTCCTGTCTATTCATGCTAAGTGCTATTTTAGTGGTGAACTCCTTTTCAAATGGCTTAAAACTGCTCATATGCTCACTTGTTTATATTTCGTATTCATTTGATCAGTTTGAGCCTTTGCTAGCATTTGTATTGATTGCTACACTTTCAGGGTAGCACCCTTTTGAGCATCTTTTCATTATGATTGCTATACACTTGAAGCTGTTGCATTGTCCATATCATGCTTTTTTTTAGCTTAGTGTACATCCCCCCAGCTCCGATACACTTTGTGGTCACTTTCAGTGCTTTTCATTGCCCCCATATGCTTTTGGTTGATGACTTGTCTTTTGGTTGTGTCAACTTTGTTTTGAAAAATGTCAAAACCCCTCAACATGTTCCCTTTTGTCAAGGGGGAGAAGTTGTTTGCAAGGGGGAGCTTGAGTGTTGGCACAAAGGGGAGAGTCATGCATTTTTGGGGAGAGCTTTGAGCTAGGGGGAGTTTAGTTCTCTTTTATGTCCTTCTTCACTCGGTATAGCTCTTTTTTGTGTTTCAATTGGTATCCATCTCTTGGTATGGAATGCAATTGGTGTCATGAGCTTTGTTGCATAGCTTCTGTATATAGGCTTGCTTTCAGGGGGAGTCGCTTTTGTCTTGCTGCTTCTCCGCGTGCTCCGAGTGTTTGTGCTCCATTTAGTGTTGAGCCTCTCTTGTGGTTTCTCTCAGTCGGTATCGAGCCTGCTAGTCGTGTTGAGCCGTTTTTGCCTTTGTCTAGAGGGACTAGCAATTTTTGCTTGGTATTTTCGATTGGTATGGACCCTTCAGCTAGTTGCGTCGAGCCTTTGTGCCTCTGTCTTGAGGAACTAGCTGTTTTCACCAATTCTTGGCTGTCCGTGATCAGTTTTGCGCTCTTATGCGTTGTTTCAGCCTCAATTGGTATTGAGCCTTGAGCTAGTGGTGTTGAGCCATTTTCTGCCTTTTCTTGTGGGCTAGCTCATTTTTGACTTGGTTGCGTCGAGCCGTTGCCCGTCTTTAGGAACCAAGTCTTTTGCTCTATGTGATCGAGTTTTGCTCATTGTTGAGTTGTTGCTCCGATCCCTTACTTGGTTGCGTTGAGCCGTTGCCCATGTCTTTGGGGACCAAGTTATGTCTCATGACAAGTGATTTTGTTCTTTGCCCTCCGATGGCTTTTGATCACTTGAATGAGATTTTCGGTTATGGTATCTCAAACCATCTCTTGTGACTAGTTTTTGTCAATTCAATCATCAAGGGGGAGAAAGAGAAAGAGAAAGAAAAAGGGGGAGAAATTGACCCAAAACCAAGGGGACAAGTACCTTGGTCTCTCTTTTGTGATGATTGTTTGACAATTTTATTTGAGATTGGTTTTCGAGTGCCTTTTGGGATTCATGAAACTCTTGTTTATCTTGACTCTTCGGTTGTGTGGAGGCTTTGCCCGCTTTTCCCGTTTCTTTCGGGACCGAGAGCTTTTATTTGGAGTTTTCATGATCCTTCCTCATTTCAAGTAGCCTTGTGTTCGCTTTTGCTTGGCTTTTGGGCACTTGGATGAGGCTTGCCTTCAAACCCTTCCTTTTTGGTTTTATTTTTAGTCAATGCATTCATCAAGGGGGAGATTGAGAACATATATGATGAATGATTGACTTTGATGAGGAAGGTTTGAGGCTTTTACCTGGTTTAGTCCATATCTCGCTATGCGCTTATTGTTTATGACTAACCGGTGGTGTGAGTTGTGTGGTGTTTCTGTGTTGGTTTGCGTGTGCGACATGTGTCTCTTGGTTGTATTGATGTGCAGGTGTGGAGCTCGGATACAGTGGTCTATGGCGAGGTGAAGGTCAAGTAGAGACGTGTCATGCCGACAGACCGGGAGCGGTGAAGGATGGGTGTGCCGTGCGGCGGACGTGCCATGCCGATGTACCCAGAGCGGTGAAGGACGGACGTGAGGCTTGGACTGACGGACCAGAGGGCTAGAGGACCAGCTGTGGTAGCTGGCACGTGGCTTCGGCGAGCGAGAGCACATGGGGATGTGCGGTGCATCGGCCGAGTCGGGAGGAAGACGTGGCGTCGTGACACTTGGCGGGAGGTCAGACACGGGCTTGCGTGCGGCGCAAGTGCCGTCGGCCGAGTCAAGGAGGATGGCGGCGTTGTGCCCAGCGTGGAGGCTGGACATGCATCGGCATCGGTACCGGTGGTCGGGGTGTGCGAACCACATCGCGTCTACGGTGCGGGTTCGGTAGCTGAGCCTCAAAAAGCTATCATCGACGGTTTCCAGGTTTGGGCCTCAAAACCTGGGCGCGCCGGTTTCCAAGTTTGGGCCTCAAAACTCGGCGAGGATGGTTTCCAGGTTTGGGCCTCAAAACCTGGGCGCGCGGGTTTCCGAGTTTGGGCCTCAAAACTCGGGGTGGACGGTTTCCAGGTTTGGGCCTCAAAACCTGGGCTGGCGGGTTTACCGGTTTGGGCCTCAAAACCGGGGGTTGGTCCAAAAGGACGGCCGACGCGTGGCGGCGTGGAGAGGCTGGCGCGGCGGCGAAGCTATCCACGAGGAAGGTGCGGTGGTCGACGGTGGCGGCATCAGGGAGGTCGCGTCGAGGCGAAGCTACCGGATGTGCGGGCGTGGCCGTCGGATGAAGATTGACCGGACTGGACGGTTTTACCCCTGGGGGGTATTTGGGTCGAGTGCTTAATGTAAGGGCGTTTTGGTCTTCGGACGTGCGCCTATATATATGAAGGGGGCTGCTAGGGCAGCCGCATCCTTGGGGAGTTCTAGGTGGTGTCTCTCTCATTTTGTTCCTATGAGAGTAGGCTAGGGTTAGGGAGAGTTGGCTCTTGTTCTTGAGCTTTTTGCCATCCAAGCTTTGTGTTGCTAGGATTGGCTTGTAGCCCGACACCAAGTGATTAATCAATCTTCCATTCATATGAATCCAAGGATCAAATTCGTGGTTGAATTCACGTTTTGAATTTGTTCTTCGCGTTCTTCTTTTCTCCACGATTTTCCCCTCTCCCGATCTCCCTCTACGCTGCATCTTTTGCGATTCCGTTTGAATCAACTTGTTCTTTGAAGTGAGGAGAACATCTCCACCGAAGGAATTCTTTCCTACCCTCACGAACAAGTGGATCGGGCTGAAATCGTTTTCGTTCTTCGTTCTTTCCCTTTTCTAGTGTTCTTCGGATTTCTCATGGATTAGTTGGGTTGAAGCGATGATATCCTAGGATTAGCTTCCCAACACGTAGAAGAACACTTGGGAGAAGTTTGGTTGCAGCCCCATTCGATTTGGTAAAGATCCAATCGATTGTGGTTTTGACCCGTGGCGTTTTTGGGCATTCTGGGTGGTGGCGGACTGTCCGCCCCTCCAGCCGCGGACAGTCCGCGAGTCGGGGCTTCAGCCGAGCAGTGGCTGTTGGCCTCGGGCCTTTTCCCCTCGGGTGACCGGCGGACAGTTCGCCAGTGTTGGGCGCGGACAGTCCGGGCCCGAGCAGGGACTTTGCAGCAGCGTTGCTGTTTTGGCTCGGTAGCCGGCGGACAGTCCGCCAGGACCCACGGACAGTCCGGGGTCCACATCGGACGCTGCACAGGGCAGGCACCGGACGCTCAGAGTTCACTGTTCACGTGAACCGCGGACAGTCCGGCGTGCAAACCGCGGACTGTCCGGGACCTGTCCAGGGCTGGTTCAGAACAGTTCATTTTTGGGTCGTTTGTCGGCGGACAGTCCGTTCTCCCAGGCGTGGACAGTCCGGACAGTCCGGGAGTCGGCTGTAGGGTGAGGTTTAGTGCGTTGGCCCTCTCGGCTTTTTCGCTTTGTCTCCGGACTTCTCGCTTGCTCCTAGAGTTCACCTAGGAACCTCTCTAGGTATCTTTGCTACTAGTTAGCATCGGTATTTGGAGGAATCCCGACGTAGCCCTCTATCTACGTTTGGGAGTGGGTTGTTTAGGCACGAACTTGTCTCGGGGTTTTGAGAGTTTTGATTTGCTCTCTTGTGTGGTGCCTCGCTGTGATCCTAGGGATCATCCACCCTCCTTCCGAGGGTCGTGGGCACCACGTTTGAGTCCGAAGCTTTCGGGGTTGATTTTATTGGGATAGAGACCATAATTTCGAGAAGAAATTTTTAGGCTCTCATTCACCCCCCCCCCTCTGGTCGCCTTGCTGTAGCATTTTCGGTCCTTCACGGCCTGAAAATAAAGAAGCTTGTGTGGGTCAAGCGTAACCAGAAGGATTCATGTGGACCAACGCGACGGGCTTCGAAGGTGTGTCGGACTCGACCAAGGAGTTCAAGTTCGGGTCGTCTTTTATTTTACCTTTTTTGTAACCTACTCGTGTTAGGGCAAGAGTCAACCGGGTTATAAATAGTTAGAAACCCGGATTTTGTAAAGACATCCAATCAATCAATACACCGACCACCGGCTAAAAAACCTTAGGAGTAGAGTAACGTAGATCTCGGCGAGACCTTCAATCAGATAGGGCTGCATCGGTATCGACCGACCTCCGGTTTGCTTGTAAGTTTCACCAATGGCTTGTGTCATCGTATAATAAGGCTATATTTGGCATTGACCAAACTCTTGTTAAACTATGGCATGGTTAGTTATCGGTCCAAGTTCCTCTTTTGTAAGACTGTCTGGACTCTGATCAATCTCTTACTTTAGTCGATCTTGACTAGTTATTGGCTCTATTGGTTTGGCAAGCTAATAGATTCATCAAGTTACCGATGTTGTTTCACGTTTTAATTTGTTTCTTTATGTTTCAAACAACATCTTGCCCAATCAAGATTAACAAAGTGGTTTAAACTTAAAGAACGCTTAGTTTCGGCTGTTTTAGGGATTTACACGCTTACAACAGAGGAAATAGCCGATACAAGCCTCTCATCGACTATTTTGTCAATCTTGGTTGTTACATGTTGTGCGTTCGAGATATTCGATAAAATAATGATATGATCTAAGAGCAAACAGATTCGATCTAACATGTCTATATTGCCGTACCTGCGGTCAGTCACCAATAGCCGAGAAGAGGGAGACGGATCACGCTTAGGGCGACCGCCTCGTGGAGGCGCTTGGGCCGGCAGGCTGCCGGCGTTGAGGCACCTGGGGATGGGCCTCGACGTGCGGGCGGGCAGGCGGCGGCGTGTGTGATGGGAAGGGATGCATATAGGCAACCGGCAGGGATAAGATTGGGAGATTTTTTTTTCCTCTTTTATTTGTTGTGTTCAGTGGTGGTTGGTGGAAAGAGATGGGCGCGAAAAGGCATCGCCGTCCGTGAAATAAAAGTTTGGATCATAGCATTGCTAAGATTTATTTCAATATAAGTTTCAGCTATTTTGAATATAAGTTTAAAGTCAATAGGCCCCAAAATTCCAAACGGATAAAATAAAAACAGCTCTTTTACAAAAAAAATATGATTTAAAAATGCACATATATAACTAGAGGTTGTTCATCCATTAAAAACATTAAATCACTAAATCGCAGTACAATTTAAAAAATACTCATATATAACTAGCTATTAGCTCCAGAATGCCTCTTTTGTCTGTTTATCATAAATTACTAAATTTTGAATCACTAAATTTAAATCAAACCAAAAATCCAGCAGTGTTTATATTTGATCTTTAATTGCAAAATGATAGAACAACATATTTTGCGGTTTACAAATATTCCATAAAAATTGTAGGCAAATTTAGTAATGTGGGACTATACATCTTTCACAAATAAAAACATCTCTGAATTAGTCCTATCACTTTCTCTTTTAATATATAAAAAACTCGTGCACTATGGGGATCTTCCACACAATCTTTTTTATTAAAAAATCATGTATGAGATATGTCCATTTGTGAATAATATGTAGTACTATTTGATAAAATCATTTGAAATATTTAATGCAATGATAATACATCAAAGTATTTTTGTCACATAAGTCTTTAGATGTTTCTAATCAAGTTTAGATATTATTACATTCATTCTATGGTAATTTAATAAATAATTGTAATAATAACTAATTTTGGTCAAATAATTCTGTAAATTGACAAAACAACATGTTTTGTATAACTCATTGAGATATTTTTTATTTTTTTCTCCATCCAACTTTATTTAAACAATTTAAAATTTATGTCATGATAGCTCAAGTCATGGTTACTATAACAAATAAAATAAAAAACTAGATCTTTCATAAACATGCAAGTGGTCTAGTGATGGTGGTGGACGTATTATTCTCATATGAAGACAGATGTAGGTTTAAATCTTGTTGTCACCTCATTTTCATTATTCTTGTTGTTTTTTCCATGCCATGCAAAATTTCAATTTCAAAAGATAGAAACTTAAAATAGAAGTTTTGGGATAATAAATGATTTCAAATAGAAAAATCATCGACTACACTTTTTTATAACTCGTTCAGATCTATAAATTTTGCTGTGGTTGTTTCTTCATTTGAGTTTGTTTGAACAATTCAAAATTTGAATTTAAAAATATACAGAAAAATGTTGAATAACTCATTGGGATCTATAACCTTTATATTAGTCATTTCTTCATCAGACATTGTCTGAACAATTAGAAAATTTAATTTTTTAAAATATAAGAATTTTGAACAGAATTAGGACAATAAATGGTTTCAAATGAAAATGTTGTTAACAACAGATTTATAACTTTTGTTTTGGTCATTTCTTTATCCGAATTTGTTTACACAATTCAACATGTCGTGGTGACTATTACAAATAAAATATAATACTACATCTTTCACAACATATGCAAGTGGCTTTATGGTAGTGGTTGAGGTTTTCTTGTTATTTTTCTACGCCATTTTGAATTTCAAAAGACGAAAACTTAAAACAGAACTGTTGAACAGTAAATCATTTTAAATTGATTTTTCTTATATTATTTTAGGACATGATAAATTTGAATTTCAAAATATGAAAACTTCAAATTGAATTAAAGATAATAATTGATTTTAAGCGGAAAGATCATCAATTACAATTTTTATAACTCATTCGGATCTATAACTTTTGTTTTGGTTGTTTCTCCATTCGAGTTTGTTTGAACAATTAAAAATTTAAATTTAAAATTTGAGAACTTGAAATATAATCTTAGGATAGTTAATAATTTTAAATGAAAAAGTTTTCAACAATAAAGTTGAAAATCTCATTGAAATCTACAACTTTTGCATTAGTCATTTCTCCATCAGATTTTTTTTTAAATTGTAGGGAAATTATTTTTTCAACATATAAGAACTTCGAATAGAATTTTGGGATAATAAATGATTTTAAATGAAAAAGTTGTCCACAACAAAGTTGTAAACCTTATCGAGATGTATAACTTTTATTTTGGTCATTTCTTCATCTGATTTTGTTTGTACAATTCAAAATTTATGTCCTAATAGCTCAAATCGTGATACCTATAACAAAGAAAATACATATAAATACTAGATCTTTCACAAACATGCAAGTGTTGTAGTGGTTGTGCTTATGGTGTTGTCCTCTTGGAGAGTTTGTTGAGATGCAAGTTCAAATTCTAGTGTCACCCTATTTTCATTTTTCTTATTATTTTTTCCATGCCATTTTGAATTCCAAAAGATGATAACTTAAAATATAATTTTTGGAACTACATCATCTTATCACTTTTTCACGACATGGAAAATTTGAATTTAATATATAAAAATTTTAAAGTCAATTTTAATATAGTAAATAATTTAAATTTAAAAGTCCTCACGTGACTTTTTTTGAACAATTCAAAACTAACATACTGGTCTAAGTAATAGAAATTAATTGTGACAATAGTAACATGATATTGTATCCATTTAGGATTTTAGTTGCAATATGTACCTAACAATTGCAACACCACGTAAGATTTTTACAACCCTAAAAAATCGTGGCAATAGGAATATGCTATTGCTTCCATTTAGAATTCTTATTGCAATAACCACCTAGCAATTGCAACACCATTAAACATTATTCCAACCCAGAACAATCATGACAATAGTTACAAGCAAAGGCAATGAAATTCAATAGAGTTGCAATAACCTTAAGTAATTGCAACAAAAATCAATACTAATGCAACTCCAAAGCGCCATGGCATTAATGTCAACTAAAAGCAACACAATTCATAAATGGTTGCGGTAGCACACGCCTGTTGCAACGACAAACCACGCATATTGCAACACATTTAGTTCGTTGCATTACAGGCATATATTACAACCATTTTATGGAAAGGTTGCCATACAACCCTCCAATGGCAACCAAATTAGTGGTGTTGCAGTTGTGTTGCGTGGCATTAGAGATGAATCCTTATAGTGATAGCCGATACAAGCCTCTCATCGACTATTTTGTCAATCTTAGTTGTTACATGTTGTGCGTTCGAGATATTCGATAAAATAATGATCTGATCTAAGAGCAAACAGATTTGGTCTAACATGTCTATTACGGCTGTATTTTTGAACCCCACTGATATACATGATAGATTAGTTTTGTTTGATCTTAAGCCAAATCATGGCTTTAACGGATAGATCTTGTTCGTGCCTCATGGACCCTGCATCGGCTGAAATAGCCGATTCAGTTATACTTTCTTCATAGTGTGTACTTTTAAGTGGTTTGAAATTAACGGATCTACTCTTTGTACGAGACGTGATCTAGCTTAGTCATCATTATGGTTGTATGGAGACACCCCACTATTGATGTTTAAGCTATTTTATCGATCTATTTATTATTATGGCTGCATGTAGACACCCCACTGTAAATAAATAGAACTGCTTGTGCAATTAGTCGATATGTTGATTTAATGTTGCTTAGACGTACACATAGATCTTTATTTCTTTTAAACATCTTTTAAGCTCATCATCTGTTTGTTTATTCTGAGTGCTCCTTTATATATTTCATAGCCGACATGTTTCACATCTTTTCCAATACTCTTATACAAGTCTCTTGGGAGTTGACTCTGTAGTCAATGTCCTATCAGCAATGGCTATATCAGAGCCGTATATTTTTGGAACTGTCTGGTACAAAACCGGCAGGTTCTACGATTTAGCAATCTTTTTCTTCTCCTTGTCAATTAAAGGTCAAATTGACTGGCACGCCCGAAGTCGATCTCACTAAGATTCGGCTCCACCACCCGTTGAAGGTTCAGGAGGTCAGGACCTTGCTCCGCAGCCCTCTGAGGACAGTGTGCTCGAGTGTGTTGGTGTGACCGACCGAGATTTTAAGTCAACAAGAGGACATTGAGAAACTCGGACAAGCTATAAACAATTTCATCCTTTGAAGGACCGAGAACTCTACTAGAAAGCGACCAGAGGGGGGGTGAATGGGAGCTTAAAAATTTCTCTCGAAACTTTGGCCTCTGTCCCGAAAAACAACCCCCAAAAGCTTTGATCGAAACGTGATGCCCACGACCCTTGGAAGAGGGTGGATGATCCCTAGGATCACAGCGAGGCACCACCAAATGAGAGCAAGTTAATGACCAAAAGGTTCGGCTCTGGCTCAACCCAAAAACCGACTCCCGAACGTAGATGAACGGCTACGTCAGGAAATCTCCAAATACCGATGCCAACAAGTAGCAAAGATACGTAGAGAGATTCCTTGGTGAAGTCTAGGGCCAAACTAGAAGTACGAAAACCAAGCGAAAAAGTCGTGAGAGCAAACGCACTAAATCACAACCTACAGCAGGTTGGTGGACTGTCCGGGCTCCTGATCCCGGACTGTCCGGGCCTACTGCGGACTGCCCGGGCTCCTGATCCCGGACTGTCCGGGCCTACTGCGGACTGTCCGCGGTTCACTGGCGGACTGTCCGCTGGCCAAAAGAGCAAAATAGCACTGCTACTGAATAGTCCCTGGACAGTCCCGGACTGTCCGCGGATGACAACGGCAGACTGTCCGCCGGTCAACCTGGACAGGAACTGTCGAGCTGCGTAGCCACTGAACCGGCTAGAGCCCGACGCGCGGACTGTCCACGGTCACTCAGGGAGGGCGATTTCAATCGCCCTTCTCCCAAATCTTCCCAAATCCGATTCAAATCAAAATCCTTCGATCCCAAACTTGGAGAAGATGATCACAAGATAGTTAGGAGACTATCCCCAAGAAATCATCTGCTCAAATCAACTCAATCAACGGGAAATCGAAAGGGGAGGTGTATGAATCGAAAAAGCGCCACGAAACTTAAATCGACCTGATCTACTTGTTCGTAAGGAGTTAGATGAATTCCTTCGGTAGAAATGATCTCCTTACATCAAAGAACAAGATGATTCAAGTGGATTCGAGAAATACGCAGTGAGAGGGAGATCGAGTGACGGGAAAATCATGGAGAAACGAAGAACGCGAATAACAAGTTCAAAACGCGAATCAAGACCACGAATTGCCAGCCAAAATTCGTCCCCCCCGAGGAGACAACGAGATTATGGTCTCGTTTCCTTAAAAAGCAAATACACAGAGGTATTTTCACCGTCTCTGCGGATCTCAGTAGCTACAGCACGGAATGGGAAGCAGGAAACCCTAGAATGAAAATAGCAATGGCTGAGATAGTCTGGAGGGAGGGGCTGCCTCTCCTTATATAGCCTAATACAATTATTCCCCTTCTACCCCTACTGCTAATGAGCGAGCAGGCTAACCCTAAGGGTATTCCTGACCAACTCGAAGTTGATGGTGATCCGACGGCCATGCCCGCACAACTGGTAGCTTCGCCTCGACGCGACCTCACCGATTGCCGCCAAGTGCCGCCACCGCTTTGCTCGTCCTTTTCACGGACCTCCCCCCAGTTTTGAGGCCGAAACCGGGAAACCTGGGCCATCCCCCTGGTTTTGAGGCTGAAACCGAGAAACCTGTCGTTCGTCGCCTGAGTTTTGTGGCCCAAACTCAGAAACCCGCCAGCACCCAGGTTTTGAGGCCCAAACCTGGAAATAGTCCTCAGCCCGAGTTTTGTGGCCCAAACTCGGAAACCGGCCGCGCCCAGGTTTTGAGGCCCAAACCTAGAAACCGTCCTCAGCCCGAGTTTTGTGGCCCAAACACGGAAACCGGCCGCGCCCAGGTTTTGAGGCCCAAACCTAGAAACCATCCACTCGGTGGTTTTTCTGTGGCTCAACCACCAAACCGAGACGTACAAGGGATGCACCGCCCGTGCACCCCGTCCACACACAAGTCTTCACTTGTCACTGTCCCAGACTATCAGCCACCACGGCCGATCCTCAGGCCACCGGTCCGTCAGTCCAAGCCTAACGTTCGCCCTTCACTGCTCTGGGTCCATCGGAACGATACGTCTCTACTTGACCTTCACTTTGCCTTTGATCACCGTATCCATGCTCAACACCTGCACAACACAAGCCAAAGAACATGCGCATCATCCCAGTTGACAATCACTCATCATCACAAGATCCGGCATACACCCATGTATCCGCAATCTCCCCCTTGATGAGTGCATTGTCAACTACCAATACAAATCATATGAAGGTAGAAGAAAGGAGGAAGAAGAAGTAAGCGACTCAACCAATCGACCAAAAGCGAAGCAAAGCCAGAAGAAGTCGAATGGAATGAGCGAGACAACTTGGTTCCCAAAGACATGGGCAACGGCTCGACGCAACCAAGCAAAGCAAAGCTAGCCCTCAAGAAGAGGTAGAACAGGCTCAACACCACTAGCGAGAAAGTCGGAGCAAGAAAAGCAAAGACAAGCTAGTCCCTCCAGAAAGAGGCAAAGGCTCAACACAACTAGCACAACCGCTCCGAACCAATTGAAAAACCATATAGGCTGAAAGTCGCTCCAAACCAATTGAAAAACTGCTTCGAACCAATTGAACAGCTCGTCAAAGCAGAAAATTAGCAAACTCCCCCTAAACATGAACTCCCCTTTCAATAGTGCATACAACTAGGGACATGATTTG
Organism: Coix lacryma-jobi var. lacryma-jobi; assembly: GCA_009763385.1. Taxonomy (NCBI): domain Eukaryota; kingdom Viridiplantae; phylum Streptophyta; class Magnoliopsida; order Poales; family Poaceae; genus Coix; species Coix lacryma-jobi. Next base: position 40,010,260 of record CM019829.1, read on the forward strand.
TCAAAATTTCTCCCCCTTAGTTGAGAATGCACACAACAAGGCAAATGCATATGAGTTACAAATGCAAGTTAGCAGCTTCAGGTATATAGTCCAAAGAGTGAATAGATGCTCTAAATAGTGCAGATCCAATAACTCAACAACAAGCACAAATGCCAGCAGAGGCTCAAACTGATCATGGAATACAAAATAGGGACATATGAAACAAGTGAGCAGTTTTAAGCCATTCAGAAAAGGGGTTCACCACCAAAATAGCACTAAACATGTATGGACAAGAAGTACACAACTGCTAAACATGTATACAAGGTGAACTACCCCTAGCAAAGTTCAATCATCATGCTATAGAACGAAACATAGACTTGTGATTTCAAATTTTATCAGAGTTGCAGCGATTTTTACACAAGTTTTAAAATTTTAGCATATGATTGCGAGAGGTTGAAAACTTAACATTGCCTAACTTTTCAACCGAGCTAAGCCTATGCATAAGCAATCAGAAGCTTGAAGCAAATAGTTTTGGTCTTACACTACATGGCTCAAGTTTAACTCAATGTGCAATGAGAAACAGTCTTGATACCGTGATGTGCTGTCAAGTGATCCCATCTTGATCTTTTCATTTCACTTAGACTTGGCTCTAATTTAGCAGAAAATGAACATACCAAGCAAGTGATAGACTCAGAACTAGAGACATAGCAATCTAGCATATATGAAAAGCACAAGTGATTTCAACACATTCTACACATGCTGGTTGCCAGAATCAATGGTGAACATGTTTCAAATTTTATGTTGAATTTAGCATATTCAAAGTTCTAAAAAAGAGCTTAGCTCACAACATGTATCAGTGATCAAAAGGAGCCTAAGCTACAAGCATCATTATGTAGTATCGGAGCATACACTAATCAGAGCATAGATTCATTCTACAGATTATAGACATGAAGCTCGAAAAGATAAAGATGCAAATATGATGAAATGCAAAAGCTTAACAAAAACAAGAGAAAAGAAGTCAATCTATGATACAAGAACCAAAATGTTTCCCCCAACTAAAAGGGGAAACACACACCAAGCTCACCTCTCAACCTAGCAAAGGTTGATTGGTCCAAAGGCTTAGTGAAAATATCTGCCAACTGAAGATGAGTATCGACATGGTGAAGGTCGATATCACCCTTCTCATAGTGGTCTCGCAAGAAATGAAAGCGCACATTAATGTGTTTGGTCATAGAGTGCAGCACGGGGTTCTTAGCAACGCTAATCGCACTCGTGCTGTCACAAAGCAATGGAACTCGAGAAAAACTCAGACCAAAGTCACGCAAAGTGGCCATCATCCACAACAACTGAGAACAGCAGCTAGCCACAGCAACATACTCAGCCTCTGTGGTAGACTGAGCGACACTAGATTGCTTGCGAGAAGACCAAGATACCAGAGAAGAACCAATAAACTGATAAGTCCCAGAAGTGGACTTGCGATCAAGGCGGCAACCAGCAAAATCAGCATCCGAGTAACCGCAAAGGGAGAGGGTAGAAGAAGCAGAATACCAAATCCCAAACTCGGGTGTGAAGCATAAGTACCTCATAATGCGCTTGACCGCCTGACAGTGCGCGGCGACGATTGAAATCGCGCGCAAAGGCACACCGCGAACTAGATGTCTGGGCGTGTCGCCGTCAGGTACAGCGGCGACCCGATCATACGCCGGTGCTCCTTCTGGTCCACAGCTTCTCCATCCTTGTCCGCATCCAGGGCCGTCGTGGTCTACATGGGTGTTGGAAGAGGCTTGGCCTCACCCATATCAAACTTCTTCAATATGTCCTTGGTGTACTTGCTCTGGTGCACGAACGTCCCCTCTCGGGATTGCTTGATTTGCAACCCGAGGAAAAACGTCAACTCGCCCATCATGCTCATCTCAAATTCCCTGCTCATAGTGTCTGCAAACTTGGCAACCAAAGCGTGAGAAGAACCACCGAAAATGATATCATCCACGTAAATCTGAACCAACAAAGTGTCATTGCCTTGCTTGAGAAGAAAAAGTGTTTTATCCACACATCCCATTTTAAAACCCTTAGCAAGCAAAAAGGTTTTCAGCCTATCATACCAGGCTCTAGGGGCTTGTTTCAAACCATACAAAGCTTTGTGAAGTTTAAAAACATGGTTTGGAAACATGGGATTTTTGAAACCGGGGGTTTGTTTCACATACACCTCTTCTTCTATGTAGCCGTTTAGGAAGGCACTCTTGACATCCATTTCAAAAAGTTTGAAACCTTTGGATGCAGCAAAAGCCAAGAGGATCCTAATTGCCTCCAAACGAGCTACAGGAGCAAAAGTCTCCTCATAGTCTATCCCCTCCTTCTGACTATACCCCTGGGCTACAAGTCTGGCCTTGTTTCTCACAACATGGTCATCTTCTCCTTGTTTGTTTTTGAAAACCCATTTTGTCCCAATAGGATGACACAATGCAGCAACAGATGAAAACCCAAACCCGATTTCTCTCAAAATTTTCAAGTTCCTCATGCATGGCATTGACCCAATCCGGATCAGATAAAGCGTGTCCAACATATCGGGGTTCAAAATCAGCAACAAATGCAGAATGAGCAAAGTGAGAGATTTGTTGTGACCTAGACCGAGTGACGTGATCGTGGATGTCGCCGATTATCTGTTGAGGAGTGTGTTGGCGCTGAATGTGTCATGGCGCCTCCCTTGTTGAAGTGACCTCCCCCTCAACAGCTGTTGGTGCCTCCTCGAGTACAAGTGGTACAGCCCGAGGTGGTGGATCACACGGCCCCCATGTAGTAGAGGAAGAAGGGTCGGGGCCACGTGTAGTCGTGGTCGAAGTCGACCCAATCGGTACAGCAGGTGGAAGAAGTGCTGGATCATCCATCCCTTCAGCACCTTCTTCCTCATCATCAAAAGGAGGTTCTCCAACCTCATGATCACCTGCACGATCAAAACTAGAAGAGGGACAAAGCACAGTCTCGTCGAAGGTGACATCGGATGTCTCCATGACTCGGTTAGTATCAAGGTTAAGTACACGATACGCACGAGTATGATTACCATAACCCAAAAATACACCGTCAGAAGAGCGAGACTCAAATTTGTCCAAGTTGCCTTTCTTGAGTATAAAATTGTGGCAACCAAAAACTCTAAAATAACTCACTTTGGGTTGCTTCCCAAATCGCAACTCATAAGAAGTTTTCTTCAAGAAAGCACGGAGAAAAATGCGATTGGAAATATAGCATGCAGTGTTTATGGCCTCGACCCAATATCACCTAGGAGTCCTATGCTCATCGAGCATCGTCCTAGCCATCTCTACAAGGGTCCGATTTTTCCTCTCTATAGCACCATTTTGTGGTGGTGTGTAGGGGAAGAAAACTGATGCTCTAAACCCAAAGAGTTACAAAACTTCTCAAAATCCGAGTTTTTAAACTCGGAACCATTATCGCTACGAATAGCTCTCATTGAGTTCTTAGGGAACTCGTTCTCTGAAGTCGCAATATCAAATTGTGAACAAAGGTGAAAGTCTCAGTTTTCTCAGCTAAAAAGAAAACCCACGAATATCTCGAAAAATCGTCAACAACAACAAGCACATACCACTTCCCACCAACTGAGCTCACCCGAGCCGGACCGACAAGGTCCATATGCAAAAGCTCTCCAGGGTGCTTGGTCATGACCTGATTCACAGGATGGTGGGGAGCGGCTACCAATTTCCCATGTCTACAAGAATGGCAGACAAGGTCCTTCTCCATGTGTAGTTTGGGCAATCCTCGGATTAAGCCAAGTGAGTTAAGCCTTGCAAGCAAGTCAAAGCTCAAGTGACTGAGTCTCCTATGCCACTTCCAAAGATCAGAGGAGGAAGGTCCAGCCAAAAGACAATGAGAAATTCCAAACGACTCCGAGAAATTCGCACGAAAGACTTTCCCAAAGGGCGAAATCAAACACACAAGATTGCCTTGAGGATCCAAAATACGACTGAGATTCGGCTTAAAACAAATCTCGTAGTCATCATCAAAGAGTTGTGAAACAGAAAGAAGGTTAAAATGCAAGTTAGAAACAAGAGCGACATCGCACAACACAAAGTGCTCATTAACTCGCACCGACCCATGAGATAACACTTTACCTTTGCTATTGTCGCCGAAGGTGATAAACTCCTTTCCGGCAACTGGACTAAGATTGTAGAACCACTTGGCGTTTCCGTTCATATGCCTTGAGCACCCGGAATCCACCAACCAAATGTCCTCCAATCGTTTTACCTACATCAATAAAAAGACATAGGGTGAGCATACGGTCCAACACTGGGGTGAGTAAAATGGGAATTATACCAGTGTTGGGCCGGCTGCTCAAAAGAACGGTTAGTAGCTAAACCATTCCTAGCACGGCTACGGGGAAAGCGATCACCACGTATAGGAAAACATGGTCCGCTAAGGGAAGAGCGTCCATTGCGATACTCAAAACGCGGTGGGGGGTAACGCTCAACTACAAAGCCACCGCCACGGGGTCCATAGCCTACAACTGCAGGCTCCCGCCGAGCACGTCCTCCTCGCGGCCTAGGCCTAGGACCTTGAGGCATGGGACCTCTAGGCCTAGCAGCACGCCTTTGAACATTCGGCACATGTACATCATGGAAAGGATGGTACATGTCCGTGTTGTTCATCTCCTTTGCACGGCGCTCCTCTCTCTTGAGCCGAAAGCAAAACTCCCTTAAGTGTCCATCTCTCCCACAGTGCTCACAATGGTACCTCACTGTTCTCATAGGGGGTTGTTGGTACTCACGGTAGTGGGTGTGGATCACTTGGCTCTTTGGTGGCATGAGCTCCTCATGGATAGGTGGCATTGTATCTAGCTTGTTCCTTAGGTGGTTTGGTTTTGGAGCCCATGTCTGTTTCTTGGGTGGAGCTCTTGGAGGTTCCACAAACACTCCATCCTTGGTGTTAGGTTTGAGAGGCTCTTTAGGTGGAATCTTGGTTAGTTTGGGAGTAGTGGTGGAGTTTGGCTTCTCACTCGGATTAAGACCACTCGACCCTCCAATCTTACCAAAAGATGAAGCACACTCAACACCCTGAGCAAAACCAACACCAGGACCTCCAGTAGCACGTTTGAATTGGGCAATCATCATCCCAAGCTGCGGCTCACCACAAGACACCCATGACAAGATGGTCCGAAGGTATGTGTTTTCTTCCTCGGTTTGCATCTTGTCATGTTGCACATTCGCAATCTCCATCTCCAAACCCTCACACAAAGCACACCTAGACACACAAGTGCTACCCGAGCTGGCCTTCTCAAGAGACACAATCTTGGCATTCTTCTCTGCCAACTCGGATTGCAAGCCTGCACAAGACTTGCACGCACCAAGCACTGAGGATCTAGCCCTAAGCTCATCCACCTCTCCAATCAAAGCAACATACTTCCCCCTCAAGGTGAGAAGGTCAGTCATGTGCTTGGAGCACATCTCACACTCATCCTCCTCAGTCACGACAACGGTGGACTTGACAGATTCAAGCTCCTTCACCGCATCCTCCCACTTCTTTCTAAACTCCTTTCTCTCCCTAGCAGCAAGCCTAAGCAATTTATCTTGACTAAGTAGAGCAGCAGTAAGCTTGTCCACCTCAGCAGAGAGTTTGTCAGGAGTTAGAGATACCTGGGAGGTGTCGTCGCTATCGTCGTTCCGAGGGATCTCCTCCAGCTCGCCGTTGACCTTATCGCCGAGGGCCATGGTGCAGAAGCCCTCGTTGTCGGTGAAGAAATAGAGACCGTTCAGCTTGTCCTCGATCTTCTTCTTCTTTTCGGACTCGTCATCGCTTGAATCAGCAGAGTCGTCATCCGAGTCGTCGACGTCGCTGAGCATGGCGAAGAAGGCACGCTGCTCGGCCTGGGCCTTCTCCAAGTACTTCTCCTTGATGTATTCCTTGTTGAAGCCGCTCCTCCGCTTGTGCTTGGCGGGGACGTACTTCTCCTTGCGCTTGCCGGAGTCGTACTTGTGGTCGTGATCCGCCTTGTCGAAGACTTGCTTCTTCTTCGGGCAATTGGTGATGAAGTGGTCCGAGCCTCCACACTCGTAGCAGCCACCTCGTCCTCCTCCGCGGAGATGGTTCATGTGGTTGTTGTGGAACCGCGAGAACCGGTTGGCAAGCAGGGCCAACTCGTCGTCCGCCATGAACTCCATCTGCTCCTCTGTGACAGAAAGAAGAGATGACAAAGCAAAGCCTCCAAAGTGCGGATACATGGGTGTATGCCGAGTCTCTGAGTGATGAGTGATTGTCAACTGGGATAATGCGCATGTTCTTTGGCTTGTGTTGTGCAGGTGTCGAGCACGGATACAGTGATCGAAGGCAAGGTGAAGGTCAAGTAGAGACGTGCCGTGCTGATGGACCGAGAGTGGCGAAGGGCGGACTTGAGGCTTGGACTGAGGGACCGGTGGCCTGAGGATCAGCTGTGGTGGCTGATAGCCTGGGACAGCGACGAGCGAAGACTTGTGGGTGGACGGGGTGCACGGGTGGTGCATCCCCTCTACGGCTCGGTTTGGTGGTTGAGCCACAGAAAAACCACCGAGTGGACGGTTTCCAGGTTTGGGCCTCAAAACCTGGGTGCTGATGGTTTCCGAGTTTGGGCCACAAAACTCGGGCTGAGGATGGTTTCCAGGTTTGGGCCTCAAAACCTGGGTGCTGCGGGTTTCTGAGTTTGGGCCACAAAACTCAGGCGGTGGACGGCTGGTTTCCCGGTTTGGGCCTCAAAACCGGGGGTTGGTCTGAAGGCTTGTTTCCCGGTTTGGGCCACAAAACCGGGGGCGAAGTCCGGGAAAAGGACAAGCAGAGCGATGGCGGAACGTGGCGGCAATTGCTGAGGTCACGTCAAGGCGAAGCTACCTATTGTGCGGGCGTGGCCGTCGGATCACCACCTACCACGATTTGGTCCAGAATAACCCTAGGGTTTAGTTGGTTCGCTCTGTAATTAGTTAGGGGTAGAGTGGGAACTAGAATTAGGATAAGTAGAGGGAGACACCCATCTCCCATTCTATCTCAGTCATTTGCTCTTTGCTTCTATGGTTTTCCTGCTCTCCCAATCCCCTGCTGTAGCTACTGAGATCCGCAGAGAACCATACCTCTGTGTACTAGAGATTTTGAGGAAGTGAGACCGTAATCTCACTGTTGTAGCGTGTGGTAGCCACACAGTTGCAGATCGATGTGTTGATTCGCGTTTTGTTCGTGTTCTTCGCGTTCTTCGTTTCTCCGTGATTTTCCCGTCACTCGATCTCCCTCTCTACTGTGTATTTTCGAAATCCGTTTGAATCAACTTGTTCTTTATAGTTAGGAGATCATTTTCACCGAAGGAATTCATCTAACTCCTCACGAACAAGTAGATCGAGTTGATTTCGTTTTCGTGGCGCTTTTTCGGTTCATACTCCTTCCCTCTCGGATTCCCGGTGTTCGAGTTGATTTGAGCGGATGATTTCTTGGGGATAGTCTTCCAACTACCTCGTGATCATCTTCTCCAAGTTTGGGATCAAGGGATTTTGATTTGAATCGGATTTGGGAGGATTTGAGTTGAGGGCGACCAAAATCGCCCTCACTGGGCACTCGCGGACAGTCCGCCATTGGAGACGCGGACAGTCCACGCGTCGGGCTCCGACCGAGCAGTGGTCGCGCGGCTCGGCTGTGCTGACTCGGTTTGACCGGCGGACAGTCCGCCGTAGTCGGTCGCGGACAGTCCGCGAGCCGACCAGGGAAGTTCAGCAGCAGTGCTGTTTTGAGGTTTTTGCCGGCGGACAGTCCGCCATCCTCCCGCGGACAGTCCGCGGTTGAGCCGGACTGTCCAGGGCCGTACTACCGGACAGTCCGGGAATCGGCTGTAGGCTGAGCTTTAGTGTGTTTGCTCTCCTGACTTCTTCGCTTGGATTCCGGACTTCTCGGTTGGCTTTTTAGTTCACCTAGGAACCTCTCTAAGTATCTTTGCTACTTGTTAGCATCGGTATTTGGGGATTTCCCAACGTAGCCTTCAATCTACGTTTGGGACTAGGTTTTTAGGGGTCGAACTTGTGCCGGTGCTTTTGGCGTTCTGATTGCTATCGCTTTGTGGTGCCTCGCTGTGATCCTAGGGATCATCCACCCTCTTCCGAGGGTCGTGGGCATCACGGTTTTCGATCGAAGCTTTTGGGGTTGATTTTGGGGACAAAAGGCCAAAGTTTCGAGAGAAATTTTTGAGCTCTCATTCACCCCCCCTCTGGTCGCCTTGCTATTGCATTCTCGGTCCTTCACAAAGGGGTTAGCAGAAGATCCAGAAACCAAAGCCATCGACGGGCCAGAAAGATTTTCATAAGAAGCCCTCGCCATGGCATCAATCTCACTGGACTTGAGCTTACTAAAGAGCTCATCACACGTGAGAGTCTCATAGTTAGGCGATTCGATGATCGCCTGAACCTTGGAATCCCACACCGACCGATCGAGAGTGTGGAAAAGCTTGAGAGCCCTCTCATGATCGTCGAAAGGCAACAACTCCTTGTTAGCCCTCATCCTGTTGACAATAACCTGAAACCGAGCGAATAAACTTTCTATGCTCTCACCAGGCATGTGTCGAAAGTTCTCATACTCTCGCTTGTGCGACTCGTAGAGACGGGTTTTGACTTGAGTGGTTCCATCATGGAAACGCATGAGGGTAGCCCAAATCTCCCGAGCCGTAGCGAGGTGAGAAACGCGATCAAACTCCGTCATGTTCAAACATGAGAAAAGAGCGTTACGGGCTCGGCTATTGGCATCGTGCTCATCGATCTGATGCTGAGTCGCACGAGCAGCCAAGACCACATAATCAGCAGAGTTGCAAATATCCCAAATGGAAGCACCAATACTCTGAAGATAGGCTGACATATGTATCTTCCAATACGCATAGTTCGTCCCATCGAAAAACGACAGTTTGCCCACGTCGCGGTCCATGTCGCCTTCTGTGGATCTGGAACCGGCTAAGGTGGAAGATCCTTAAACCGCTCCGATACCAATTGAAGGACCGAGAACTCTACCAGAAAGCGACCAGAGGGGGGTGAATGGGAGCTCAAACATTTCTTTCGAATCTTTGGCCAAATGTCCCAAAATCAACCCCAGAAAGCTACAACCGAAACCGTGATGCCCACGACCCTTGGAAGAGGGTGGATGATCCCTAGGATCACAGCGAGGCACCACCAAATGAGAGCAAGTTAATGACCAAAAGGTTCGGCTATGGCTCAACCCAAAAACCGACTCTCGAACGTAGATGAACGGCTATGTCGGGAAATCTCCAAATACCGATGCCAACAAGTAGCAAAGATACCTAGAGAGATTCCTTGGTGAACTCTAGGGCCAAACGAGAAGTCCGAAAACCAAGCGGAAAAGTCGTGAGAGCAAACACACTAAATCACAACCTACAGCAGGTTGGCGGACTGTCCGGGCTCCTGATCCCGGACTGTCCGGACCTACTACGGACTGTCAGCGGTTCACTGGCGGACTGTCCGCCGGCCAAAAGAGCAAAACAACACTGCTACTGAATAGTCCCTAGACAGTCCCGGACTGTCCGCGGATGACAACGGCGGACTGTCCGCCGGTCAACCTGGACAGGAACAGTCGAGCTGCGTAGCCACTGAACTGGCTCGAGCCCGACGCGCGGACTGTCCGCGCCCTGAGTGGCGGACTGTCCGCAGTCACTCAGGGAGGGCGATTTCAATCGCCCTTCTCCCAAATCTTCCCAAATCTGATTCAAATCAAAATCCTTCGATCCCAAACTTGGAGAAGATGATCACAAGATAATTAGGAGACTATCCCCAAGAAATCATCCGCTCAAATCAACTCAATCAATGGGAAATCGAAAGGGGAGGTGTATGAACCGAAAAAACGCCACGAAACTTAAATCGACCCAATCTACTTGTTCGTAAGGAGTTAGATGAATTCCTTCGGTGGAAATGATCTCCTTACATCAAAGAACAAGATGATTCAAGTGGATTCGAGAAAGACGCGGTGAGGAGGGAGATCGAGTGACGGGAAAATCGTGGAGAAACGAAGAACGCGAAGAACAAGTTCAAAACGCGAATCAAGACAACGAATTGCTAGCCGAAATTTGCCCCCCCCCCCCCCCCCGAGGAGACAACGAGATTACGGTCTCATTTCCTCAAAAAGTGTTGACGCAAAACGTGGTCTGCGCCTCACGCACAGCAAGCCGAAGAAAGCGTAGCTTCAATTAGGTGCCCGAACGGTCTGGAATCCGGAGACGTGCCAGTCGGTTTGACCTGAAAACCAACAAGGGATAAAATCATGAGAATAAACTGGAACATGTCGGATAAGACCAGACAGTTCCATATGTATGGCTTTAAAGCCAATCATGACGGAATAAAGCTATAGAAGCTGTCTGTCGAAAAGTTCAAAAGTCATTCGGCTAACGTTAAGAATGAGTATATATCAATAGTTGGTTGCCGAATGTATAGGTAAGAGAACATCATCAAGATATAAAGAATCATAAACAGGTAACTTGTAAAAAATAAATCTATCCAAACAACACATGCATAAGTTAATCCAACTAGTCTGCCGCACGTCTAGTTTTCATAAACCCGTCAAGCATAAACTAAGTCTACACCACTCCTTATAATTAAATTAATCCACCGCATGATACAATCTAATGATAAGAAGCTAAAAGCATGCATATATCTGAACAGATCTACAAAAACTCATTACTCGTGTAAGCTTAACCAAGCTCGGCAAACTAGCCGAGTTGGGGTCCATGAAGAAGGAACATACAAACAAGCACAATTAAACTAATCTAAAACCTGCATCTGCCACACGATACCTAGTTTTATCAAAGCCTAACCGTAAAAGAAATGCATGAACCCATAACATGTAACAATCTGGATTGAAAGTTAATTCGGCCGTCATGATCTTGCAATTATTAAAACACAAGCAAACTTGTGAAACAAGGCCGAACAAAGATCAATCTAGATTGGGCAAAAGAGTGTCACAAAATTAAAATAAAAGATGCAACACATGATAACTTGATGAATCTATCAGATCTTGCCAAATCGAACAGAGCCGATAACTATCTTGCCTTTGCTAAACACATGAATAAACGTCTGCCGCACGGTATCTATCCACAAGCAAAGCATAAGCAAAGACCTCTTGATCGCTAACAAAGGTCCACCGCATGACCATTGAAAACAAACAAGACTACTTGCATCATATCTAAATCCACTGCATGATACTAGACATGATAACAAGGTTGCCGGGACTTACGGAGGTCGACGGATCGATGATTCCTCTCGAAGAACTCGACGACACGACTAAGGACTCGAAAGTGGCACGGGACCGGTTTGTATTGATATGGTTGTGAACAGTTTTACAATGGACGGGGGTTTATATTTATACCCTGGGCGAAATATGAGTCCTGGAGGACTACGACTTACATAATGAAAATATGGAAAATACGAGTCCTATTCCTATTCTCCTCTCGGTGTTTTCCATTATTACGTGCCTTCTCGTGCAAGCCAGCTTTATTTACCGCATTCGCTTCCCGAATAGAGTCATCGCCTTACAAGATAGTCGACCGCACAAACACTTGCCAAAACTCCGAGAACTAACCGACCGCTTGGTCGTTTACCGAATGCCCATCTCACTGCCGGCTGGGTCCACTTGTCATTTTCTTGGTGTTGACCAAAATCCAGTGTTAACATAGGCCCCCCTAGTTCGGAGTATGAATTGTCATGCTTCGAACTATTTGATCTCTGTTGGTCTTCTTCAAAAAACCAAGAAATCCACTGATAGCAATAACATTTTCTCACCATGTTTCACAATTTTGCATGTAAAACAATAATTCTCCAATACATGTGGAAACAAGTTAGTTACAAATGCATATGTTTATAAACATTATCGTTCTTCCATTTTATTGATCAGAAGATGCTGTAATGCCGACTACATCTCAAAAGTATCATATTTTATAACCAAGATTTCTTTTAAACTTGAATAAAATGGTACCTTACTCATCCATCTGTCTCTTTAATTATGGGGCTTTAGTTCTCACTGAGTCCTCAAGCGATTGCAAAATAGAATAGCTACAGAAATGCTTATCTTTTATCCCTTGATCACTTTTCATCCAGAGTTTTTATCATTATCTTTATATAAAATCGTACTCCCTCCGTCCCAAGATACAAGGCGCGCACGTATTTCAAAATTCAAACTTTCTTATCTTTGACTAAGAATTAGTCTAATCATATCAAAAGCTTATACTACACAAGTAATTGTATTATATTTATATTTAGAAATACTTTCTAATGATCAAACTTTTATTTCTATAAATTATATATTATAAAAGAAATTATAGGTCAAAATATATTTTTGAAGACCGTGTCAAGTCAAATCGCGCCTTATATCTTGGGACGGAGGGAGTATCACATAATATTGCAAAGTCAAAGATTCGACCATAAGGATATACAAGCCATAAACCTAGATCAAGAAGTGCAAGTGAATATTGTTATTACTTTTTCTTTTGCATATATCATTCTCCCTACCTTTTAAAATTATGAGGCTACTGGGTCTTCGACTATCTTTTATTTTATTTGGCGGTCACTTGACCTTTTCTTTTTCATATTTTTATTTGGGCAGTCACTTGACCTTTTTTCTTTCTCAGTTCTGGCGGACACGTGTCCGTCGTTTTTATTTCTGAGATTTATAGAATAGCCCCATATTTTTAATCAAAGAGAGAATACACATGCAAAACACTTAGTTTATAACGTGTACGTGAATCTTGATATTGAGAATATGACTATAATCTCAACTAGTAGTCACAATGATTTGACAGTGCTCAATATGACATTAAGTAAATTTTATTATTTCATAAAATCTCCGAATTTCAAGTATCTCTCAGAATAATGTCATAGCAAATTCTACCTCTATTCATATCCCACAACTACTTTCAGACAAAGTTTAAATTCTACGCAACCCACAAATTTCAAGGACTTCAAGATAAATATAATAACCACTAAACCCAAATCTTAAAGAAATCAAAGCTATAAACCAGACACAGGTGAAACATAAAACAGAGCATCTATTTATCATTTCAACAATGGATAACCCAAAATATTTATATCACATATTCATAGTGCGGCAAATTTTTTTTAGTGAGGAGACGCAACATAAGAGGTTTTGCTTTTTAATGATTTTAATTTTAAGCACTGAAACTATTAGAAAAGCGAGGGTAAAATTACACAAACCACTGTTGAAGATGAAGCAGCTTGTCCTTCTTCACGATGGATCGCTCGATGTTGTACGATGTGTGCGCGTTGATCTCAGGCCCCTGGCACGTAGTCACAGCAGCGTAATCGATGATTCACTGGTGTCCTCCTTTCTCTCATCTGAGACGTCTTCGCCGAATACGGGTTGAAAATATTTGAAGCCAATCATAAACGTCAATCCTTCTTCTGCAAATGGCTGGCTGCTTCAGATCTTGTAGCTGTTCTGACTATAATTGAACTTGTCACCGTTGCATGTGTCTTGTTGGCACCACCTTATTCAATGGCCATCAGCAAAAGTATATCTTTCAATATGAAGTGTGCTGAAAAATGTTTTAGCCGATGGTCTTCTATCGGCCGTTCGGTTGCTAACGTCCTTTGTGCCTCTGATGTAGCCTTTCATAACCTTATCACCAGATTGAACTTTGCATTACTCAGGGAAAGATAAAGTTATATTAATTGGAGCCGAAGGTTCTGTCTTGTCGGCTTTTGCCTAGTATGCCATTGACTTTCTTCTTGTTGAGGAACTAGAATGCTTTCGGTGAGCATGCTGTCAGGTAACTCACGGTAGCTTCGAAGGACGTCATTTTTGATGAAGCCGAGTGTGCCGTAGAGGACGAGTGCGAGCTCGGCGGTGCGTGGATGCGTGCACGATGAGGTTCAGCCCCCCTGAGTGTAGTTGATGTAGGGATTTGAGCATGTCCACCTTATGTTTTTTTCTCATTAGTCCTTCATATCTGCGTGTACACTCTTCTGCTCCAATTCCGCCCATGTTCCAATAGAATTCGCCGGTAGAGATGCGAACCATGAGAAGGCTGGTCTTGTTAACGACAACGGGAAATACCGAATCCTCCAAGCTTCATCTGCAGATGCTTCTCCAAGTTGCATTAAGTAACTATTGATATGTTCTATAGTGCTAGTATCATCCTGGCCTGAAAACTTGGTGAGATCGGTAGGAGGTTTCACCCTTGGAGGAAGTGCCACTCGGTTGTACCACTCTGGGTAAGGAGACTTGTAAGAGTAAGACTGATTCTTTGGCTTCAGGCCGAATTGATTTTGCATCATGTCGGCCATCGTATGCATGATGAGGTCGACACTCGAATCTGGAGCTGCTTGTGTTTGACCCCCAAGAAACGCCCCTGCTGAATTTTTATAGCCCGGATTTGGGAGAGCATTAATTGCACTGTAATCAACGAACTCCTGATATCCATCTCTAAACATGTTCTTTTGCAACCTATTCATTGCGGGGGACACTCTGAAAGCAGATGGTGGGACGTTTCCCGTCATGCCGAATGCGAGTTGGCCATGAGTTGTGGGAGGTTGCTGCCCTTGGTGAAGAACCATCCCACCTGTGCTTGAACCAACCCTGCCGTCTTCAGTAGTTCTCCTCTGAGGTTGGGGTACGGGGAATAACAGTGGTCCCTGCACCGGGCCAGTGGCTTCCTCAAAACGTTTATCAACTGCCGAGCCGAAAATACCAATCATGATAGCACGGAAGGTGTTCAAGAAAGCTGATTGATGATTTGTCATGGCCTCTGATATAGCCTTATACACCAGTTCGGACAGTTTTTGAGCATCTTCCTCATCGGTGCTATCAGATTGATGAGGAAGGAGAGTTCTTGGGAGTGACTGCATCTGGAAGACCTTGTTGCTCTTGTTCTTAGAGAAAGACATCAAGCATTTGTGTTGAAACTCATCGCATGCTTGTTGTACTATATTTCTTGAATCTGGTGGCAACTCATCTATGGTCACGTCCAGAACTTGAGTGTGGTCGAACTCAATTATCTTGGAATGTGGGGTCCCACCGGGCGTGCCAAAAAGTGTGTTGACGCAAAACGTGGTCCGCGCCTCACACACAGCAAGCCAAAGAAAGCGTAGCTTCAATTAGGTGCCCGGACGGTCTGGAATCCGGAGACGTGCCAGTCGGTTTGACCTGAAAACCAACAAGGGATAAAATCGTGAGAATAAACTGGAACATGCCGGATAAGACCAGACAGTTCCATATGTACGGCTTTAAAGCCAATCATGACGGCATACAGCTATAGAAGCTGTCTGTCGAAAAGTTCCAAACTCATTCGGCTAACGTTAAGAATGAGTATATATCAACAGTTGGTTGCCGAATGTATAGGTAAGAGAACATCATCAAGATATAAAGAATCATAAATAGGTAACTTGTAAAAAATAAATCTATCCAAACAACACCTGCATAAGTTAATCCAACTAGTCTGCCGCACGTCTAGTTTTCATAAACCCGTCAAGCATAAACTAAGTCTACACCACTCCTTATAATTAGATTAATCTACCGCATGATACAATCTAATGATAAGAAGCTAAAAGCATGCATATATCTGAACAGATCTACAGAAACTCATTACTCGTGTAAGCTTAACCAAGCTCGGCAAACTAGCCGAGTTGGGGTCCAAGAAGAAGGAACATACAAACAAGCACAATTAAACTAATCTAAAACCTGCATCTGTCGCACGATACCTAGTTTTATCAAAGCCTAACCGTAAAAGACATGCATGAACCCACAACATGTAACAATCTGGATTGAAAGTTAATTCGGCCGTCATGATCTTGCAATTTTTAAAACACAAGCAAACTTGTGAAACAAGGCCGAACAAAGATCAATCTAGATTGGGCAAAAGAGTGTTACAAAATTAAAATAAAAGATGCAACACATGATAACTTGATGAATCTATCAGATCTTGCCGAATCTAACAGAGCCGATAACTATCTTGCCTTTGCTAAACACATGAATAAACGCCTGCCGCACGGTATCTATCCACAAGCAAAGCATAAGCAAAGACCTCTTGATCGCTAACAAAGGTCCGCCGCACGACCATTGAAAACAAACAAGACTACTTGCATCATATCTAAATCCACCGCATGATACTAGACATGATAACAAGGTTGTCGGGACTTACGGAGGTCGACGAATCGATGATTCCTCTCGAAGAACTCGACGACACGACTAAGGACTCGAAAGTGGCACGGGGCTAGTTTGTATTGATATGGTTGTGAACAGTTTTACAATGGACGGGGGTTTATATTTATACCCTGGGCGAAATATGAGTCCTGGAGGACTACGACTTACATAATGAAAATATGGAAAATACGAGTCCTATTCCTATTCTCCTCTCGGTGTTTTCCATTATTACGTGCCTTCTCGTGCAAGCCAGCTTTATTTACCGCATTCGCTTCCCGAATAGAGTCATCGCCTTACAAGATAGCCGACCGCACAAACACTTGCCGAAACTCCGAGAACTAACCGACCGCTTGGTCGTTTACCGAATGCTCATCTCACTGCCGGCTGGGTCCACTTGTCATTTTCTTGGTGTTGACCAAATTCCAGTGTTAACAAAAAGCAAATACACAGAGGTATTGTTCACCATCTCTGCGGATCTCAGTAGCTACAGCAGGGAATGGGAAGCAGGAAACCCTAGAATGAAAATAGCAATGGCTGAGATAGTCTGGAGGGAGGGGTTGCATCTCCTTATATAGCCTAATACAATTATTCCCCTTCTAGACCTACTGCTAATGAGCGAGCAAGCTAACCCTAAGGGTATTCCTGACCAACTCGAAGTTGATGGTGGTCCGACGGCCACGCCCGCACAACTGGTAGCTTCGCCTCGACGCGACCTCACAATTGCCGCCACGTGCCGCCACCGCTCTGCTCGTCCTTTTCACGGACCTCCCCCTCCGGTTTTGAGGCCGAAACCGGGAAACCTGGGCCATCCCCCCGATTTTGAGGCCAAAACCAGGAAACCTGTCGTCCGTCGCCTGAGTTTTGTGGCCCAAACTCAGAAACCCGCCAACACCCAGGTTTTGAGGCCCAAACCTGGAAACCGTCCTCAACCCGAGTTTTGTGGCCCAAACTCGGAAACCGGCCGCGCCTAGGTTTTGAGGCCCAAACCTGGAAACCGTCCTCAGCCCGAGTTTTGTGGGCCAAACTCGGAAATCAGCCGCGCCCAGGTTTTGAGGCCTAAACCTGGAAATCGTCCACTCGGTGGTTTTTCTGTGGCTCAACCACCAAACCGAGCCGTAGAAGGGATGCACCGCCCGTGCACCCCGTCCACACGCAAGTCTTCATTTGTCGCTGTCCCAGGCTGTCAGCCACCACGGCCGATCCTCAGGCCACCGGTCCATCAGTCCAAGCCTCACGTTCGCCCTTCACCGCTCCGGGTCCATCGGCACGATACGTCTCTACTTGACCTTCACCTTGCCTTTGATCACCGTATCCGTGCTCAACACCTGCACAACACAAGCCAAAGAACATGTGCATCATCCCAGTTGATAATCACTCATCATCACAAGATCCGGCATACACCCATGTATCCGCATCCTTTGGCCTAGGCGGGACGTACAATTGATGGAGCAACCCAATCAGGAGTCATTAGGACCTACTGATCCTCTTCATGACCACCCATCATCACCTCCCCAGTCTATTCCCGACCCTCAATCATCACCTCCGCCAAAGTCAGCACCATCTCCGCCACAATCATCACGTCTGCCACAGTCAGCACACCATCTCCGCCAAAGTCGTCTCCTCCACCACAGTCAGCACCACCTCCGCCACAGTCGTCTCCTCCGCCACAGTCAGCACCATCTCCGCCACAGTCATCGCCTTTGCCACAGACACCACCATTGAATTCCCCACCTTCCCCACAACCCAAAGATCCTCTGCCACAAAGCAAGGAGCTACCACCGCCGCCAAAAAAGAAGAAAATAGCTGGGACAGCCAAATTTTTAAATGGAATTGGACAGAAACACACTTCAGAAGTCGTTGAGTTGTCTGAACTTCAGAAGTCAGCGAAGCCGGTGCCTAAGGTAATTTCTTGCACAATCAAGGTCCCAACTGCAAAAGATTACAAGTCTATCCCTAAAAATTTTGTGTTGGGAAGGCCTCTACTCAAGCGGCAGACACTCTTAAAGATTCCAAGCAATATAAAAAGGTTGCATGACTGGTATATGAGAGCCGCTTCTGTTGGCATTGACACCATCAATGTGTGTATCCCCCAAAAGGCATTTCTAAGTGAAAATAATATGTGCATCATTAACTTTGAAGACATTTGGTTGATGATAAACCTCGAGAGACTGGACGTACAGATCGTAATGACGTTTGCACTGTAAGTGTTACATAGTTTAAAATGCATTATAGTTGCGTCAATGTTCAATATCTGACTTGCACATGTGGCTTGCAGAATGTTATATGATCAGCATGAGTTGTATTATGGACAAGATTTCAATTATTGTGCCAATGAAATGATTGGCTATCTGAACCCAATTGATATATGCGAAGAACGACACACTTTCAGAATCGGAGATGACAACATAGAGTTATTGGGCTTAGAAGGTGAGGAACGGGACAAGAAAATCGCAAAGTTGAAGTTGGCGTATGAATCCCAGTACGCCTTCTACATTGGAATGTCATTGCTCAAGTATCAACATAGGGAATCGGTAGTGGCCCCATACCACTTTGGGTAAGTGTGAGTTTCCATATTTCCATATTTGCATCATGAATTTGATTCGAATACACAAATGCATCATGAATTTGATTCATGCAGGGACCACTGGATCTGCCATTTCATTTATCCTAGGGATGGAAGGGTGCTGGTACTAGACTCCGCAAATTACCCGCCATCAAGCTATGCAAAATTCATTGAAATGTTAGAGTTGTAAGTCAAGATATGCTATTCTAGATCATAGGGCATATAGGTTTTATAAGATAAAAGGTGGAAAGTGCGAGTCCAACATTGAAGGGCAGCCATTGCAAGTTTTTTATGACTGGCCGGTAAGTTGGTGAAAATTTACTCTTATGAATACAAAGCATATATGTATAGAGGACCATGGTTGCATGTATAAATATCCACTTTCCCATTATGTAGTGCCACAAGCAACCACCTGGATCTGTTCTCTGTGGATACTACGTGTGCGAGGACATGAGAGAGGCCGGTCGATACGTCAGCAACCCTTCCAAGGTAATACAAGTAATAGTCGTGTATGTAGTTCTGATATTAATGATGGTGCAAATTATAAATATATGGTATTGACAAACTTTCTTTGCAGGAATATAAGGAAGACAAGGCAAAGCGCATCACCGAACGTACTTTGTACAACATAGTTGAGGACCTGAGCCTTTTTCTATTGAAGCACGTCATTTCAACGGAAGGGAGGTATCATGATCACGAGAATGAATTATCGAAGTCAGAGTACTGAGTGCTAACAAAGATTTCTAGGCTAAAACTAACTTGGAATGGTTATTAGACCACCCGTGCAAATTTGGATGTATGTAATAATGTGTGATACGCTTGTAACTCTATGTTTGTGAGCACGAAATTTTGATGTATATAAATGTATGTATGAAATATTTAAATTGCATGTTGCTATATTAATGTATATGTATTTATTTAATTTAACAATATAATTGCATGTTCCTATATTAATGTATATGTTTAATTTAATAATATAATAATTATAATTAACAATATAAATATATAACTGGTCTATAATAGTACAGACGGTTAATTGTGAACCGCATGTGGAAATCGATTTCCACAGGCGGTTCACATTTAACAGTCTGTGTTGTTGTTCCATTTTCACTGGCCCCCAGCGCAGGCGGTGCTGAAAAACGCCCGTGAAAATGAGTTTTCAACCGCAGGCGGTGCTGGAAAACCCCGTGAAAACTAGTGGTGTTGCTAGAAATTTTGAAATGTGACTGTCGAACCCCTCTAGTAGGCCCCTCAATCCTATAGACGTGGCTGCTGGCTCCGGAAGGCGACGCCTGCGTGTGGCTGGTGGGCGTCGGGAAACATCAGAATGAATACTCGTCCCCCTCTCAAGTTAGCCGTTTTATCCTCTTGTTTGTAAAATTATAAACGTATTATTACTATGATAACTGTGATAGTAATCACATGTACATTTGGAGGTGATGTCAAGAGACTAGAGGGACAGTTGTTGCTGGCACAGCTGGCTCGTAAGCCAAGAGTTTCGTTGGCATATGACAACATGTTAATTATTAGGACTTTGAGAATCTTATCTATATATGAGGAATATGTTTTTAACACGTTATTCATAATTACATAGTTCACCTCATTAAAAAACCTCACACCCCTGTATGCAAGGGGCTTCCCATGTGAGGAAAAAGAGTGTGAACATTTGATTGAAAAGTTAGACAATACTCAAAGCTAGCTAGACAAAAACTAAATTACTAAGCTGTTCCAGGCCCTGATGGTCACGGGCCAGGCTCTTGTGGTTTCCCATTACTGGAAGCTGCGGCAGGCTCGTCATCAGGAAGAAGCTTTTCTTCGGTGACCACATAGGTTACATCATAGGAGTGTGCTCCATGGAAGACCCCATCTTCAACCTTGCTACTAACCGTCTGTCCGTTGAACAAAGTATCCAGCTGGTCACAGGAGAAGGGCACGTCGTAGGAGGACCGCGTCTCCCTGACGTGCAGCGTCACCTTGGTGTTGGGAGGCACGGTGATGCTGATGTCGATCTTCTGCTCCACCGCGTGCGTGTGGAGCTGTCCAGATTCGAACCTGCTGCTCATAGCCTCGTACCTGAAGTCGGCGCCGCCACTGAACTTGAGGAGGCTAGCGTGGACCGAGGCGCTAACACCAATCGAGTTGTGCTTGATGCTCCTGTCCCACCTGCCGTGCGCTTCGTCGCTGTACCTCAGCGTCAGCGTCGCCGTGCTGGCGACGCTGCTGCGGTTAAGGCTGTGCACGGTGTCCACGACGAGGGACGTGCGCTCACGGATTATAGCATCCGTGAGGTGGTAGTCCACGTTGTGCCACATCCGGTCACGGACGGCTTCGTGAACCCACAGCCGCCGTGCAGCATCAGAAGAAGCAGCAGCTGCTGCTGCTGCTCTAAGGCAATCAGTCTTGCCTTCAAGCTGCTCCTGCCTCCTGCAGATCATGTTGCTTCCGACATGCTGAAGCACCACCTGGTTGCCGGTCCACTCGCTCACTCTGAACTTTGTGTCAGGGTCGTCGTCAGCTGTCTCATGATCGGAGGAGTCTGGCCAGATCCACTGCCACACCGGGTGGCGCCTCCAGAACTTGCCCACGCCGTCAGCCTTGATGCGGATCGTCGTCCCGTCGTCACGGTCGTCGTTGGTGCCACAGATGGTGTGCCTCGCATTAGGGTCGCCGATATCAGTGGAGGAAAACTGCAGGTAGTGATTGTTCTGGGTCCGGTGCTCGCGCACTAGTTGCACCCCGAGGAATTTGCCGTTGTCCCCCTTGAAACAAACGTGCTTAGGCCATATGAATTGCTGGTCCAGGTTCCGAATGACCACCAATTGCGGATCTTGCACCGCTTGATGATGATCCTTATTTGATGATCTCATGTCGTCGTCGTCCTCCACCTCCACCAGCAGATGGCCCCGGTTGTCAGCCGCTGGACCACTGGAGACGAACATGCGAACGGCTCCTTTGAGGTGGCTGTGCCTGATGCTGTATGTAATGGATCATTATTAATTATTAACATATAGTATCATCATTAGTGATATATATATACTCTGCAAGAAGTTTACAAACCTAGCTAGCTACGTATGATCGTATAAGCTAGTCACAGCAGTGAGATAATTTAATACATGTGTCTTCATGTGTAATTGAAACGCACATCCATTTGATTTAACTGCAGCAAACTAGCGCATACTACTTAATATGTGTGTGGATCTATACAGAATTAGGCCATCCCCAGCTAAAGATTATATTCATCTACATTTAATAGGCTTAACGTAAATATTTTTATAGTTGCAAGTCATGCCTAGCTACAATGGTATAGACGATTTAGAGAATGTTGATGTCATGAGTTTGAATCCCTAGAAACACACACTTCTTTTTTATGTCATCCCGGTTCGATATATCACTGCTTGTTCAAAACCAGTAATGATACCAGTTCTAAAAACAGGTAGAGATGACATGTTTTTAGAGCAAGCTGTGATAAGGTTTCCTGTGGCAGTGAAGTATGCGTAGAAACATAGAACTAAAGAAATTCCATAAAAATAATTACTCAAGAGCGATAGAAGATCTTATCTACATGTCAATTATTTTAGTCATTCAATCAATTAACATATTCATGTCTAATCAACATTCAACAATGAACAAATCAATATTTTTTCAGTGCTTCAATGTAATGATCAGGCATAACTTATAGTCACCTAGAGTAATAAATAATATTATTTTCTCTTAGAGTCCGCGACACTGAAAATTTTTCACAAATAAACCAAATGTCAGTACGTGTTTAGCAGAGCTAAAGCGTCCTAAGTTGCATCAGCAGAACAATTGACAATATCATAAGTTCATAACCATATATATGTCCTTGAAAAGCAAACGAGAAGTTGGAGCCTTACTAGCAGTCCGTCAACTCGTGCTGCTGCACTAACCAGTTTTTAAGTGCTAACTGTTAATGATTGAAACGACGTATCTAGAACCTACGAGTAATCAAATTTGTTTACTTTTGGTCTCTCCAAGTGGCTTACATTCTATAACCCAATATTCTTAACAGTATTTTCTCTATATGTTCTACGTTCTAGTAAAAACGTACAATAATTTAAAAGAATATTCTAGAAAGTACGTTTGAATACTTTTTAAGTAATCTTTTTTTTCTAGAAATTATTAAAGATGTACGTACGAAATTTAGATGCCCATTTATTAGATATTGATTTATGTTAGCTTTAATTTTAATAATAATAGAGGCGTGATTATTCTAGATGCAAATAATTAATAGGTTAATTTAATTGATTTTCATAATATAATAGCTAGTGGAGTACGTGTTTCCTCTAGGTTAATTTTAATAATGGCAGATATGACTAATTTAAGGAAAATTTATGGGCAATAATAGTTGAGATATTATTATAGAGTAAAATATAGGTAATTTTGATGAAGATAGATTAGGTTATTACTTTGGGTTACTTTTTATAATGATAGCGGTGGATAGTTTGATTGAATATGGTTTAAATTTAGAGAAATTGGTGTTTGCTAGTTGTTACCTTTGGTTTATGATTAGAGTCTCCCAATCAGAATTTAACATTTTATGAGAATTTCTAAGATTTATATTATTGTTGCTAGCATGTCTCGTGATAATGAATCTCACATGCTACATATACGGTACATGTGGGTTGCATATAAAACTGGAACCATGCAATGAAACATCATGTTCATATCTTATAATTTTAGTGAATTATATAATTGTAACTTGCTAAACAATGACTAATTTTAACAATTTGCAACTATGTATAGATTAACAAGACTTGATCTATGTGGGACTCATGACAAAAACTAGACCCCGCCCAAATTTAAATCCTCGTGTTCATACTTAAAAATTCGAGCAAATTAAGTTGATTTATGTTTTTTTTAGATGACCCTGTAGGACAACGTACGTACGTGCTATTTTATGCAGTACAACTAGATTCAAATATGGGCCTCACATAAAAAGTTAGAGCCTAATGGGAACTCATTTATACATATCCTTAAGCACAAGCATCATCGGGATATATATAGCCTCGCTTACCCTGTACATATAAAACATGAGCTATTTTCCAAAATTTTGAACAATAAAGTTTATCCAGATACTTAATTATTAATAAAGTGAAAAAGTATCACTAGGCACTATCATTAAAAGTACTTTCATCACGCTTTGCATGGGGGCTATGTGCACAAATATTTATTTTTTGAAAGATAGATTGATCAATCAACGAATTATGGTCCCGGCCGGTAAATCTACCAATTTGTATTCATGTGATGGTGGCTAGTGATTTATCTGGTTCACAAGGTTAATGAAATCATGTGGTTCCCTAAAAAAAAGAACTGTGTCGTATGTTTTCTGGAGTGGTCAAACGAATAAAAAAATTAACTGGAAACGAAGGGAATATTCAGCTAAACATACATATTTTTTTAGTTTAGCATAAAACCGTTATAGTTACATCAAGGTTACAGATAGTGATATTATTTTTCAAGGAGGTAGAACTATAGTGCAGCTTTAATATAGAGCTATGATAAAGTGGTTTTTAATAAAGCTATGAAAAATACGAGTAATTGATTCAAAAATATGACAATCATGAAACAAACACAAATATGTTTATACGGTGTTCCACTTCCAGAGATTGAGAAAATATATTACGAAAATATTACTTAATATGATAGAATATATAGCAAAATTTATAAAAATCAAGTGTACAATTTTTTCAAAAACCAACTTACACAACAAGAATCTGCAACTTCTCTCCGGGTGACGTGGGGTTCTTCTAGCTTGCGTTTAATAACATTCAATATTTAGTATTAGCCTTTTCCCTACCAAATACCTCTTAGGGCTTGTTTGGATGCACATGTATTTAGCTAAATCCACATGTATTGAAGTGTATTTGAATTAAGTTACACTCCAATCCATGTGGTTTGAGGTAGGCCTTAGTGATTATTCCCGTGTGCTAGGGCTAGTGTAGGGTTCTTATTACTACTTAAAACACTAGGAGAACTCCGTTTTGGTAGTGTTAGCAGCATATGATAAGTGATAATAAGTAGATTGTCAGTGTTATAGCTGAAATTGAAATAGCGTCGTTATTTCAATGGTACATCTAAACAATTTGCCCTGCCTCCAAAGCGCAATATAGTGGTCGCAGCAATAGCTTAGCTAGCTTAGGCTGTCTCTCTAGCAAAACCATAACGACATAGCTGATCACTATTTAAAACCGTGAGTTACATAGTTAAAGAAGCTATATGTATTTGACTGCAAAATGAATGCTTTAGAGATATGGATCATTTAACAAATCTGTGCAGATTTACAAACACGTAGTGGTCATATGCATGCAGTGGAGATGAAAAGTACTATTGAGAGAATAATTAATTTATAGCAAAATAACGTACTCCAAATGAGCAGTTTTTCGATGTTCTCGGAATTGGAACAGAGTGCAAGTACTCCTCTGTAGGTCCTCCTCTGGCATATTTGCATCGCAAAAAATGCGCCAGACGCCGTTTGGCTGCTGGCGAGCCACCAAATATTTGTCGTTGTAGCAGCATTTGATGTGCACGTGTTCCTCGCCGTGCTCCGCAGATGGCTCGGCAACGAACCTGGTGTATGGACTTAAAGCATGGTTTCCACTTACCTGAAGCGTCTTCCCGTGTTCACGCATGTAGCGCACGTATTTGCCATTTTGATTTGATTTGAAGGCAATACGCCCAGGTGCTAGCAATGGAGATGACGACATCTCAATCTCTCTCAGGTTCTTCCTCTCTGTGGCTCTATGTGCCTACCTAGCTCTATCTCCCCCGGCCACCTGATCTGTTAGTTGCCTAGCTTTGCAGCTTCCTAGAGCCATGCGATTACTAGGTATTTATAGCATACCAGCTGTGACATGTTAGCAGCACGGAAGAGATCAAAACACTATAGGACAGAAACTGACGGGTAACTAATTAAGATGAGAATATATTCACAAAGGATCTATTACATGATAGGCCATTGTCACACTTTATTAGATATTAAATACCATGCATTGACTGGTCCTACGCGTCACACTTATCTTCTCACTCATTGAGCCAGGGGCCTCCCAAGGGGATTGTAACCTCTCTTCTCAGTAGGTTTTCTTCATTCCTGTAGAAATGATTTTTAGAGACAACAGTAATTTATATCTATATAGAGGCCTCCGTTGAAACCTATTGATAGAGCTGCCTCTAGAAATACACGTAAGACATATGTGATTGCTAGCTGCCTCTTAAAATGGCCTCCATTTACAGGAGCGTCTATGATTTCAAGTCACCACTAAAAACATCCATTTTTAGAGGCAACATGGAAATATTTTCTTGTTGCGAGACACATTTTTCTGTCGGTTTTTGCACTCACATGTGGCAATTCTAGTTTCGAGTATTGAATCCAACTGCCTCTAGAAACGAGAGCCATTTCTAGAGATAGTTGGAAAACCAGTCGCATCTAATTAATCATAAAACCTCATTTCTAGAGGTGCATGTAATTCCAACCATCTCTTGCTCCCCGATATTACAATATCCCTTTCCCATCATCGTGGCAAAACTATAGCTTGAGGGAGCAAGAAGCGGGGGTGGTGAGCTCCAACAACTTCTCTAAAATTTCAAATTCACTGGTATGCTGGTTGGAAGTTCTGCTCTTGATTTCCATGGGGAGGAGATGACCCTAGTCTCGAAGGTAAAAACACAATGAATACTTTAGGAAGGAACTTGGTTCCTTTACTATGAAGAAGAGGAAGAAGGGTAGGCAAAAGGAAATACATTCTCAACCCAAAGAACATACTCCATTAAGCTTGGGTGCCAACCAGAGAAGAATTCTTGCTTTGGTAATAATGTGGTACTAGCCAACCATCGATTGCATGACGTGTTTGTTCAACTCTAATGAAGTTGCAATGATGACCTAGTGGGATGATGATGAGTGCAAGGTATATGGGAAGACTCGGCACCCGACCGATAGTATCAATTGACAACGATTCAATGAGTTGTACAAACACTTAAAAAAAAGACCTAAGGAAATGTATGATTCAGTTTGAACACTAAAGGAATGTGTCGCCATAATAATACTAACCCAGTGTTGTTTTCTTTGTTGGGAAAGATCCAAGGGAAGACAAAGATGTATAATATGCTTGGATGACACTACATGGGTGTACCTATATGGATCTAAAAAGATAGTTTACCCGAGGTACCAATGCTACTTAATGGAAGGATACAAATATCTCTGCAAGATGTTCTAAAAACTGTATAGCAATAGGCTAAGATTGGATCTGCTCCGCAGAGATGACAAAATGTCCACATGTTTGAGATGGTAAAAAACATACATGTCACCTATGCAAATGCTACACATCTACCAACAACTCATGTTCAAGACTAATGAAGAATATGATGCCTACCTCGAGATGAAGGACTGCATCTTCAAACATACTCATGATGTAGACCTTCTAGTGAGCATATGTATGATTAATGATTTCGAGACAGTTTTTAGAGCCAAGCTTTGGACAATGTTCCCGCCTTCTTACTATTGAATTCCTATTCACGCTTAAAATTTCTATTGCCGACATTACATTTTGATTTTCTAGAAAGAATTATCTCTTAACCCAAAAAAATCTTTGCATAATGCTTGATTTTCGTCAAAGGTGTGCGTTAAGTTTGGATGTTATCATATCTACTTTCAATAAAAGTAGGTTTTTGCTATCAATGTCTGGATAAACTGTCACACCCGGTTTTAAGAACAAAACCAGGTATACACCATATGTGAGCCCAGGAAGTCAAATCTCACATATAGCCACAAATAAAGGGTAATATCGAAAGACAATGCTCTTAAATAACGTATATAAAACAAAAGAACATAACCTTAAAGAGCAGACAGCGGAAAGACACTCCGATCTTCAGATGGAGACACCACTTCACAGGGAACAACTGACTGGTTGACCACAAGCCTAAGCTTCTCCAAAGCTTAACACCCTGAGGTGTGGGGAAAAGCAAGAGTGAGTCCATGTTGAACTCCACAAGTATAGCAACAAGTGATATAGATCCCAAGTTTCATGATCAATGTAACATAAATAATGAATAGCATAAAATGGTAAATAATGAACATGTTAACCAACAAAAGTCATAATCTTTACGTCTTCAAGGCCGCTCGTGTCCTTGAGCAAGGCTGATATATCAGTTTAATAAACTTTGCGCAAAGGTGTACACTTTCACTGCGAGACGTGAATTGCCCTTTCGCCCGAGGTGATCAGCCTCTTAACCCACTTCCAAGGAAGGTCGGCAGGGTTCACGATGAAGCCTTTCAAAGGTTCGTCTAACAAGTTAGGGCCGCTAGGTCTTAAGGCAAGGGGATGTAGAGCCCTCCTTCCAGGTGGCACAATAACACGCAGCCTATACACACGTGGACAGAAGCCGCACTATACCCGTCTCGGCAAGTCCCAACGCGCCTATACAGGTGTCCACTAACAAGCTAGAAAAGGTCCTCATACTGAGCTAAAGCCAGAGCCATATAACCCTCATCAGTTGCACTGTAAATCCCGAAGGTGCTCGTATAGATAATTTCTTAAGTTGCTAATAAGCCATTTTTATCATTCGATACATACATTAATTAAGTAACATGATCATGATTGCGAAAAGAACACTCGATTGCTATACTTGCCTTAAACTCAAGATCCTTCTTCTGTTGACTTATATACTTCCAAAGGTTGACTCTTGATCTTGAACTCTTGATCACGAACTTCTTCTTGATCACCAACGTACAACTCACCGACTGGACATACGATCACAGAACACCACACATGCATCCAAAGGCAATTATGCAAAGCAAACATAGCCTATAATTAGAACAATACATCAAACATAAAAAAAACAAAAATAAAGAGCTTTGAAAACTGATCTACGCTTCGCTATGAACACACAGACGCGAAGATCACTCTAAGCGG
The DNA here is from genome assembly GCA_009763385.1 of Coix lacryma-jobi var. lacryma-jobi. Taxonomy (NCBI): domain Eukaryota; kingdom Viridiplantae; phylum Streptophyta; class Magnoliopsida; order Poales; family Poaceae; genus Coix; species Coix lacryma-jobi. Next base: position 40,038,886 of record CM019829.1, read on the forward strand.
AGCTATAACGGAAAAGATATATACTAAACAAGATTAAAGACACTAATTACTAGGTTAGATTTAACTCAAATTTTAATTACAAAAAACAGTAGTGAAAGTTATATATTTTGAAAGAACTTTTCGAAACGAATCTAACGCAAGTTGAACGGACTAAATCGGAGTTAAAACGAAGAAGTTATAGGCATTTGAAATCAGTGGCAAAACTGTAAATACAGCGAACTTAATTACGAAATTAAATAAATAAAAACGAAAATCAGATTTTACTTGAGCTGACGGACGTCGGCGATGAATATTGACTGCAGGTTGCTTTTGTGGAGGATGAACGAGAGCCAAAAATCGATAACCGGAGTTGAGGAAGAATTTGGCGGCCGTTGGCAGAGCAAACAAAATTTTCGGACTCCCAAACTAGGGGCTTCCGTTATTGTGTGCTTTGGCCAAGGGATGGGACACATATATAGGGAGAAAAACTCTATGCCCCGCGTCAACTAGCGATATGGTGCTAATTGACGTTGCACCTCCACATTTACTAATGGGCCTAAATGAATATAAAAGCCCATTAGTAAATAAAGACGTTGATATTTGGAATTTAATAGAATTATTGCACATGGGCTTTGTGGGAGGGAGGAAAAAGACAGATTTTATTATTTTCGAAATTATTTAATTTCTGGATTAAAATAATTCTAGAAAAGTCTAGAATTGATATTTAAGCCAGGAAAAATACTTCAGTGGCTCCGAAAATTCAGAAAAAATTCTCAGAGACATTTGGAGACATGAGGAACTCAAATAAAATATTTGGAGCTCATGAAAAGATATTTTGGAAAATCTAAAAATTAGATTATAATCCCAGAAAAAAAGGAAAAAGTGTCGGAAAAAGCTGGAAAACTTCTCGACAAGATTTTGGAGATATGATGATGAATGATGAGCACCAAGGAATAATTTAGAGCAGAAGAAAAAAGATTCTTGGGAGACTCCAACAGAAAGGTTAAGCTAGGAAACAAAGAATTTGATTTTAGGAGAAGATATGGATAAGGCGGAGAAAGATAAACGACTTAGTAAACGAGTTTTTGGAAAACTTTACTCACTCGCAAAACAAGACGAAACAACAAGTTTTTGAAACTTTAACTTTTCCAAACTTTTTGAAAAACAAAAAGTCTTTATTTTCAAACCCCTTTCAAGAAAATTCATTTTCAAATTGTTTGCAAATCATTTTGAACTCAAATTGAATTTTAACCAAAACCACACATCACAAAAACTCAAATGCTCCAACATGAATGCACAAACATGTTTCTAAACCCTAGGATAAATTTTAATTTATAGAAAAGTTTTATTTCTCTATATTTTATAAGCACAGAAATTCATAAATAAATCATTTTAACTCTAATTCAAGAAATGCAAATTTCAGGGTGTGATGTCACACCCCAATTTTAAGGATAAAACTGAGGCGGAAAACTCATGTGTGCCCAGGAAACAATCACACACATAAGTAGACAAATTACAAGAGTGGCATCATCACAGTGTTTATTACATCACGATAGTATTAAAACAAAGTCTGACAACACACTGAAACACAGATCACTGAACTTGTACACAAACTACGCCACAGGGAAACGTCGACTGGGGGAGCAGCTAGCCTAGAAGTCTTCAGGAAAGTCGCCAACTGCACCTTCATCTGTTACCTATCCGTGATTTTGCCCAAAAAGAAGATAAACAACAAGCGTAAGTACTCCACGTACTTAGCAAGCTAACATAGGGTTCATGAGGCTCAAAAAGGCTGACACTGTCTGACTGCAGTTAACTTTTAAGTTGGCAAAGTTTTAGCTTTTAAGGTAAACGAGTATTGTGCTTAACCCTTAACCCATGATCCATATGTCCAACCAAGATAAATGATTCACCATAAGAGCACCATCAACATAAAGTATCATTTAAATAAGTATCATAGTTCTGCTAGTTTTCCGGGCCGCTCGTGACCGTGAGCACGGCTGTTATAACAGTTTTACACTCTGCAGAGGTTGTGCATCTTTACCCACAAGCCGTGTTACCCTTGTGCCCGAGGCGGCCAACCTCTTGACCCACTTCCGAGGTAGATCGGCAGGGCACACTATGAAGCCTTTCGCTGGTTCGTCTAACTGGTCAGGGCCGCTAGGTTTCCTTGGCAGGCAGATGTAGCAACCCCCCTTTCCTATGGCACAAGGCCATCGCAGCTATACACATAGGAACAGGGGCAGCCCTACACCCAAAGTGGCAAGCCCCTTTTGCGCCCTTTCGGGTCGCCGCTGCCGAGTTAGAAAAGGTCCAGTTTACTGAGCTAAAACCAGAGCCATATAGCACTCATGGTAGCACTGTCAATCCCAGCTTTTGCTAACAGCAAGTTTTATTAACCGTTTAACACGTATCATCATAAGAACATATTCATCATTGGACTGGATCGTTTATAAGTCAGTTAGCACTAGCAAAGCTACCCACATGCATATATCCCACGGGAACAAGAGCATCACAGATCAAAAAGCTAAGTGGGTTTTCTAAGGTTGCTCAGTTGGACACATGCATAAATGAGTGATTAACGTAAAGTGTATAGGTAAACAAGGAGATCCCATGCTAACTTGCCTTGGTTGTCGAAAGGTTGATCCTCCTGCTGATCACTGAACGAGGGGTCCTGGTCGTACCACACTGACTCACCGTCTACTCGATCACAACATCACCACGCATTCCAGGTGCAACCATACACGATGCAAACAAGGCTATTATTAGAACAATACACCAAACAGTAATAAACTGAAATAAAACTTTGATAAAACTGAAGTACGCATCTCTACGATCACAACAAGCTTAGGTTCATCGAAAACGGAGTTACGGTGTGAAAGATACGGCCGAAACGGTATATACAACGCCCTAAACAAGATTAACTTGGACCCTAAAGCTAAACTGTACAAAACAGGTTAACAGGGGTATAAACAGATAGAGCACTAAATTACGAAGCTAACGCAATTTGAACGGGTCAAATCGGAGCTAAAACGTGGATTTTATAAGCAAAACAATGTAGTGGCATTTCTGTAAATAGTTTGAATTGCATTTGGATTTAAACCGAAATTTAAATTGAATTTTAAACCAATACCGCAGTCAACTGGACTGCGCCTCAATTTCTCCGAAACACAGGGGCCTGGTTGCAAGATTTTCCAGGCACAGGGAATAGTGCCTGGTGGAGTGCGGGTTGGTTCCCGGCTTCTCCAGGGGCTCTTTAGCAAGATGGCCAGCGAAAGGGTATCGCCGATCCTCGGCCGCCGGATCGGAGATGGGCGGCTCGGATTAGATCCAGGGGAAGTGCACGCGTGGGCGAGCCGGCGGCGCGCCGCGCGCGGGGCTCTGGCCGCGACGCCGCGGGGTGTCGCGACGGCGTGCGCGCACCCGCCATGGGCGACACGCGGGCGCTTGCGGACCCGGCCGAAGGAGGCGCCCCGAGACAAACCAAGAGAAAGGAGAGAGAGCGGAGCTCGAGGGGGTTCTTACCGCGGCTAAAGAGGCGGCGAGGAGGCTCGGGTGATGGCTCACGGCGAGGGGCGGCGGGGATCCGAACGCCGGCGTCGGAGCTGCGAGCACACGACGGCGGTTAGGGCCAAAACCGAGCACAACGAAAGAGGAAGAAAGTTCGGCGGCTTCACCGTGATGCGGTGGAGCTCGGAAGAGGATGCAATCGGCCGGAGAAGCACCGAGACGCCGGGACGACGGCGGCGGGCGCGGCAATGGCGCGGGGGCTTCGGCGGCGTGGCTCTGTGCGGCGCTGCGGGAGTGGGAGAGGGAAAAGAAGGAGCGGGGTGCGGCGCATCCGCTAAATACCCGAGGGCGAGCGCGAGGTCGTGGGAGCGGCGCCGCACGACGCGCGGACGACGCGGAGCGCGGCGGTTGCGCTCGGGACGGCGCGCGAGGAGGGGAAGAAGGAGACTGACACGCGGGCCCTGGATGTCAGCGAGAGAAGGGAGGGAGACGCAGCGGTTCGCGCGGCGCGGCGCGAGCAGGCCGGCCCACGGGCCGCGCAGCGAAGAGAAGAAGGGAGGGAGGCCCAGCGCGCGGGAGGAAGGGGCAAGGAGGGGCGCGCCGGCGGTTGGGCCGCCAGGCCGCCTGGGCCTAAACGAGGGAGGGAAGGAGGGAGAAAAAGAAAGAGCTTTTCAATTTATTTCAAGGCTTTTCAAAACATTTCCAAAAGGAGTTTGAATTCAAACTAAATTTTGGCAAAAACCAGTCACTCCAATAAATCCAGTGCATCAGCATGAATGCATAAACATGTTGCCACCATTATTTTTAATTCAACAAAAATTATTTAACCCCTAGGTTAAATGCTCACAAAAACCTAATTAAATCATTTCCCACCTATTTTGTTTTGGAGAAAATTTTAGGGTGTTACAACTCTACCCCCCTTAAGATGAATCTCGTCCTCGAGATTCGACTGGAGCTTACTCAACCAACTGGGGATAAGATTTCCGAAGATCTTCTTCTCTTTCCCAGGTAGCCTCTTCTTCTGTATACCGGTTCCACTGAACTTTGCACATCTTGATAACTCGGCTCCTGGTAACTCTTTCTGCTGTTTCCAAGATCTTGACAGGGTACTCTTCATAAGTGAGATCCTCGCCTATCTTGATCTCTTCCAGGGGAACTTGCTCTTCAGGCACTCTCAGGCATTTCTTTAGCTGAGAAACATGGAACACATCATGCACACCTGACAGCTTTTCAGGTAACTCGAGCTGATAGGCCACTTCCCCACGTCTGGCCAAGATCCGGAAAGGACCTATGTATCTGGGTGCCAACTTTCCTTTCATGTTAAACCTCTTTACGCTTCTCATGGGTGACACTTTCAAATACACATAGTCTCCCACTTTGAAAACTAAGTCCCTCCTGCGAGTATCTGCATAACTCTTTTGTCGGGACTGAGCTATCCTCAAGTTATCTCGGATCATCCTTACTTGTTCTTCAGCATTTCTAAGAACATCCGGTCCGAACACTTGAGTTTCTCCTGTCTGATTCCAGAACAGGGGAGTTCTACACTTTCGCCCATACAAAGCTTCGAAAGGAGCCATTTTCAGACTCTTCTGGTGACTGTTGTTGTATGAGAATTCAGCATATGGAAGGCTTTTATCCCAGCTAGTCCCATGCTGAAGGGCACATGCTCTCAACATGTCCTCCAAGATCTGATTTATCCTTTCAGTCTGCCCATCTGTTTGTGGGTGATATGCAGAACTGAAAGTCAGCTCAGTTCCCAAGGATTGATGTACTTGATGCCAAAAGTGAGAAGTGAACTGTGTCCCTCTGTCAGACACTATTTTCTTTGGAACACCATGCAGAGACACAATCCTCTCCATGTACAGTTCTGCTAACCTTGCTCCAGAATAGGTGGTCTTTACTGGTAAGAAATGAGCGACCTTAGTGAGACGGTCGACTATTACCCATATAGAATCATAGCCTCTTTGTGTGCGAGGTAAACCAGTAATAAAGTCCATTCCCACTTCTTCCCATTTCCACTCGGGTATCTGCATAGGCTGTAACAGTCCTGCTGGTCTTTGATGTTCAGCTTTGACCTTCTGACAGGTGTCACATAGAGCCACATATTCTGCTACATCTCGTTTCATACCATACCACCAGTATTTTTCTTTCAGATCCAAGTACATTTTGGTGCTACCGGGGTGAATGGAATAGGCAGATTCATGTGCATCCCGCAAAATGGCATCACGGATAGCTTTCACATCGGGCACACAAATCCTCTTTCCAAACCAAAGAGTCCCATTATCATCCATCCGGAAACCTGGTGCCTTTCCAAGCACTATGTTTTCTGCTATCTCTTTCAACTTCTCATCTTTCAACTGACCCTCACGGATTTCTTTCTCCAAGGTAGGTTCAACTGACATTTCCACCACATTGTTGGCAAAACATAGATTAAGATATGCCATTTCAGCCCTCAACTCTGCTGACATGCGTTCCACTTGCAGACCGTTTGCGTAAGTTTTTCTGCTCAAGGCATCGGCCACGACATTGGCCTTTCCTGGGTGATAGTGTACCTCTAGATCATAGTCTTTGATCAATTCTAGCCAACGGCGTTGCCTCAAGTTCAGATCTGACTGGGTAAATATATACTTCAGACTTTTATGATCCGTATACACGTCACACTTATGCCCAACCAGATAATGTCTCCATATTTTCAGAGCATGGACCACAGCTGCTAACTCCAAATCATGAGTTGGATAGTTCACCTCATGCTTCCTCAGCTGTCTAGACGCGTAGGCAACTACTCTTCCTTCTTGCATCAGAACACATCCAAGTCCCAGACGAGATGCATCACAATAGATGGAGAAACTTTTGTTCAAGTCTGGCAGAACTAGGACTGGTGCTGAGGTTAATCTCTTCTTTAACTCTTCAAAGTTTGCTTGGCATTTATCAGACCACACAAACTTAGCGTTCTTCTCTAACAAGGCAGTCATAGGCTTTGCGAGCTTGGAGAATCCTTCAATGAACCTCCTATAATACCCGGCCAAACCCAGGAAACTTCGGATTTCACTGGCATTAGTTGGCGGGTTCCAATCCAACACATCTTGCACCTTGCTAGGGTCAACGGATATACCTCCGTTAGAGATAACATGCCCTAGGAAAGAGACTTCTTTCAGCCAAAATTCACATTTGCTCCTCTTGGCATAGAGTTGATGCTCTCTTAGCTTCTGCAGAACCATCCTTAGATGTTCAGCATGATCATCTTCTGTTTTAGAGAACACTAAAATGTCATCTATGAACACCACCACAAACTTATCTAGGTACTCCATGAACACTTTATTCATCAGATACATGAAGTAGGCTGGGGCATTGGTCAGACCAAAAGACATCACTGTATACTCATACAGTCCATACCGCGTGGTGAAGGCGGTCTTAGGAATGTCTGAGTTCCGGATTTTCAACTGGTGATACCCAGATCTGAGATCTATTTTAGAGAACACACATGCGCCTCTAAGCTGGTCAAATAGATCGTCTATCCGGGGTAGAGGGTATTTGTTTTTAATGGTAACCTCATTTAAAGACCTATAGTCCACACACATCCTCTGGCTACCATCTTTCTTATCCACAAAGATCACTGGTGCTCCCCAAGGAGAAGCACTAGGACGTATATACCCTTTCTCTAACAACTCCTTAAGCTGTTTCTTAAGTTCTTCTAATTCATTTACCCCCATTCTATATGGTCTTTTAGATATTGGTGCAGTTCCAGGCAGTAATTCAATAATGAACTCAACATCGCGATCAGGTGGCATACCTGGCAGATCATCAGGAAAGACATCAGGGAACTCGTCCACCACCCGATCTTGCTCTGCACCACTAGCATCCATCTGGTTGACCGTGGCAGTTGGCTGCTCTTTTAACACCACTTGCACACAGATTCTGTCTCCCTTAGGTGTAGTTACAACAACTGACCTCTCTTGACACTGAATGACAGCCCCATGTTGCTTCATCCAGTCCATACCCAAGATGAGATCTATACCTGCTGTTCTTAGCACTATAGGCTTTACTTTAAAGTCTACCCCCCTTAGGTTGACACTAGAGGTGGGGCTCCAAAAATTTGCAGGCATACTACCCCCTGGTGAGTTTACTATGATTGTTTCTTTCATTGCACACAAAGGCACACCATGCATTCTAACAAACGACTGTGAAATGAAAGAATGCGAAGCACCAGAATCAAAAGTATGGTTGCTGGGATTGAGTTGATGCTGAACGTACCCATCATAACATCCGGTGCATCCAGGGCACTCTCGGCAGCTACATGATTCACCCGTCCAGTGTGAGGTGGGCGAGCATTCTGCTTCTGAGCTCCTGCCTGGTTCTGTGGGGCCTGGGGGTTCTGCTTCTTGGGGCACTGGTGAGCGTAGTGTCCTGACTCCCCGCAACGGTAGCAAGCGTTGGGGTTCTGCTGAGCTGCATTCTTCATGGGAGCGGAGTTGGGTGCTCCCTGGCGTGATGCTTGGCTGCTCTGCTGAGGCTGGAACCTTTGTCCTCCTGGCTGCTGCTGGTAGCGCTGACCACCTGACTGCTGCTGATGTGGAAGGCGCTGCTGGTTCTGGTTGCCCTGGGGGTACTGTCCCCTGTTCCACTGGTTGCCTTGACTCCTCTGGGGGTAGCCTTGCTGAGGGTTGGTTCGGGGACGAGTGTTGCTCCCCGATGACTGGCCTTGGAAGCTTCTTTTCTTTGCCTCCATTTCCTTCCTCTTGTTGTCAATAACTATCGCCCTATTGACCAGGGCCTGATAGTTCGGGTAGGTGTTGGACATCAACTGGAGTTGCAACCCATCATACAGACCATTTAGGAAACGGCGCTGTTTGTCCTTGTCATTGGCCACATCCTGGGGGGCATAACGCGATAGCTGAGCAAACTTGTCGCGGTACTGCGCCACTGACATGGACCCTTGCTTCAGAGAGCGGAACTCCTCTTGCTTCAGTTCCACAAGACCATCTGGGATGTGATAGGATCGGAAGTTCTCCTTGAACTCCTGCCATGTAACAACTGGGGCCTCTTGGGGACGGCCGAACATGAACGCATCCCACCAGTCCTGTGCAGCTCCCTGCAATTGCCCCGAGGCATAGAGCACCTTCTCATAGTCGGTGCACTGGGCAATGTTCAGCTGTTTTTCCACTGCACGGAGCCAGTCATCCGCCTCCAGTGGTTCAGAGGCGTGAGTGAACACAGGTGGATGGCCCTTCAGGAACTCTCCTCGACGGTCCCTGACTTGAAGAGGCTGAGGTGCGGCAGCGGGCGCCTGATCCAGGCGGTTCATCATGGCGTGCATCAGTTGATTCTGCGTGGCCATCAACTGCTCGATGGTCACTGGCGGCGGTGGCGGTGGCGGGTCCATAGGAGCACCACGCCCACGGCCACGGCCTCTCCCGCGTCCACCCCTTGCTGCCATCTGCTCACCAACAAATGCGCAAGAGTTAGACCTTTATATCCAACATAGGAAGTATATATGACATAAATGAACATTGCTGAAAATTTCTGTGCACATCTTTGTCGACAGCAGCACACTAAAACGGGCATAACTCGAGCTACAGAAATCCAACAGGGATGAACCAGACATCGTTGGAAAGATTAAGAAACCGGCTACAACTTTCGTATAGAACACTTTTTCAGATTCGGCCAGATTCTGGGCCGAAAACAGCATTGAACAGAACCTGTTCTGGACGACAGACTGCGTAGAAACATCGACTTTAAACCGGCATATCTCCCAGATCCGAACAGATAAGGACTTGGTTCCAGATTTGTTTGAAAGGTACATCAGTCTAGATACTCCCACAAAAATTTGACAATTTTTGGGGTCACGGATTAAGAGATACACAGATTTAAACACAGGCTGCTCCAGAAAACAGCAACACAGACATAGGAGATAAGCAACTTTATAACATAAGAAGATGTTTAACTTGGAGAAGCACGGACATAACCCATACTTCACCTCACACAGACAAAGATCCAAACAAACATAGTTCACCAACATAAGTAACACAAACACCACAGGTTCACATAACACAAACTGAAACTTAAAACAACGTGTCTAAACGAGGTAACTGATCGTGGTAGGCAAGCTACTGGGCTCCACCGGGGGCATCGTTGGCTCTGTACTTCTTCTTGTAGACAGTTGCATAGTCTAGCTCACCGCGAAGGTAATCCACTTCGCGCTCCAAACGCCTTATCACCTTCTGAGCCGCACGCAGGTCATCTTGCACCTTGTCGGCCTTCCTATGCACCTCGTATGCATGCTGGGCAGTAGAGACCAGAACCGGGTACTCCACTGGAGGGAGCAGGGTTCGCCACGAGCCCTCCATGTCACTTTGGGGCAGGTAGCGGTAGCGATCATGCCTCATCATCTGGAAGCGAAGGCCATGGTAGTGCAGGTAAGCATCCTGCGCCGCGTCCTCCATACTTGCGAGGGCATCACTACGCTTGGTGGTAGTCCTGTGAGCTGACTCTATGACATGGGCTTGATCAGCAGCTTTCCAACCTGTAACCATCAGGTCGGACTTCCAGTATGTAGCCTCCAACGGGTGGGTGTACTCTCCGCAGTGGTATTGGAGTTTAGCCTCCAAGTCCGGGTAGTACTCCTCCAGCAGACGAACCAGCATACTATGGTAGTACGCTGTCTCGTCGGGCTTCTTAAACATGAAGCGACGATCCCAACCAAGGTCTTCCACCACCTGCGCTGCTGGGGAGGCAGGGGGTGCTGGTGCCGAAGCTGACGAAGCGGCGGGAGAGTGTACCACCGGGTACACTGGCACGAAGGCTGGCGCCGCAGGAGCTGGTGGAGCGTCAGGTGCTGCAGGAACGGGTGCCTCTGGAGCAGGGACCTCAGGCGCTGGCGCCTCAGGCTCAGGCTCCACTGGGACTGGCACCTCCGGAGCAGGCACCTCCGGAGCCGGAGACTCGGGAACTGCTGCAGGGGGCGGGGATGGCGCTGCTAGCTCCTCAGAAACTGCTGGAGTAACGGTCAACTCTTCATCCTCCGCGAAGACGTCGTTGGAGGAGCTGGAGGAACCATCACTGTCGGGGATGTGAACCACAGGGGGAGCAGGCTGGCTGGTGAAAAGAGCACGGTAGGCGCGGGCGTTCATGCGAGGCATCCTGATGTTAAAAACAAGGTAAGATAAGCGGAAACAATTAGTTTTATGCAAAAGGATAAGAATAAGAAGCAGGTATAACTTTTAATAAAGTAACGAGTTAATAAAAATAAGCGTGAACAGGTAACAAAAAGGTGTTAGACGGCCATTTCCTATCTAGGCTTGCGTCCTACAGTCAACAAAGCTCTGATACCAATTTGTCACACCCCAATTTTAAGGATAAAACTGAGGCGGAAAACTCATGTGTGCCCAGGAAACAATCACACACATAAGTAGACAAATTACAAGAGTGGCATCATCACAGTGTTTATTACATCACGATAGTATTAAAACAAAGTCTGACAACACACTGAAACACAGATCACTGAACTTGTACACAAACTACGCCACAGGGAAACGTCGACTGGGGGAGCAGCTAGCCTAGAAGTCTTCAGGAAAGTCGCCAACTGCACCTTCATCTGTTACCTATCCGTGATTTTGCCCAAAAAGAAGATAAACAACAAGCGTAAGTACTCCACGTACTTAGCAAGCTAACATAGGGTTCATGAGGCTCAAAAAGGCTGACACTGTCTGACTGCAGTTAACTTTTAAGTTGGCAAAGTTTTAGCTTTTAAGGTAAACGAGTATTGTGCTTAACCCTTAACCCATGATCCATATGTCCAACCAAGATAAATGATTCACCATAAGAGCACCATCAACATAAAGTATCATTTAAATAAGTATCATAGTTCTGCTAGTTTTCCGGGCCGCTCGTGACCGTGAGCACGGCTGTTATAACAGTTTTACACTCTGCAGAGGTTGTGCATCTTTACCCACAAGCCGTGTTACCCTTGTGCCCGAGGCGGCCAACCTCTTGACCCACTTCCGAGGTAGATCGGCAGGGCACACTATGAAGCCTTTCGCTGGTTCGTCTAACTGGTCAGGGCCGCTAGGTTTCCTTGGCAGGCAGATGTAGCAACCCCCCTTTCCTATGGCACAAGGCCATCGCAGCTATACACATAGGAACAGGGGCAGCCCTACACCCAAAGTGGCAAGCCCCTTTTGCGCCCTTTCGGGTCGCCGCTGCCGAGTTAGAAAAGGTCCAGTTTACTGAGCTAAAACCAGAGCCATATAGCACTCATGGTAGCACTGTCAATCCCAGCTTTTGCTAACAGCAAGTTTTATTAACCGTTTAACACGTATCATCATAAGAACATATTCATCATTGGACTGGATCGTTTATAAGTCAGTTAGCACTAGCAAAGCTACCCACATGCATATATCCCACGGGAACAAGAGCATCACAGATCAAAAAGCTAAGTGGGTTTTCTAAGGTTGCTCAGTTGGACACATGCATAAATGAGTGATTAACGTAAAGTGTATAGGTAAACAAGGAGATCCCATGCTAACTTGCCTTGGTTGTCGAAAGGTTGATCCTCCTGCTGATCACTGAACGAGGGGTCCTGGTCGTACCACACTGACTCACCGTCTACTCGATCACAACATCACCACGCATTCCAGGTGCAACCATACACGATGCAAACAAGGCTATTATTAGAACAATACACCAAACAGTAATAAACTGAAATAAAACTTTGATAAAACTGAAGTACGCATCTCTACGATCACAACAAGCTTAGGTTCATCGAAAACGGAGTTACGGTGTGAAAGATACGGCCGAAACGGTATATACAACGCCCTAAACAAGATTAACTTGGACCCTAAAGCTAAACTGTACAAAACAGGTTAACAGGGGTATAAACAGATAGAGCACTAAATTACGAAGCTAACGCAATTTGAACGGGTCAAATCGGAGCTAAAACGTGGATTTTATAAGCAAAACAATGTAGTGGCATTTCTGTAAATAGTTTGAATTGCATTTGGATTTAAACCGAAATTTAAATTGAATTTTAAACCAATACCGCAGTCAACTGGACTGCGCCTCAATTTCTCCGAAACACAGGGGCCTGGTTGCAAGATTTTCCAGGCACAGGGAATAGTGCCTGGTGGAGTGCGGGTTGGTTCCCGGCTTCTCCAGGGGCTCTTTAGCAAGATGGCCAGCGAAAGGGTATCGCCGATCCTCGGCCGCCGGATCGGAGATGGGCGGCTCGGATTAGATCCAGGGGAAGTGCACGCGTGGGCGAGCCGGCGGCGCGCCGCGCGCGGGGCTCTGGCCGCGACGCCGCGGGGTGTCGCGACGGCGTGCGCGCACCCGCCATGGGCGACACGCGGGCGCTTGCGGACCCGGCCGAAGGAGGCGCCCCGAGACAAACCAAGAGAAAGGAGAGAGAGCGGAGCTCGAGGGGGTTCTTACCGCGGCTAAAGAGGCGGCGAGGAGGCTCGGGTGATGGCTCACGGCGAGGGGCGGCGGGGATCCGAACGCCGGCGTCGGAGCTGCGAGCACACGACGGCGGTTAGGGCCAAAACCGAGCACAACGAAAGAGGAAGAAAGTTCGGCGGCTTCACCGTGATGCGGTGGAGCTCGGAAGAGGATGCAATCGGCCGGAGAAGCACCGAGACGCCGGGACGACGGCGGCGGGCGGCGGCAATGGCGCGGGGGCTTCGGCGGCGTGGCTCTGTGCGGCGCTGCGGGAGTGGGAGAGGGAAAAGAAGGAGCGGGGTGCGGCGCATCCGCTAAATACCCGAGGGCGAGCGCGAGGTCGTGGGAGCGGCGCCGCACGACGCGCGGACGACGCGGAGCGCGGCGGTTGCGCTCGGGACGGCGCGCGAGGAGGGGAAGAAGGAGACTGACACGCGGGCCCTGGATGTCAGCGAGAGAAGGGAGGGAGACGCAGCGGTTCGCGCGGCGCGGCGCGAGCAGGCCGGCCCACGGGCCGCGCAGCGAAGAGAAGAAGGGAGGGAGGCCCAGCGCGCGGGAGGAAGGGGCAAGGAGGGGCGCGCCGGCGGTTGGGCCGCCAGGCCGCCTGGGCCGAAACGAGGGAGGGAAGGAGGGAGAAAAAGAAAGAGCTTTTCAATTTATTTCAAGGCTTTTCAAAACATTTCCAAAAGGAGTTTGAATTCAAACTAAATTTTGGCAAAAACCAGTCACTCCAATAAATCCAGTGCATCAGCATGAATGCATAAACATGTTGCCACCATTATTTTTAATTCAACAAAAATTATTTAACCCCTAGGTTAAATGCTCACAAAAACCTAATTAAATCATTTCCCACCTATTTTGTTTTGGAGAAAATTTTAGGGTGTTACATGTGACAAATCTACCCCCCTTAAAAGAATCTCGTCCTCGAGATTCGGAAGAAGAAGAACAAAGAGATAGAGATACTCTGGCTTTGAACTTTCATCCGCACTTTCTCAAGTAACTTCATTGTTCTTATCCTGATCGGTGTAGCAGTGAGGCTTTCTGAGTCTTCGTGGAACTGACTTGTAGATGGTCAAAACCAACTTTTCTTGGGTATGTTGAAGATCGACTCTCATCTTGAAACAAAGATCAAACTTTATGCATACTTTTGCTTCTTGAAAACAATCCAACATGTTACTAAACCCATGCAAGAAGATAACTGCTCTTGATAGTGACTTTTTCAATCATAAAGATAACACCTCGCAGAGAAACACTTGGATGTGAGAAACGTTCTTCTTGTGACTCCTTTATCTTGGCTACCCCCCTTAAAAAGGGTTGAACTAGGGGCACCAAGGGTAGCTTACATATTATTTTCAGCATGTTGACAGCCATAACCAACTTCTGATATCCCAGAGAAATTCATATGCGAAGGTAAGAACAAGAATTCTGAAATTTCTCGCGAGTAGCAAAACAGCAGTGCAGTAAAACAGCCATAACTCGAGCTTTGTTTATCCAATGAAGTTGCAGTTTACCTTTCTGGAAAGCTTATGAAATCCTCTACAACTTTCATGCAGAACACTTTTCCAGATTCTGTAGTTAAGGTCGTCGAAAACAGCAGACAACAGAAACTATTCCAGATTCCAGACAGCACGGATGTATCAACTTGTGAATTTCATAACTCCAAAACCATAACAGCTATCGGGGTGGTTCTTGCGCTCAGAGAAAGATCATGAAGTCTACTTGTGTCCAGAATTGTTCCATAATTTTTTGAACATCTATAAATAGGGGTATAAGCTGGCAAAGACAGACTGCTCCGGAAGGATAGGATAGAGGGAACAGAAGAAACAGAAACCCAACCTTCTATGCATGAACCTTAAGCCTATCAACTAAACTTAAATGAGATTATGAGGAAGCCCACAAAATCATTGCACTCATTACAAAGATCCAAAACAAACATTATCATAATATCAACTCAACAGAGCAATAAAGGTTCACACTTCAAACAGTGACTCGACTTGCGCTACTATCGTCTTCTTCATATAGAGGGCAAAGATTCTAAGCTCCACTTCTGTCGAAGCAAGAAGGTGGTAAGAGAAGATTCTAAAAGAGTATTCAAGACAAGGAGTGTGGATGGCAACAAGATTTTAAAATTAAGCAACAAGGAGGAGACAAATAAAAAGGGTAGAAGCTACTATAGAGAAGAAAATATCAAGGTTGATAGAACAAGAGTTCTATAGCAATTTTTAAAACTTTAAAACGTCCAGTTTCTAACTAGGCTTGCGTCCTACAGTCAGCATTGCTCTGATACCACTTTGTCACACCCGGTTTTAAGAACAAAACCAGGTATACACCATATGTGAGCCCAGGAAGTCAAATCTCACATATAGCCACAAATAAAGGGTAATATCGAAAGACAATGCTCTTAAATAACGTATATAAAACAAAAGAACATAACCTTAAAGAGCAGACAGCGGAAAGACACTCCGATCTTCAGATGGAGACACCACTTCACAGGGAACAACTGACTGGTTGACCACAAGCCTAAGCTTCTCCAAAGCTTAACACCCTGAGGTGTGGGGAAAAGCAAGAGTGAGTCCATGTTGAACTCCACAAGTATAGCAACAAGTGATATAGATCCCAAGTTTCATGATCAATGTAACATAAATAATGAATAGCATAAAATGGTAAATAATGAACATGTTAACCAACAAAAGTCATAATCTTTACGTCTTCAAGGCCGCTCGTGTCCTTGAGCAAGGCTGATATATCAGTTTAATAAACTTTGCGCAAAGGTGTACACTTTCACTGCGAGACATGAATTGCCCTTTCGCCCGAGGTGATCAGCCTCTTAACCCACTTCCAAGGAAGGTCGGCAGGGTTCACGATGAAGCCTTTCAAAGGTTCGTCTAACAAGTTAGGGCCGCTAGGTCTTAAGGCAAGGGGATGTAGAGCCCTCCTTCCAGGTGGCACAATAACACGCAGCCTATACACACGTGGACAGAAGCCGCACTATACCCGTCTCGGCAAGTCCCAACGCGCCTATACAGGTGTCCACTAACAAGCTAGAAAAGGTCCTCATACTGAGCTAAAGCCAGAGCCATATAACCCTCATCAGTTGCACTGTAAATCCCGAAGGTGCTCGTACAGATAATTTCTTAAGTTGCTAATAAGCCATTTTTATCATTCGATGCATACATTAATTAAGTAACATGATCATGATTGCGAAAAGAACACTCGATTGCTATACT
Organism: Coix lacryma-jobi var. lacryma-jobi; assembly: GCA_009763385.1. Taxonomy (NCBI): domain Eukaryota; kingdom Viridiplantae; phylum Streptophyta; class Magnoliopsida; order Poales; family Poaceae; genus Coix; species Coix lacryma-jobi. The sequence goes on from CM019829.1 coordinate 40,055,034, forward strand.
TGCCTTAAACTCAAGATCCTTCTTCTGTTGACTTATATACTTCCAAAGGTTGACTCTTGATCTTGAACTCTTGATCACGAACTTCTTCTTGATCACCAACGTACAACTCACCGACTGGACATACGATCACAGAACACCACACATGCATCCAAAGGCAATTATGCAAAGCAAACATAGCCTATAATTAGAACAATACATCAAACATAAAAAAAACAAAAATAAAGAGCTTTGAAAACTGATCTACGCTTCGCTATGAACACACAGACGCGAAGATCACTCTAAGCGGAGCTATAACGGAAAAGATATATACTAAACAAGATTAAAGACACTAATTACTAGGTTAGATTTAACTCAAATTTTAATTACAGAAAACAGTAGTGAAAGTTATATATTTTGAAAGAACTTTTCGAAACGAATCTAACGCAAGTTGAACGGACTAAATCGGAGTTAAAACGAAGAAGTTATAGGCATTTGAAATCAGTGGCAAAACTGTAAATACAGCGAACTTAATTACGAAATTAAATAAATAAAAACGAAAATCAGATTTTACTTGAGCTGACGGACGTCGGCGATGAATATTGACTGCAGGTTGCTTTTGTGGAGGATGAACGAGAGCCAAAAATCGATAACCGGAGTTGAGGAAGAATTTGGCGGCCGTTGGCAGAGCAAACAAAATTTTCGGACTCCCAAACTAGGGGCTTCCGTTATTGTGTGCTTTGGCCAAGGGATGGGACACATATATAGGGAGAAAAACTCTATGCCCCGCGTCAACTAGCGATATGGTGCTAATTGACGTTGCACCTCCACATTTACTAATGGGCCTAAATGAATATAAAAGCCCATTAGTAAATAAAGACGTTGATATTTGGAATTTAATAGAATTATTGCACATGGGCTTTGTGGGAGGGAGGAAAAAGACAGATTTTATTATTTTCGAAATTATTTAATTTCTGGATTAAAATAATTCTAGAAAAGTCTAGAATTGATATTTAAGCCAGGAAAAATACTTCAGTGGCTCCGAAAATTCAGAAAAAATTCTCAGAGACATTTGGAGACATGAGGAACTCAAATAAAATATTTGGAGCTCATGAAAAGATATTTTGGAAAATCTAAAAATTAGATTATAATCCCAGAAAAAAAGGAAAAAGTGTCGGAAAAAGCTGGAAAACTTCTCGACAAGATTTTGGAGATATGATGATGAATGATGAGCACCAAGGAATAATTTAGAGCAGAAGAAAAAAGATTCTTGGGAGACTCCAACAGAAAGGTTAAGCTAGGAAACAAAGAATTTGATTTTAGGAGAAGATATGGATAAGGCGGAGAAAGATAAACGACTTAGTAAACGAGTTTTTGGAAAACTTTACTCACTCGCAAAACAAGACGAAACAACAAGTTTTTGAAACTTTAACTTTTCCAAACTTTTTGAAAAACAAAAAGTCTTTATTTTCAAACCCCTTTCAAGAAAATTCATTTTCAAATTGTTTGCAAATCATTTTGAACTCAAATTGAATTTTAACCAAAACCACACATCACAAAAACTCAAATGCTCCAACATGAATGCACAAACATGTTTCTAAACCCTAGGATAAATTTTAATTTATAGAAAAGTTTTATTTCTCTATATTTTATGAGCACAGAAATTCATAAATAAATCATTTTAACTCTAATTCAAGAAATGCAAATTTCAGGGTGTGACATAAACTAATTCATCGTCGTCAAAAGCTAATGACATTCACAATCCCACTCTTTGGTGCATGCATAATTGGATTGCTATGACTTTGTTTCCAAGAGCCGATGTAGGAACTATAATGAACTAAAGCTAATGTTTTGCATGGTAAAGAAAACATGTGTTTCACCCACAAAATACATGATGAACCAATGGATGGACATTTTCAATAGAAAGGGTGCAATTGAGTGTACTTCTCTAGTCACTTAAATTGCTGATAATGTTGGAGTTTTGGATGATGCCTCATTTGAATATCTTCTTGCAAACTGCATGTATTTGGGTGAAGAGCACTTCATTCGGGCTCACATAGTCAAAAAGGCACCCAATCAGTCTCTAGTTATAATTTATCATGGCTATACAATTGAAGTCCCATAGCTAGCACTAGAATATAGGTTGTATAGGGCACGATCACTAACTATTGTTTTGGAGAGACTAGCAGTTGCTTGTAGGTGTGCTTTTATGAAGAATGACAAGGGACATGGCACAAGCCCAAGTCATGCTTGAACTACAATAGCAAATGCAACAACAACAACAACAACAACAACAACATTTGTTGTATCAACATTCCATATATGGGCAACCATATGTTGGACGTGCAGGTCGGAAACTACCAGACACAACCAGCTACGATCAATATTGTCATATGTCATCCCATGAAGGAGGAGGATCCACTTGGAAGAGTACAAGTAAAAGCCAATAGGCACATCCTGCAAGCTCCTCCCATCTGCATGTACTTGGGGATTGGATCTCCCAACAAGCATGGGTGGCAACACTTGAATGTACTAGGAAAGCTCCTCACACCCCTCTATAGCCAATGTGATACCATCGATCACCCTCATCCACCTACTGGTCGACCGTTAGATCCGACCGGTATGAAACACATATTCCTTTTGGTGGGTGGTGGCACACAGAGCCTAATTAGTTGGCTCCTCACCAGAACTACCTAGCATCGACAACATCCATATGCATCCGATTTTGAGCGTCTAGGGCTAAGATTGTTGCTTGACATAGAAGCTTCTAGGCAGTGGCTCAATGGAACACACCCAGATGGCTAGAGTGCTTGATCATCAACGGACCCCCTAGTGTGATAGCAGGGTTGTGAAGTTTGCCATATGTTCATTGGAGGAGCCTAGATGTTTTGGGTTTTTGTTCATAGGGCCACCTAAATAATATGAACATGTGTCACTGTATGACCTCATGAAGCTGCCAGAGCAGTGGCCCTTCTAGAGTCTTGCAATGGTAGCATGCATTTAGGCTTATGGTTGACAATGTGATTGAATATAATCATGGAAGGGCATGGCTATTGACGGTCCTTAATGAAAATGATATACCATCAACTATCGCATGAATTAACATGAAATGAACCATAAAGCATAGTTGTAGGGTTTGATTCTAACAAGTTCCATTAGTTGTGTTGCTCTCACTTGCTTTGCAGGATTATCAATATTTCACCATATAAAAGTATCCCAAGTGATGAAATAGAGCACACCATTGCGAAGAGCTCGTCAAGACGATCGAAATGGACATATGGTTTGCTACATTTGGAGTCCCGACAAGAGAGTCCTTGTTGGATACGACTTGGAAGCTTCTAGAACAACTTGGAGTGATCACCAAACAACATAATCCAGGGGTTAAACTGACAGATTCCATAGCTTTGGTGAATTACTGTTTTCAAGGGAGTTTTCCAGCAGATGGAAAGAGGTAGAGTTCTACTCCAACACGGCGAATTGCACACCAGAAGACAAACAAATGAAGACGGAAGTCGGCGGGTGACAAGTGGGGCCGGCCGGCCTAGGCCCACCTGTATGCCTCTCCTTTGCGTGACGGCTTCCAACTGACCTCTCCGACGCATTTTGGCCCATTAAGGCCCATGTGCATATGGCGAAGGATTTAGTACCACATTGGTTGCTCAAGGTGGAGGGAAGGCTAGGAGCCCCTATATAACAAATCCCAGACCCCCTGAGGCAACACATCATCATGGAGTTGTAGAGGCGTCCCTCGAATGGATGACCTCTCTTCTCTAGAGAATTAGGGCTAGACTTTCCAATGTAATAGATTAGCTATAGTTGGGAGTTAGGGAGAGCGGAGCTGCGCTCCGGTTCCGGAGGAGTCTTCAGAGTTTTGGTATATTTTTGTATCTTTTATTTGTAATACTTATGCTTTAATATATTTATCTTCTCTATTTACTTTATGCCTTTATTATATGATTAGTATAGTTGTTATATTTTGGCATAGGATCTCCGCGCGTATCGAGTGCTCTAGTTATATAGGCCATAATTAGAGTAGTAATCGATAGATTAGACTTGGTGTTTAGTCTATAGGTTACCTGAGGTTGCGCTCAACCCCACGGATAGTTGTGGTAGCCCCAGGTGGTGACAGCCCTGATGGCCGACGTATTCCACCACGTTCGGGTTGATGTTCGTAGGACCGCAGAGCTTCCCAAACCCCCTTCTCATCCCTTTATGTGGTTGGTGTTCTGATGACCCAAAGTGTTACTATATGACTGCTATATCTTTCATCCTTGTTACCTTAGAACCCAATTAATAGAGAAGTGCATAGGAACCTTGATCTCTCTTGTTGTCCTCCCACTATAGTTATCTATACATTTATCATGAAATTCTCATTTATGTGCTTTCATTCATTATCATATCATATATCCATTACTCCTGCTTTAGTCTAATTAGTACTCTGAGTTAGTAGATGGATGATAGTGAAATCAGATTCTTGATCCTAGCTTCCCAGTGGTTAAATATAAATAACGATCCTGGAATACTCTCGGTAAAATGCTACGATGGTGTTCTGTGCGCTTGCGGAATCTTTTCATATTCTATTTGCACTAACAAATGTCAACAAGCATTTTTGGCGCCGTTGCCGAGGAAGCAATTGGTGTAAAGATTTTGATAATGATCTTGATGTCTGCTAATTTAGTGTACCACTAGCTTTAGTAGGATTACCCCTTGTTCTGCTGAGTGTGGAATAGGCAGGACATCAAATGTCATTTCGACCTTATGGCAAGATTCCACAAGAATGAAGAACCCAGGGTGCCTGAACATTCAAGATCCATCATTAATTCTGGAACCCTGCCATCTCACAGGTTTGTGTATACATATATATTATTTATTCTAACCATGTGTAGATTGGAGAAAAGGCCGTCGTCACAAGAATTCAACTCCCATCCCATGTGACGGATATTTACGCTGCGCCACTCACAAATCCCAGTTGTGACTCATGGTAAGTATGATCAAGGTGAGACAGTCTTGCTCATGGACTTTAAACTTTATGAGTAGTTATTTTTTTAATTCCTTGCATTCCACTGCATGTTTACTTTGAATGATCCTTGCATCCACTCCATTTAGTTTAGGTTTTCTTTTATCAAATCCTCATCATGTTTAGTCCCTTGCATGCATTCATGTCATCTGCATCTAAACGAAAAATATATATATTAAAAAAAAGAAAAAAAGAGAAAAAATATTCCTCACTGTGATCATACTCTGTCATCTCTATTTGAATAAATCTCTTTTATGCTTTCATGCTACCTATGTCTATGCTAGTATATTTTCGGTTTGAAAGTACTGCATATGGGTATTTTCATAGGCTTTTCAAATTAAGCGTGGTGCTTAGGTTAAATAGACTACCTTAATCAAATTAGACACGGAGTTTGGTTTGATTAATGATCTGAAATTAGCTTGTGTAGACATTAGATATTTTGTTAGACTAACCCCTGCAGAGAACTCTAAGTACAATTTGGGAAAGTCCTGAGATGAATTCACATCAGAGATGAAGCAAGGCATATGATGAACTGCACAAAGGAGACTCAGCTCATTCATCATGGATGAAAGAACTGTGAGTATTAAAGTTTATTTAAGTCTATCTTCTACTGTAAGTTATCTTTTGCCTCGAACCATGTTAAAATGCAGCCAACACATAAAACGCTAGTCTATGCTAAAGTAATCCTAAAATCATCTTTTGTATTAGCATGGCTGAATAACACATAAGTTGTGGATAACGACCCATGTTTCAAATTCACTACAATCCTTCGGGTATGTGTCCACTAACTTTTTGTAGGAGATGAGATTTGCTTGTTCATGGTGTGAACTTAAAGATCCAAAACCCAACCCGTGGATAGACAAAACTCATCATCAGATAGGTCACCACTGATGTCGAAGGCTGCCAAGCTTTGAGCCGTCCCAAGGCTTAAGCTAGGACACTGATGACGAGTAGGATGCAACTCTACCCATATGGGCCAATCTATGCCTACACTCATCATTGTCAAAGGCATCAACACCGACACCAACAACAAATATCAGGGTGACAATGTGCCACGACATTATGACATACATTTGTGTGTCGTCCGGAGGTAGTTTGTTGGTGGTTCATTATGAAGATAAGCAGTGGAAGTTCTCCTCACTTCCATTCATTGCAACACAAGAGCTAGTTTGGGGGGTGAGGTGGAATGACTTCAACAACAACAAGGTCTACAAAATCAACACATCAACATGTTGTTGAAGAAATTTGGGCATCCACCTACTTCACAAGTCAGCTTGGGGGAGACATAATTCCATTGTCTAGATTTGTTTCATGATCAAGGGTAGGAAGGAGAAATCCAGCTTCAAGACACTTTGATCAGTACAACCCACTAGATGCTGCCCTAGCCTTATGATCCATCACTCATTCTTGGAAGATCGTTCATGGACACCACCAATGTTGTCATCTATATCGGACCTGGAAACGCCCACTTTTGGATCTTCGATCAAAAGGTTTGTTGCTTCTTCAACAACTGCACTACTTATGAGCAGCCGAAGAAAACCAAGAGAAAACGTTGACTCAACCGACAAATGAAGAACCAACTACCAGGAATTGAGGAAGACATCATGAAGGATGAAGCCATTGCACCACAAGAATTAGAATATGGAGATATAGTATTCGAGCCTACAAATCAAGAGAATAGTTGACAAAGTCTCCATCATCTGGACTTGTTGAGAACAAGACTCAGCTGGTCCACTGTGAGATAGACAAGAGAAGACAAGTCATTCATGAACAACAACCAGCTAAACAAGAGAAGCTTCCACAAGGTGGTTTGACACAATCACACTTCAATGATAAAGTAATATTTCAACGTAAGTGACCATCACTTTAAAAGCTTCTCCTTTGTTTCTGGTATGCACATAAATAAAGAACCAAACATGTTTAAGTTGCACCTCACTTGATTCAACCTAATCAACTCAACATGTTCATTTCTTTACTCTTTGTTCCTAGCTTTACTCTCTTGATCTCACTATCTTAACTAAATGAGCTAAAATGTTGTGCATCAAACCTTTGGAAAATGATATATCACAATCATCAACACATTAGGCATAGATTATCCTTCCTTAGGTTAAGTAATCTGATCTACTAGATATTTTAAGATTCTACTTTCATGTTCATCTTCTGATCCTATGACTCATGCTAAGATTGAATAGAACATATAAACAATAAGTTTATCTTGTGCAATGTACCTAAGGTTAGAGAGGAATGAACAAAACTTTTGGTTATGTTGGTGTTTTCCCACCAACAGAGCCCATGCACTTGATCTCTTTATGAGCAGGACACACTCTTGAGCAAAACATGGAGGAGTTTGTCAACTCCCAAATTCTACAAAGTGAAGGTCCTGGATCTACAAGAACATGCACACTAAGCAAGATGCTGCCAACTTCCACAATTAATGTTTCACTTCAAATTGTTGGGTGACCAAAGAACATGGATGACACTATATCAAGAGGTGTAGTTATCAAGGTCTACATATTGGGATCAAATGATGCACATTAGGAATGAACATGGTGAGAAGTCCTGTTCAGAGGACTTAAAACATTGAACCCTCGCCGAAGGGTTAAAATCGGTAGTTATCCATATTTATCTTTTTTGCATTAGTTTCTATTTTTGCATATATATTTTCCATCATTATTTCTCCGTAACATATTTACTTTTCTGCATTAGCATTGCATAAAAAAAATAAAAATATTTTACTTATTGCACTACATTATAAATCATGAAGCCACATGTGAATAATTCTGTGGTGTGTAAAAACCCACAAGAAATATTCACTGTGGTGGCATAAGAAAAATGCATGCATTCATCCTGTTACATTTTCTCTTGCATCATAAAAAATATATTAAAATACAAAAATATTGAGAAAGATATTTTACTGAAACTCTGGACAACTAACGCTTGAGTGGCCAACCACTAATGCTTAATTTGTTACACAAGTTTTGTTGTCTATTTGAGTTTCATAGGATTGAAAGACCAAGAAAAACTGACGAGCAAGTGGATGTTCCATCCACTATAGGAGCATTATATCAACAACCATCGACAACAATCAATGCTCTGATAGAGGAAAAACATTTTCACCGTTAGTCCGCTACATTGCAAGATCGAACGACTACGTCAACATTCAGCTTGGGGGAAAGCACCCTTGTGTATCTAGGTAAGTATCCTTATCCTCTTAAGTTTTTCTATAATGAAATTCAAAATAAAAAAATATGAGCACATAAAGGCTCGCCCTTAAAAAGAAAAAGAACAAAAATATTCGGGCACATGAAGGCTCGATGCGATCGAAGGGATTAGCTTGGGGGAGACGCACCCCCGTTATCTTCATGATTCAGGTATATCTTACTACTATCTTAGTGTTTTTTAAGTAATAGGTTATAGTGTGTGTTAGATTAAATAAATAGAGCATGTCTAATCTGAAGAACTCTCTCCCTAATTTCTTAAAATAGAAATGATGAATAGTTGCTCTATTGTATTTCTTTCTAGTACCTAGCCTTTAAGCATGAGTTCTCCTAAGTTTTAAAAAATTAATGATGCCTTAAAATAAAATTAAATATATGGATAGCAAATGCTTGATCCAGAGTCTAAGTAATTGACAGATATGATATGTGATGATTTGAGCTATTGTTATCTTGTTCTAAAACAACACTAGAGTTTCCAATATTAATATGACAAATAATTGCATTGAGTTGAATTAAGCTTTGTTGACTCTGTGAGAAGTTATCATGCTATTGAATTGAGATCACTTACATATTTCATCTATCTTCCGCATAAACGCTCATGATTATCTGTTCCTATCCTCTCAAAAGTTTGTTGGAAGCATATGGCTATTGAAAAAAAAGAAAAAAAATTCCGAGGAAATAAAAAGGGACAAGTGTCTGAAATCTCAAAAAAGATAGATCCCGAGGAAATGAAAAGGGACAAGTGTCCGGAACCTCGAAAAAAAATAATAATATTAAAAAAATGGGCACGTGCCCGATAGTAGAATTAGCCTGATAGCCATGTGTCTCTGATAGACAAAAGAGAGTGACATAATCAAAAGAGCATCCGCCTCCATTTTTCATACACATGCACTTCTCGATTCAATAGACTTCTCGATTCAATAGTGTGGTTGACTTTCACTTTGGATCCATTGTTTAATTTGGCAACATATGTTTTTAAGCTTTTTGAAAATTCATAAAAACTCCGGGATAATGGTGAAGTGAAAGAGCTAGAGACATGGTGCTTGATTTGATCATTTTATCTTTTAATTAATCAAGATTCAAGGTAAAGTATTAAGTCTCGTGATGAATAATATGATATCTTTTTCTAATCCAAATCAGAAATTTTGTTTGAATGCATGTGTACTTGTTAGAAGTACAGATATTGCAGTAACTCCTGATTCATTGTTGAGTTTGACTTTTCTAAGGGACGAGCAAAGGGTAAGCTTGAGGGAACTTGTTGACGGTCCTTAATGTCTATTTTATACTATCAACTATCGCATGAATTAACATGAAATGAACCATAAAGCATAGTTGTAGGGTTTGATTCTAACAAGTTCCACGAGTTGTGTTGCTCTCACTTGCTTTGCAAGATTATCAATATTTCACCATATAAAAGTATCTCAAGTGATAAAATAGAGCACACCATTGCGAAGAGCTCGTCGAGACGATCCAAATGGACATATGGTTTGCTACATTTGGAGTCCCGACGAGAGAGTCCTCATTGGATACGACTTGGAAGCTTCTAGAACAACCTGGAGTGATCACCAAGCAACATAATCCAGGGGTTAAATTGACATATTCGATAGCTTTGGTGAATTACTGTTTTCTAGGGAGTTTTTCAGCAGATGGAAAGAGGTAGAGTTCTACTCCAACACGACGAATTGCGCACCAGAAGACAAACAAACGAAGGCGGAAGTTGGCGGGTGACAAGTGGGGCTGGCCGGCCCCACCCCCAGGCCGGCCGGCCTGGGCCCACCTATGTGCCTCTCCTCCTTTGCATGACGGCATCTAACCGACCTCTCCGACGCATTTTGGCCCATTAAGGCCCATGTGCATATGGCGAAGGATTTAGTACCACATTGGTTGCTCAAGGTGGAGGGAAGGCTAGGAGCCCCTATATAATAAACCCCAGACCCCCCTGAGGCAACACATCATCATGGAGTTGTAGAGGCGTCCCTCGAATGGATGACCTCTCTTCTCTAGAGAATTAGGGCTAGACTTTCCAATGTAATAGATTAGCTATAGTTGGGAGTTAGGGAGAGCGGAGCTGCGCTCCGGTTCCGGAGGAGTCTTCAGAGTTTTGGTATATCTTTGTATCTTTTCTTTGTAATACTTATGCTTTAATATATTTATCTTCTCTATTTACTTTATGTCTTTATTATATGATTAGTATAGTTGTTATATTTTGGCATAGGATCTCCGCTCGTATCGAGTGCTCTAGTTATAGGCCATAACTAGAGTAGTAATCGATAGATTAGACTTGGTGTTTACTCTATAGGTTACCTGAGGTTGCGCTCAACACCACGGATAGTTGTGGTAGCCCCAGGTGGTGACAGACCTGATGGCCGACATATTCCACCATGTTCGGGTTGATGTTCGTAGGACCGTAGTCAGAGCTTCCCAAACCCCCTTCTCATCTCTTTCTGTGGTTGGTGTTCTGATGTTCCGAAGTGTTATTATATAACTGCTATATCTTTTCATCCTTGTTACCTTAGAACCTAAGTAATAAAGAAGTACATAGGAACCTTGATCTCTCCCGTTGTCCTCTCACTATAGTTATCTATACATTTATCATGAAATTCTCGTTTATGTGCTTTCATTCATTATCATATGATATATCCATTACTTCTGCTTTAGTCTAATTAGTACTCTGAGTTAGTAGATGCATGATAGTGAATTATCATATTCTTGACCCTAGCTTTCCAGTGGTAAAATATAAATAATGATCCTGGAATACTCCCGGTAAAATGCTACGATGGTGTTCTGTGCGCTTGCGGAATCTTTTCCTATTCTATTTGCACTAACGCGAATGTCAACAATAGCACAGTAGTATTTAAGGGCCAAATGTCGGTATAGGTGACTCGACTAAAATAAGGCTATCAGGCTAACATCGTACATTAAAATAATACGAGCTTAGGAGACTAGATAGGTTTTTATCTTATTTAACACTAGGTGGTGGGTGGCCAAAATATAGTGTGACCTAGTCCATATGGTATCAGCCACAAGTGTTTGGTTGCTTGTAAGTTGTTGTCTTGACCCTATCCTGGCTGGAAGCTATTTCGTATAGTAATTTTATAGAAGACGTAAAAATTCTTATTTAATTATGTATGGGAACATTTAACTAGGCACAATTTTATAAACATAGATACTCAAATACATGTATAATATCTTGGATAATATTTTTCCATTTCCATTACTTAACGTTCATCATATCAATCAACATATTTGCTGCTGTGACCATTTAATATTTAATAGTTAAATACCTATTTAGTGGTTTATTATAATGTTGATGAAGTCAGTGGCGGAGCTTGAGCCAAAGAACAAGGGTGGCCAGGCTACCTAATTGATCGTTAAAGGAGGGCCATATTATGTAATTAATCACTAGTAATTGATGAATAATGACATAATTACTGTATACACAATGGAATTTACGTTGAGCAGGGGTGCTATGGCCAGCTTGGTCTTAACAATACTCCACCCTTGGATGAAGTAAAAACCCTAAAGCAAAGACATAAGTTAGGGCACTCACAATGCAGACTCTACTATAGAGTCTAAGTTTATTTATTACTCTCATATTTACTGTATTTTGCTGATGTGGCAGTATAGTTATTGAAGAAACAGGGAGAAAAACTCAGACTCCAAGTCTATGATATCTTCGAGGTAATAAATAGGTTAAGACTCTATGCAGAGTCTACATTGTGAGCGCCTTTATAGTCCTCTAGACTAATAAAGAATAAAAATCTACCTCAGTGAGAATTAGTGGTGCTAAAGATATGTGATGCATAGACCACAAAGCGGTGTTTTGTAGAGCTAAAATGTCTTTAGCGCGGCAATAATAGAACAATTGATAATAGCATAGTGTAGATCCTATGAAAAGGGCTATTTAAAACTATGGTGCAACCAAACATGCATGTTCCCTCCATCTCCATGGCCCGGATGCTTATGAACTTAGTCAAACATGGTGCTAAAGATATACTCCCTCCATTCCAAATTATAAGACGTTCCAAGAATCTTGGAGAGTCAAAGTTTTTCAACTTTGACCAAAATTATAGAGAAAAATATAAAGATTTATACCATCAAATATACATATTATGAAAATATAACTAATGGAGAATCTAATTGCACTTAGTTGATATCATAAATATTATTATCTTATTATATAAATTTGGTCAAAGTTGAAAAACTTTGACTCTCTAAGATTCTTGGAATGTCTTATAATTTGGGATGGAGGGAGTAATATATTTGATCTTAGTCAAACGTAAGGAGGTTTGATTTGGTGATTCTAAATCTAAAATTACATTCTTTTTAGGATTGACAGTAGAGACGAGTGGGTAACACTACAACAAATCGGTTCTTTGCCGAATGCTGGTAGCACTCGGCAAAGAGCCTTTTGCACTCGGCGAAGGCTTCGCCGAGTGCCGCACTCGGCAAAGAGCACTCGGCGAAGACAATGTCGGCAAAGGGCTCTTTGCCGAGTGCTGATATATTTGGCACTCGACGAAGAAAAAACGAAAAAAAAATCAAAAAAATAAAGAAAAACTTTTATTAAATCGGGGGAGGGGCCCACTCACTGGGCACACTACTAGAGAACAGAACTTTGGACGATTTGCAAAATCAGCATTAGTCACGGAAAAATTTGCGCCCGAGACTAGAAAGGTCTTTAGCCCCGGTTGGTAACACCAACCGGGGCTAAAGTTCCCCAGCCCAATGGCTCAATTGTCAGAGGGGCGTTTAGTCCCGGTTGGTGTTACCAACCGGGGCTAAAGACCGGCCTTTAGCCCCGGTTGGTAACACCAACCGGGACTAAAGGTTTTGCCCCGATTGGTGTATGCAGCCGGGGCTAAATGTTGGCATCTTTAGCCCCGGTTGGTATCACCAACCGGGACTAAAAGGTTTTGCCCCGGTTGGTGTACCCAGCATTTAGCCCCGGCTGGGAATAAGAACCGGGGCTAAATGTCTCTCCCTATATTTGAACTGTTCTTCCACCTCAAGCCGTGCCCGAGCTCCTGTCTTCATTTTTTCTTCATTCAGTCACTTGCTTGCTTGTTTGCTCTCTTCTCCGGTGATTTTTGTTTGTTAACACATCTCCGGCGATTGATTTATTTCATTACATCTACACCGTCATCGACTCCTTGAAAGGTTACTAGCTTAAGTTTTTCATTTTTGTAGCTATTTTGAGTTCATTGACTTGATAGTTTAATTAGTTTATTTTAATCTTTTAGAGAAATAGAGATCATTTAAATCATTTGTTGACAAAAAATAGAAATATATAATACTTTAGTTTACAAAATGTGACCGGTTTAATTAGTTTTTTTTTGAGAAATAGAGATCAGTTAAATCATTTGTTTACAGAAATTAGAAATATATAATACTTTAGTTTACAAAATGTGACCGGTTTAATTAGTTTATTTTATTATTTTGGAGAAATAGAGATCAGTTAAATTATTTGTTTACAGAAATTAGAAATATATAATACTTTAGTTTACAAAATGTGACCGGTTTAATTAGTTTATTTTAATTTTTTGGAGAAATAGAGATTAGTTAAATCATTTGTTTACAAAAATTAGAAATATATAATACTTTAGTTTACAAAATGCAGAAGGATGTCTGCTTGGTATGTTGTTTTCGAGGGCACCAAGCCAAGTATTTACACCAGCTGGGCCGAGTGCAGTCAGTATGTCCTCAAAGTTAAGAGAGTTGTGCATAAAAAGTACAAGTCTTTTGAGGAAGCTTCTGCAGCTCTAGAGGCTTTCAACTCAAAAATCAACTCAATTCCTACTGCACCTACCCCTACCTTACCTTCCTATCAGGTTGGAGTGGCAGGCAGTCCATCTTGTTGGACAGTGATGTGGGAAAAATGTGCAGGTGTTGTTAGTTGCTTTGGTTGTGGCCAAGTGGATTAGGCTGCACTGTTATCTTGATGTAATAATTAATTAGACAAGTTCAACTGCTACTACTTTTATGCCACCAGTAAGAATCACTAAATTTGGGTGTAATGAACTTGTTTATAAATTTGAGCTAGAAAATTAAATTTGCTGATAAGAATGAGAGATATAATCATGTTATATGTCATTTTATAATTTCATTTGTTTATAAGAATAAGAGATATAATTATGTGATATGACATATAATGCAGACGATGACACGTCACTGGATGTACAATGCCGATCGTCGCTCGAAAGAGTTCATTGATGGCGTGCATTATTTTTTAAGAGTGGCCGAGGCAAACAAGCGGAATTCGTCAGCTCTGCCACATGGACGCTCTTGACAAATCTCTCGTCAGCTGCTTTTGCCTGTAAGTGATTGTTTCTTTTAATAATCTCACTTTAGCTTATGTATATGTATAAGTAATTATCCTCACACTAGCAAGCGTTTGTAAACATATGCAGAAACATGATGAGACAACTAAGGCGTAAAAATGACAAGGACATTGGTTTCATCGATCCATATATCGTATTCAAGCACTCAAGTACTCTCTCGGATGCGTGGAAAACTCAAACAGAGAGGAATTTACGGAGGTTCTTCGTAAACCAAAGGGACAAAAGATATATACTATTCCCCTACAACTTTAGGTGAGTTTTGTTATCATATGCACATTTTATTATAGGTTGACATATAAAGATATATGTGTTGACTATATAAATATAAATGCAGTTTTCACTGGATACTAATTGTGATCGATCTCCCCGAGAGTCGTTTGCTAATCTATGACTCTCTGAGAAAACCACAAGAAGACTACCAAGATATGATAGATATTATCCGAGGGTAAATGTGATCTTTAAATATTGATTCCTGCTCTTTAACTCTGCAATAGTTAATTAACGATCCAATTATATATATTGTGCAGGGTTTGGGCTTGGTTTGTTGAGAAACACCGTCCGGATCTGAAAGAGCAACTTCTTGATCCTCTACTACTAAATGTAAGTTGTACTACCTCCTTGTCTCTTTATCTTAATTAGCATCACTCAGCAGACGCACGCTAAGCGGAGAGTAATCTTTTTATATCTTGTAAAGTGGGTTCTACGGCAGTCACCGGGAAACAATTTATGTGCGTACTATGTTTGTGAGTTCCTGACGGTGTATGAAAAAAGAACTCCTCTACAGAGTCAGCAAGTACGTAACATGTAAATAAATTTATTTTATTTTTTGTTGCTTTTACATAAAATATTATGTATGTTAATACTTTCTTTTTCTTTTAATCCAAATTGAAGGAGACATGGTTGAAGAACCAGGTGATGGATAAGGTCCGCCTCAAAGCAATTCAAGAGACCATCGCGGGCTTCCTTAATGACCATGTCGTTAAGTCTGGCACCGAGTATTGGTTTAACAAAGACGAACCAATGAAGCCAAACCAATGTATGACCTCTAAGTCAGGAACAATATTTGTGTTGTAAATATCAAGTTAAGGATGCATGATGGATAATGTTGTATATTTTATGTACATATGTATAGATAGCTCTATAATATATATGTATATATAGTTTCATATTTCCATTTGTGTGTAATAGTAAATTTTATGTGTTTATATATATATTTATTAGCAGCGAAGAATACGTATTTGAAACCGGCCTAATGAAATATATTAGCAGCGAAGAATACGTATTAGAAAACCTAATGTAATTGTAAAACCAAAAACAATAACCAATTGAAAAGAAAAGAAAAAGAAAAAAGAAAAAAGCAGCGGCCTCTTTAGCCCCGGTTGGTAATACCAACCGGGACTAAAGAAGCCAGCCACGGTGGCCCGGCTGGAGGCCTCTTTAGTCCCGGTTGGTATTACCAACCGGGGCTAAAGGTCCCCTTTTAGCCACGGGCGAGGGAACCGGGGCTAAAGGTCGGGCCTTTAGTCCCGATTCCTTAGCCCTGGCTCCATGTCCGGGGCTAAAGGCCAAAATGGCCCGGGGCTAAAGGCCTGTTCTCCAGTAGTGGCAGCTCCCACCCGTTTTCCTCGAAATCACAATCCTGGTATTTTTTACGCAATTTTTTCTAACGCAATCAGCAGGATTCGAACTCATGACCTCTCATTCGCGCGGAGCCTCCTCTACCACTGCACTACACACATATACATTTCATCTTCGTTCGGTTACCTATATATTATACTAAACCGAGTGTAACTTGCTTATTTGAGGCACTAAACGAATTCAAATCAAAAAGTTGACAACTACAAAGTTTTCTAACTTTTTTAGATCTACAACTTTTATTTTGGTAGTTTTCCATCTGAGGTCGTTTATAAAAATTTGAATTTCAAATTTGATAATTTGAAACGTAGTTTTCGTTGACAAGATGATTTCAAATCAAAAGGTTGTGAACACCAAAGTTTCATAACTTTTCGAGATCTATAACTTTTATTTTGGTCATTTCTTCATCCGAGGTATTTTAAAAATTAGAATTTTAAAATTTTCAAATTCAAACGCAGTTTTGCATAACTAGATGACTTCAAATTAAAAAGTTATCAACTACAAACTTTCATAACTTGTCAAGATCTACAAAGTTTATTTTGGTTGTTTGACCATTTGTGCATCCGACATTGTGGTTCTAATATTATTCACAAACATTATATATCACTCTTGTAGTTCTATAAACTACCGGAGAAATATATAATTTATTTTAAGTTTGTCAAATGAAGAAATCACCAAAACAAAAATTGTTCATCTTGATAAGTTAACCAACTTTGTAGTTAAAACCTTTTTCATTTGGATTAATTTACTGCTTCAAAATGTAATTTAAAAACTGGCTTTGCCGAGTGTCAAAAAAAAAGCACTAGGCAAAGAGCTCTTTGCTGAGTGCCGGCCACGTGGCACTCGGCAAAGAACAGCCCACATGGCACAGTTCGGGGCCACATGCTTTGCCGAGTGCCGGCCACGTGGCACTCGGCAAAGAACCGCTCACGTGGCACAGTTCGGGGCCACATGCTTTGCCGAGTGCCACGTGGCTGGCACTCGGCAAAGAGGGGCTCTTTGCCGAGTGCCGGCCACATGGCACTCGGCAAAGAACCGCCCACGTGGCACAGTTCGGGGCCACATGCTTTATCGAGTGCCACGTGGCTGACACTCGGCAAAGAGCTCTCTTTGCCTAGTGTCTTTCTTTGCCGAGTGTCGGACACTCGGCAAAGCATCCTTTGTCTTGTGTTTGCGCTTTGCCGAGTGCCACGTGGCCGGCACTCGGCAAAGAGGCTCTTTGCCCAGTGCCCGAAATTTGGCACTCGGCAAAGCCTCAGCCACTCGGCAAAGATTGATTTTCCCGTAGTGTAACAAGTACCTTGTTTTGGTTTTATTTTAGAAGCTAGTCATGGTAAAGTGTCTTTTTCACATATCTCTGTTGGCCGGCACTCGGCAAAGAGGCTCTTTGCCCAGTGCCCGAAATTTGGCACTCGGCAAAGCCTCAGCCACTCGGCAAAGATTGATTTTCCCGTAGTGTAACAAGTACGTTGTTTTGGTTTTATTTTAGAAGCTAGTCATGGTAAAGTGCCTTTTTCACATATCTCTGTTGATGAATGCAACACACATGATCGCATGCATGGTTGTGCTCAACCCGGCCATGATGCAGCAAGAACGCCCAAACCTACCCTACATGGATAAACCAAGTCGCTTTTGGGCCGGCACCACTAGATCAATCATGCATAACATCGGCGCTCATGCTGCGGTGCTTTGTCTAATTGACCAACATGCATGAATATCTCTTGTAGTAGTATAGCATTTACTAATGCAAATAGACAAGTCGTCAGCAAACTAAATTTCCATTAACTGGTGATGCTGACGAAAGCTTGATAATTTGACAGATTTGGAGTCAAATCAAATTGGTACACAGAGCGCTGTACGTCTGGACCAAAGTCTGTCGGCGCCCATTTCATTTTGATGTTTAGTAATAATTTCCCTTATTGCATAGGGTTGGCTGGCGGACCAAGGGTCCGGCGACCCTGGCTCCGATGCCGCCATATACAGAGAAGTTTGTTACTTTCACTATTGGAAAGTCAAAATTTTCTGACGGTTGTGATTTTTTACGGTTATTCAGAAAACCGTCATGGTAAATGTATATTTTTTTTACGGTGTTAGTAAAATCCACAGGGAAAATATGTAACCGTCAGAAAATATCCTATTAATCTGTGAGTTTGAGAAACCGTCGGGATAAATATTTACCCTGACAGTTTTTATATTTTCTCTGACATTTATTAATTACTCAAAGGGAAATGTTTATTTTCCTTGACGGTTATTAAAATTACTCATAGAAAATTATTTTAGACGCTAATAAAAAAGCCCGCTAGAACATTCCATGGCTTTTGGCCCACCAAAAATTTTCGTCTCACCATGTCAAGAGGCGCATTGAGGCAAGGAAAAAAAGGCAAGAAAAAAAAGAAAACAAAAACAAATCCTATCCCTTCAGTTGCCACACCCACCCTCCCCATATCCACACCGCAATTTTTTTCGAGGCCGAGCCCGCCGCCGCCGCTCTCCCACACCCCTCTTCCATCGCCGCAACTCCTCTGTGCCCTCCTCCACGTCGCTCCTCTACGCCCTCCCCAAGCCGCTACCTACCGGACGCCACAGCTCCTCGGCGCCCCCGCCACCGACGTCGCCGCTCCTCGGTGCCTCCCCGACGACGCTGCTCCTTTGCGCCCTCCTCCACGTCGTTCCTCTATGCCCTCTCCCCAAGGCTGCTCCTCTGCGCCCTCCCCGGCTCCTCGGCGGCCTCAGACACCGCGGCTCCTCGGCGCTCTCCCCGCCGCTACCTGTTGACTGTAGTTAACTCCTATTTTAAACGTCAACTAACCTCATAAAAGACCTAGAATGATTCAAAGAGTGTAGCTATAGGGTTTGATTCTAACGAGTTCCACGAGTTGTGTTGTTCTCACTTGTTTTGCAGGATATTCAATATTTCATCATAAGAAAGTATCTCAAGTGAAGAATCAGAGCACACCATCGTGTAGAGCTCGTCGAGATGATCAAAACGAACATATCATTTACCATATTTGGAGTCCCGGAGCCAGAGTCCTCGATGAGTACGACTTGGAAAACTCTGGAACACTCTAGAAGCATTATCCATACAAAGTCCAAGGGTGTAACAGACAAAATTCCATCAGCTACAGTAAACCAGAATTATCCAGGGACCAGACAGGAAGATGACGACAAAGAATCCAACCACGCCACGACTCGTTGCGCAAACCAATCGGAAAGGGACTCTAGAAGGATCCAGAAGACACTAGAAGCCAACACAACAAAGGAGGAGCCCGACAACTGGAGAGTGGGCTCGACCAGCCCCACCCCCAAGCCGGCCAGCATGAGCCGATTCGGGTTCAGGCCCGTTTTCGTGTGACGTGACCTAACCGACCTCTACTTCGCATCTAAGCCCTTGTTCAAGGTCGGTTTGATCTGAGGGCTACGGTTCATCCCACCAGGCTATATAAGCAACCCCAGACCACCCCCCTGATCAATCGAATCTTGATTTAGTCTCCAATCATTTAGTTCAGAGGTAGCCTTGAGAGGACAACCAAGAGCTCCACCATCCTAGGGCATAGCTAGAATAGAATTAGAAGAGTTGAGGGAAGCTCGGATTTCGGATCTAGTCACGAGGAGGCTAGCTAATAGCCTTGTAATCTCACTCTTGTGTCAACATTGTTCTTCTATTTGTCTAATTGTCTTCTAGTTCATCATCTTTGTGTTCTAATTCATCATCTAGTTCATCATTGTGTTCTTCTAGTTTATCACTGTGTTTCTAATCTAGTTCTAATTGTTCTTCTAGATCTTATTCATCTTCTAGTTCTTGTTCTAGTTGATACTTGATATGACTTGTTACTATTTCATGTTGATGATTATAATGTTCATCGTCTACTTTGATTATATGTCTAGCATAGTTAGGCTATCTTTATGTTTATGCTCTTGTTCGTATAGCGCTCATTCCGATGATCAAGGGGTGAGTGGTCAACATTGTGTAAGCATGGTGCTTATACGTTGTTTACCTGTGAATGCACCCTATATTCTGGGCTAACAAGTGGTAATTCGCGAGGGTGACTCTTATAGCCTCGTTGATTTCTCTGTAGTCCACTCCCCAAATATAGGCCAAGTAAGACACAGTCACCCAGAGGGGATAGACTCTAGATCTGATCCTCCATGCGTGATGTCTCCTGCGTATAAATATAAGTTATTCTAACCATGATTGCTAAACATTATTGCAATAATTGATGTAGTCTATGACCTATAGTTAGAACCATATTAGGAAGTTAATTTATCTCTTTCTAGTTCTAGTTATGATCAAACCCTGGATGGAAAATGCTCTATGGAACTCTTTTCGGTTTACCCTGTTCTATTTATTTATCTTATCTTATTTATCTTATATGATTGATTCTTGTGTTGACAAGATCTAGTGGAAGTCTTATCATAATCATACATGTGTGTGTATAGTTTGTAGAAGTTTATCTCCTGCCATTCTCTTGAGACTTAGTAGTAGAGGCATAATATAAATAACGATACCTTGGAACTCTCCTAGGTGAAATGCTACAATGGGTGTATTTTCTTTGTGCGCTTGCGGATAATCTCATTTCATATTTTATAAGGGCATGATCATAAAAACAACCACATCTCTAGTGTTGCTGCTAGTGGTGATAGCCTAGATTTAAAGGTGATGACGTAACATTTGTCTACCCACATTTCTGGCGCCGTTATCTGAAGTGATGCTAAGAGATGTCAACAAGCATTTCTGGCGCCGTTGTCGGGGGTTATCTTTTGGTGGTTGCGCTAAGAAATGCCAACAAGCATTTTTGGTGCCGTTGTCGGGGATGTGTAATTCCAAAAGCACATCCCCCGTTGTCGGGGACTGTGTAATTCCAAAAGCACATCCCACCTAACCTTTCTAAGTTACTCAGAGAAGACCAGGAGATATTAGGATATAAGTTGAATACCTAGGAAAAACTCTACACACATGTTTATGATAATCGAGACACACTATTGATCTTCACTCAAACAGGCTCACCCTGTATTTTTGTCTATTTTTTGAATATCTTATTGCAGGGTGATGTATGACTGGATTTGATCAACCAGAAAACTATGTTGATGATCCTAAAGTTTTAATCAGAAAAGCCAAAGCCAAGCTCAGGAAATCTCCAACCACGTTGACTGAAGACACTCAGGCTAAAAGAAGCTTAACACCACTGTTAGAAGACATGATTGACATGACTCTCCGTGAATTCTCCGCTCCAACCACTGCCAACATCAGGACTGGACCAACAGTCAATGTGGGAAATGAGGGATTCAAACTCAAGCCATCTCTGATCAGCATGGTGCAAGCCAACCAGTTTTGTGGGAAAGCACATGAAGATGCGAGTGCCCATCTTTAACACTTCCTGGATATTTGCAGCACTTTCACCATCAAAGGAGTCACCAAGGATGCCATATACCTCCGTTTATTCCCATTCTCACGTTTGGGAAGAGCGAAGCAATGGTTCTACTCCAACAAAGATAGAAACACTACATGAGAGATCTGCTCCACTACTTTCCTAGCAAACTTCTTTCCCATAGGCAAGACAAATGTCCTACGTGCAAAGATCTCAAGTTTCAGCAGCAGTATGATGAATTTGCCCCTGAGGCATGGGAACACTTTCAAGATAACATATCAGAATGCCCTCACCATGGGATGGAGAATTGGCTACTCATGCAGACATTCTACCATGGGCTCACTTCGAGTGTCGTGATAATATTGATGCAGCTGCTGTAGGATCGTTCTTGTCACTCACTATTTAAGAGGCAACAACTCTCATTGAGAAGATAGCTTCCAACCAAGGATTGAACGAAGAACGCACTCAATCGAAGAAGAGAGGAGGAATGCATCAACTCAAAGAAGTAGACATGTTGTCTGCTCAGATGGACCTCTACTCATAAAGAAGCTTGACGAACGAAATCATGAGAAGAAGGAAGTCATGCATGTCCACGATTCTCGCATGACTTGTGAAGAATGTGGAGGCACCGGCCACACAGGAAGCAACTGCCCTGAAGTCCAAGAGGATGTGAACTACTACTACAACAACAACAACTATCGTGTCCTCAACAGAATCAAGGGTGGAATCAGCAACAGAGGCCCAACTACCAAGGTAACTACTCATGTAACTACCAAGGTAATAATGTCAACCAATTGCCTTTAAGGGCCTGTTTGGATGCTTGGAATTGAATTCATTTTAAGAATCATAATTTAGACACATATTAATTAAGCTAATATGATTATATATGGATTATATTTGTATATTATTGTTGCTTATACGAGAGGGATACTCATGTGTTGCATTTCTATCGTAGGAGAGTAGGTTGAAGAAAATGTTATAAGTTGCAAAGTAAAAATATAGTATGGTGACGTATGAAATCCATTTCCCTCTCCCACCCTATGAATTTGAGGTAGACATATATGTGAACCTTGGAAAGTGGTGGAATGTCAAATTCCAAGGTAAATAGGCTAGTTTATTGAATGAATTCCAATTCCACCAAAATGAAGGGATCCAAACGGGCCCTAAGAGAAATCATTGTTAATCAAAATAAAGTTATTGATAACATGTCCAGAAAGATACCTTCCAATGATAAAACTTTTGAAACCATTAATAATATAATGGAGAGCTTTACTTCTGATATAAAGAATCATCTTAGCTTTAACAAGATGATAGAATCACAAATCTCTCAGCTAGCCGCTTCAGTACCTATGACCAAAAAAGGTAAGATTCCAGGGTATCCGGAAGAATTAGAAATTGTAAATCTTGTAGACATTTTCAATGCAGAAGATTACTTCACAGCTCCGCCAAGGCCAAAATATAAAGGATAGGGATATGAGAACTTGCCAAAGAAGAAAGGAGATCTAGGGAGACCTATCATCCCTATCACCATTGGACCCCATACCTTTGAGGAAGCCATATGTGATCTTGGAGCAAGTGTCAACATTATGTCTAAGGTAATATATGAGAAAATTCATGGTCAACCATTGTTGTATAGAACCATGTGTTTGCAGCTAGTAGATCAGACACTATGCTACCCAAGGGAATCCTTGAGGATGTTCAAGTACAAGTTGGACACTCATCTGTCCAAGTTGACTTTGTGATTGTGGAAACAGGAGGAGATGAAAGAGCACCCATCATTTTGGGAAGACCATTCTTAAATACAACTAAAGCCACACCGAAAGCGCCAAGATCTGCTTCACGATCAATAATAGGAAGGAGAGGTTCAGTTTCAAGAATCGCACACTCAAGACTCATGTACATCCTCAGTCACCATATGAGTGTTGGCGGTGCTTACCAACAACTTTTATAAGACAACCAAGGACAAAACAAAGCATACTTGCATACATATGTTATCACCTTGACCTATTTCCACTTGTATTGGAGAATCATTGTTTTACAGGCATCAACAAAGAATACAGTGGAAAAGGCGAGAAGAATACGCTTTCCAACAAAGCCTATAATCAAGAAATAAAGGAAGAAGCCCATCAAACTCCAAATCTGGGCTAACAACCCACATAAAAGACATCTAGGCCTAGCCAGCAGCCCACCACGCGAAGGCTGTGGCCAGCAGTGTAGCCAGGGTTGCGGCCGCACCCATGGTGTGGGCGCACCACCCCTGACGCGTCTTGGGCCCACCTTTGAAGGACTGTTGTATGGCGGCATGCATAGGCGGTTCATCGAGGTTTCCAAGATTAACTCCACCGAATCGACCATGTTGTAGTATAAAAGTAGGGGTAGAGCTCCCTCTCAAATCATCTCTCATACATTCCACATTGTACTTGGAGCTCTCTACCTTTAGTTAGTCTTCTAGTAGTTGGAGCAAGTGCTACTCGCAAGAGAGGAGGAGACTACCTTTAGTTAGTCTTCTAGTAGTTGGAGCAAGTGCTACTTGCAAGAGAGGAGGAGAAGTTGTAAGGATCAACTTGGTATGAATAATACTAAGTTCCTCTTTTCATACTTGTTCTTATTCTCTTATGATCAACATTGCTATGTTCTTGTTCATCGTTCATCGTTCTAGAACTAGTTCATAGTTTTAGACCTATGTTCATCATGAACACGAGCACTGTTCTTCATTCATCATGTTTAGATATTGCTAACTTAAGATTATGTGTTGGATGGTGTTTTACCATGCCTTCGGGTGCGCTTACATCTTTATCGGTGAGGTGTAAGTGTTCTTCATGTATGCGAGAGTGGTTCTCGGGTATATGGGGATGGGTAAATGCCTGGCTTAGTCCACAGTTGAGGTGGTAGGCGGCAGGTGGTGACAGCCCTGTTCGTCCCTTGTAATCCCCATATTCGGCTAGGGGGGTAGGAGTCTAAATTGCTCGGTGTATCCTGCTGGCAGACTAGTGTTCCCGGGTCTCCTAATCCATCCAATACTTAATGTTAATGTTAACATGATTACGACATGTATGCTTAATTCATTAACATAACTTTGTTCAGGATCTATGCTCCGTAGGTTATTCTTTATTCGTTATTCTTTATTCTTTATTCTTTCTTCTATCCCCATAGAAGCTCCACTTATCTTATTATGCGTATGTGATGATCACCCCTATCAATCTACCGTTTATCCTCCTGCTATGATTAATTGGTCAACTATGCTAGTATCATGTTCTTGTCATTTGTATATCTCGAATCTTTTGCATCTAGCCTTCCCTATGGTAAAAATATAAATAACGATACCTGGAATACTCCCAGTGAAATGCTACAACGGTAACCCCGTGCACTTGCAGACCCTGTCTGTAAATGAATTGGTTTACGAGGCCAACCTCTCAGGCCATCACTAAAGCTACATGTCCTGGTATATGAAGTGCCATCGCACTTCGGCTCCAATACCGGACGTATAGCTAGAGCGATTGCATCTGAGGTTGACACTGCCATCTTTTGGTATAGGAACCAACATACTCGGCGTATGTCGCTAAGGAATGTCACACGCATTTCCTAGTGGGCGATGACAGGGATGATGGCCTATCCTAGAGATGACGCTAAGAGATGTCAGCAGGCATTTCTGGCATGATCGCTAGGGATAGATCTTAACCTATCCTTTGGTGGTTGCGCTATGAAATGCCAATAATGAGTACGAGTATGCACCTGCTACCCCGAAGAAGAGGAACAACAATAGGAGGAGGAACAAGACGAAGCCACAAGAACCAGTATGGATGGTCAACACGGTTGAGCCACCAGAAGATCCCATTCTTCCTCCACTATGCCTTGAGAAGATGTACGATCTAGGAGTACCCACTATTGACTGCATGATCAAGGACAGTACCTTCTACAACATGTTTTGTGACATCGGCTCAAGTGTCAACATCATGTCTACGGTAACATATAAACATTTATTTCATGATACACCACTGTGCCTAACATACTTGTAGGTAAGGCTAGCAGACCAATCATTCTAGTTTTCGGAAGGAATGATGGAAGACGTCGTAGTCAGAGTTAGAGGTCATGAAGTCCCCACAGACTTCTTGGTTCTCGACATGGGAGAAGACGATGATGTCCACCTCATCATAGGAAGACCGTTCCTTTACACTACAAGTGCAATGATCTACATGAAGCAAGGAGAAATCCATTTTCACTTTCCTGGAGAGAAGGTACGATGCTACTTCATCAACTACATCGCCAATGAAGCACCCAAGAAGAACAAAAGTGAAAGACGTCGCTCTCAACGCCAAAGGAGACAAGTCATCAAGAATGGAGAGGCCAATCATGAAGAAGAAGTCGTTGACACTATCCTAGAAAAGAAAGAAGAAGAGAAACCTCAAGACAGTGAACCACAGGAAGTGAAGACTCAGACCAACAATGTATGAAAGAAAAAGTCCGCACCTAAAGAGGTACAATCAATAACAACTTTTCAAACGTGTGACACACCTTGGGATGTCTAAACCAAGGGAAGGTCCGGTTCGTCGGACCTAAATATCTGAACTTTCGCCAAAAGGTAAAAATCGGTAGTTATCCCCATATTTATTTTTCGGCACAGTTTCCATGTTTCTCATATTTAATCCACAATCATTTCTTGCATCATCATACTTTATCCACAAGCATTTTAATTTTTGCATTGCATTGGAAAAGAAAATAAAAATAATCATATTGCATTATCACACTGCATCTGAAAAAACTATTGAGACCCCATGTGAATAAGCTAACTGTTTACTGTGGAGGCACAAAAAAATAATTTCTTGCTTTTTGCATCTGCATATAAAAATGAAAATCCAAAAATATTATGATCTTATTGAATCATGCTTGCTTAAACATCTATAAGGCTCGATAAGGCATATAAGGTTTTACCACTAACGCTTAATCAGTTCCACGAGCTTTGTTGTCTATTTGAGTTTAGTAGGAATCAATAAGAAGGCTAGATAACTTCATCCACTCTGGAGGGACTAAAGCAACAACCATCCACTAAGGACCAGAGGAGTGAAGTACATCTACGCTACCAAAAGAATGACTACGTGAGCATGTGAAGTACATCTACGCTACCAAAAGAACGACTACGTGAGCAACTAGCTTGGGGAAAAAGTCCCCCCATTATCCGAGGTATATATATACATTCAAATTTCATTTAAAAACAAAAATACCAAAAATATATGAGCACATAAAGGCTCAACCTTAAAAAAGAAAAAAAGAAAAATATCTGGGCACATGAAGGCTCGACGCGATCGAAGGGATTAGCTTTGGGGAGACGCACCCCCGTTATCTTCGTGATTAAGGTATGTCTTTATTATTAGTTTTTTATAATCTTTTATCTTAGAGTGTGTATGTTTAATGTTAGAGTCAATAAATGAACAATGATGATCTGGAATAAAAACTTGCCCTGAATAATAGAGCTCTAGAGAATGTAATTAATTTGTATGCAGATGATGAATAGTTGCTATGTCATAATTCTTTTCAACTATCTAGTGTTCAGTCTTGAATTCTCCCAAGTTTTGGATTAGATTGTTTTAACATGAAAATTTACTTTGGATCTGAAACTTGTGGGTTGCAAAAGTTTAACCTAAGTCTAGGTGTTTGACGAGTATGATATGAAAAGGTTGAACTGCTATTTATCTTGTTCCTAGTGATACTAGAGTTCTGAAATTTATCATTCGAAAACTTAAAAGTACTACATGATGAGATCATCCATGGTGAGTGTTTCAAATTCCTACCACAACCTGATATACATGCCTGATAGACTAAGAAGTCCACTCTTTATATTTACTTGCATTTGCATTGAGTGTGGTCAAATCGTGTTGACCCTTAGAGACTTGTCATATAATTAAAATAAAGATCACGTAAACTCTACCCATATATGCTACTTCTACACTGGAAGTACGCAAAAATATGCCATCCATTTAGATCCGCTCAAAAATATTTCACTTCTATCCTGGGAGTGAACAACCAAAAATATTCCCTTCATCCATATGCTGGCCTTTTTATGCCTTCATTGCCATTCATAAATGCTCTAATTTATTATTGTTATCTCTCCAAATATTGTGCTGCAAAAAGATGCATGAGCTATGCAAAAGTTATCTAAAAAATGAAATGAAAAAGTAAAAATGGACAAGTGTCTGAAAGTAGAATTAGGGGTGTTTCGATGATCAGCTTTAAAAAAATGAATGATAGCCCATGTTGACTTTAGCAGTTGTCATAAAAGAGAGAAGAATCTTCACAAGGAGCAAAGTAAGATAAGCTCTACACCCATTATCCATCATTATGTTTCCATCGTCATCATTGTGTTTTTCACCCTCACAATTGTTTATCACCAATGTTCCACCACACACATCCATTCCACATACACCCTTGCGTGGAAATTGTATCTGGAGCGGGTTCAAAGACATTTTTATACAGCCGATGTGAAAGAGCATCGCCTTTAGCAGATAAATGTTCCAAGAAGTTTAAGTTATAGCCGATATTATTTATATCGCCTTTAGTGCAAGAGTGTTCATGACCCGGTAATCCTAGCGTTTTTCAAATAGTAGGTTTATTGGGGGAAGAGAAAGGTGAAGTGCAGTAAATGAAATGCCGAGTAACATGACACATCAGAAACGGGATCCAGTCGACTAAAATGACGTCATACATTCGGCAAATGTTCTTCTGGGGGGATGTTACAATCAAAAGGGATCATTGGAGTCGAGAGATGCAAATAAACATTGCTCAGAGAAGAACAAACTTCATTTATTCAATTACAAATCTGTCCTAGTACAAACTACTTTCGGAGTGATTTGTTCAGAACAGACTGAAGACCAGTGATTTCAGCGAAGGGCAACGGCGTGATCATCATCTTCGAAGTCGTCCAGGGGCTCATCTGAAGAAGCTGATTGGTGAAAAAGGATATTTCACTTAAAACCAAGAATTCATTACCGCTGGTACGAGGGGGATCTCAGTGTGCACACCTTGGATGATGACCTAATCTATGTAACCATTTTCAGCATCAAGATGCATACCTTCGATGACGGCCCGATCTGTGCGGCCATCTGTTGCATCAAGACAGTCATTCTTCGCAGGAAGAGCTGGTGAAGGAAGGAAAATGTGTCAGGCAGGCATGAGCTCGATCGAAAGAAGGGGGTCAAAGTGAGGGTTTCGTTAACCTCTGATAGCATTGCAGATTTGTTTCCACTAGAAAGAAAGCGGTAAGTCAAGGATGGATGAACAAGAGAAGCTACCGCAGGGGGCAAGAAATCAGTTTTTTACCCATAAACACCAGTGAGTTGATGCCTGGCTTCCTCCTGCCCCGCTCCCGATAGGGTGTCTGTAGTGATTACTGTTGCCTGCCATTATTGGAAATGCAGGC
This sequence comes from Coix lacryma-jobi var. lacryma-jobi, assembly GCA_009763385.1. Classification (NCBI taxonomy): domain Eukaryota; kingdom Viridiplantae; phylum Streptophyta; class Magnoliopsida; order Poales; family Poaceae; genus Coix; species Coix lacryma-jobi. The sequence continues at coordinate 40,083,998 of CM019829.1, forward strand.
GAAAGATTTTCTCCCTGGCTTGAGCTTAAAAGCCGAGAAGTAGAAAGTTTGCAAGTCAAACTGATCAATTAGAGTCAAGGGGGATGACCTGTCTGAGGTCATATTTCTAAAAGCCATAGCTTGCGCACTGTTAAGTCACATGTCGGGCTAGGGTGCTCATAGTCTATAAGCCGTTATTGGGCCAGACCAAGTCTTGCTGACCTGGGGAGCTCATGGGACCGATAGAATTCGGCTGAAAATGGTTGCTATACGGATTGTTCACTTTCGGCTGATTATTTAAGGATTCATACTGCTGATTGACACTAAGGGCAGGAAGCTGAAAACGGAAGAGTCCCGTGAAGAATTTTATCCTAATGTCATCATGAATCAAGAGGTTGACAACTTTGGTGACTAATGGTTACTTGCAGGGAAGTGACAATCAGCATGATTATCAGCGACAGCCGATGTAATGTACATCGTCGTTAAGGTAAAGAGAAAATCTGTAGCTGGTACACGAAACAAAACATATGTTGACCTCGAAGGGTCAGTCACAGATTGGGTTCAAGAGGACGAACAGAGGATTTTTATTTACAAAGGGAAGATGCAAAGTTATCCGTTTGTCCACTCCATCCTACGCCTAATCAGGAGAAAGTGATCAAAGGCGTCGGACAGATCTGTTCCGGCTTCCTTCATATCTTCTACGGAATGTTCTACTCTATCCTCCAGTTCTTGCTCACAGACATCAAATTTGCGGTAATCAGCGCCAAAATGAATCCTAATGGCGGAGAAGGCGAGCGTCGTGCCATACCCCATGCCGGCCCTAGAGATGATGGGGAGGATTCGATTAACTTCATTCACCCGCTTCAGGGGTGTCGTACCCGCTACATCGGCTGTAACGGCGAGCTTGGTAATGGTAGCCTCAAGGGCGTGGAGTTTGGCTGCTAGAGCTAAAAGAGGAAGAGTGAATAAAGGTGAAAGAAGAGAATAAGGAAAGAAATGAAGAAAATACTTACCGGTGGCTCGTTCCCGAGCAGCGTCGCGCTCTCGAGAGATTCGAGTGATCTCCCAATCCTTTCCCTCCAGATCAAATTGAAGATCCGCAAGCTTCCGAGTCAGGTCCTCGGGGAGGTCGTCACTGATTCTCCTGAAGAAAACAACGAAGTAAGAATTATTACTTCATTTTTGGAACAATCAAGAGAAGGGAGAAAGGAGCAACCTCCTCTTAGACGTGCTAGAAGCTCCGAACTCGGAGCTATGGCGGCTCGCCTCGGAAGACATTTTTCGGTTGATTGGGGAATAACAGGAGAAAAGGGGGTTTTTCTGGTTCGAGAACAAAGCAGGGGAGTTTAGGGTGCACGAGTCAGAACAAAGTGAAGGGAGATTTTATAGGATCCCAGGAGGTGCATTGGGAGATGAATCGGTAGGTGAAGTAATTATGAGATGCGAGGTTTCTACAAAAGGTAGATGCTTCCGGGGATTCCACGTGTGTATGGAAAAGGAATTTTGAGACAAATATTTGTCCCAAAATTAGGGGGCATGTGTTGACACCAGATTTTTGCACGCACAAGAGTATGGCAGGTGGACCCAGCCAGCAGAGAAGGAAGGATTCGGCAAGCAATCAGATGACTATTTGGTTTTCAGGGTTTCGGTGCATGCTTGTGCGGTCGGCTATTTTACAAAGCGGTAGCTCCATTCGGGAGATAGAAGTTGCAAAATAAAACCAACTTGCATGAGGAGACACGTGACAATGCAGGATGCCGAAGAATTTGGAAGTAGAATTTGTATCCTTCCATATTTTGTTATGTAAATCGTAATCGTCTAGGACTCGTGTTTCGTCCAGGGTATAAATATAAACCCTCGACCATTGTAAAATCGTTCACAACCATATCAATACAAATCGGCCCCGTGCCACCTTCGAGTCCCTAGTCGTGTCGTCGAGTTCTTCGAGAGGAATTATCGATCCATCGACCTCCGTAAGTACCGGCAACCTTGCTATCATGTCTAGTATCATGCGGTGGATTTAGATATGATGCAAGTAGTCTCGTATGTTAAGCTTAGTATCGTGCGACGGATTTAAGCTTATGACGAGAAGTTTTTGCTCATGCCTTGTATCGTGCGGCGGATTAAGTCATGGGTAAAAATAGTTATCAGCTCTATTGGATTTGGCAGATCTAATAGATTCATTAAGTTATCATGTGTTATATGTTTTATTTATTTAATTCTTGTAACACCTTTTTGCCCAATCTAGATTGATCTTTGTTCGGCCTTGTCGCACGAGTTTGCTCGTGTTCTCTTTTAATCATAAGATCATGATGGCCGAATCAACTTTTGATCTAGATTGTCACGTGCTATGGGTTCTTGCATGTCAGTCATGGTTAGGCTTTGATGAAACTAGGTATCGTGCGGCAGATGCAGGTTTTAAATTAGCTTAATCGTGCTTGCTTGTTTGTTCCTTCTTCATGGACCCCAATTCGGCTGGTTTGCCGATTTTGGTTAAGCTTACACGAGTAATGAGCCTTTATAAATCTGTTCAAATATATGTATGCTTTTAGCTTGTTATAATTAGATTGTATCATGCGGTGGATTGATCTAATTATAAGAAGTGGTGTAGACTTACAGCAAGTGGTATCATGCGGTGGATTAGCTTTGCTTGAGTTTATACCTGACCGGTTTATGAAGACTAAACGTGCGGCAGATTAGTTGGATTAGCCTATGCATGTGTTGTTTGAATAGATCTATATTTGCAAGTTACCTGTTTATAATATCTTTAATCTGTTCAAACATGTCTTTCTTTACATATGCATTCGGCAGTTAATATGCTCTACATACTCTGTTCTCATACTAACCGAATGACTTTGTAAACTTGTTCTGACAGACAGCTTCTATAGTTGTATGCCGTCGTGATTGGCTTTCAAAGCCGTACATATGGAACTGTCTGGTTTTATCCGGCATGTTCCAAAGGTATTCTCATAGTTTTTCTTCCTTGTTGGTTTTCAGGTCAAACCGACTGGCACGTCTCCGGGTTTTAGCACATCCCGGGCACCCGATGGAAGCTAGCTTTTCGGCTTGCTGTGTGCTCGACGTGAGGTGTCACATTTTGCATCAACAGGTGGATATTCCCAAGGAACACAACGGGATACTACAAGAGCCAAAGATCCCAACACAAAAGTAGGATCGCAAATCAGAAACCCACCGAAGAAACTGCGGACGAAAACGCGCAGAACCTACACTGACTGGACTCTTAGTGCGTCTGGTCAGTAGGGATCAGACACGTCCGGTCCAAAAAAAACCTTTCTGGAACCTCTCTGTTCATGACCGGACTCTACACAGGGAGCGTTCGATCAAAATGAACTCAACGCCTGATCAAAGCCACTCTATGAACAGTGTACGCGTGGCGTCTGGTCACACCACAACAGAAACGTCTGGTCAATCACAGACCTTACTAGACACTGACTGAAGTCTCAGAGCAAGCATCCGGTCACAACAGTTCAACGTGAACAAAGCTGTTGTTCAACGACTGGACTTGGGGTCAGCGTCCGGTCACCCCGATACAGCGTTGTTCATCCGCCGATTTGACCCGATCTTCCTCAAATCAAAAGCTCTAAGGCTCAAACTTTGTGTGAAGGGTCACAAGCGAGTTAGTGAGCTACTCCTATGAGATCATGGCTCGAACCTAACTGCAAATCGGTGAATCAAAGAAATTCAGGATATATAGAAAATGAAGAACACACTTCAAAATGAAATTCGCCCGATCTGTGTGTTCGTGAGGAATTAGAGAAAACCTTTCGGTGGAAAGATGTCTCTCACGAAGCAATACAAGATGGTTGAAATGTATTTTCATGTCATCCCTCGAAACAAGAAATCTTGTGAAAGATCAAACGAGGGGGAAGAGGAAACACGAAGAACACAAAATGCGAATCGACAAAGATTTCCGCCAAAACCCCAGAGGAGACAAAGAGATTATGGTCTTCTTTCCTGAAATCCAAAAATACACAGAGGAATTATGTCGTCTCTGCGGATCACAAGCAGCTACAGAGAGAGAAACCCTAATAGATGAAAGCTAGAGTCTGGACAATGAAATGTTGCTAGGACAGAGAGGATGAGGGGTGTCATCCCCTATTTATAGCCTATTACATATTACCCCTTCTACCCCTAGATACAAGAACAAACTAGCTAACCCTAGGGGTATTCTAGTCCAACTCTTTCAGGTCTTCATTCGACGGTCATGTGCCTTCTAATCCTTCGCTTTGCCGCAACGCAAGCTCCAGGATGCCACCACGTGTCGTCCCGACGACTATCGCGCCTTCTCATCGCTAGCTTCGCCTCGACGCAAGCCTCGCGGTAACGCCACACGTCGTCCTATTTCGCATAGGAACCTCCGTCGGGTTTTGAAGCCCAAACCGGCAAACCCTTCAGCCCAGGTTTTGAGGCCCAAACCTGGAAACCATCCACCCCGAGTTTTGAGGCCCAAACTCGGAAACCGGACACCCTGAGTTTTGAGGCCCAAACTTGGAAACCTTAGCGGGTAGTTTTCTGAGGCTCAACTACCAAACCCGCGCCGAAGACGGAGCGTGGGCCGCATGCCCCGGCCACCGACACCGATGTCGATGCATGTCCGGCCTCCGCCGAGCACAACGCCTTCGCCTTCCTCCTTGACTCTACCGATGATACTTGCCCCGTGCAAGCCCATGTCTGGCCTCCACCAAGTGCCATGATTCCATCGTCTTCCATCTCGAATTGGCCGATGCAGTCACACATCACCTGTGCTCTTGCTTGCTGAAGCCAAGTGCCAGCTACCGCAACTGGTCCTCCTGCCCTCTGGTCTGTCAGTCCAAGCATCACATCCGTCCTTCGCCACTCCCGGTCCATCGGCATGGCACGTCTCTACTTGACCTTCACCTTGCCATCGACCACTGCCTCCGAGCTCCACACCTGCACAACAACACTGCCAAGAGACATGTTGTCCACTCACCCCTACCGGTGAGCCTATTGATCAATCACTCATCACAAAGGGTTGAACCACAAGGACACATATCAACCTTGTGTTCACAATCTCCCCCTTGATCAGTGCATTGTCAACACATAGTATCGGAGCGAAACAAAAAGAAATAAGAAAGAAGAAGAAATGCTCATTCAAATGCCCACAAGCCAAGAACTAAAAGCCGAAAGAGGGTGATTTGAAATAAGCAAAGCTTGGTCCCTAGAGACATGGACAACAACTCAACGCAACCAAGTCAAGAACAAGCTAGTCCTCAAGAAGAGGCAGAATGAGCTCAACACCACTAGCTGAAAGCTCAGAACACGAAAACTGCTAGTCCCTCAAGAAAGAGGCAAAACAGCTCGACACGACTAGCAAGAAACAGCAGAAACAGAGCGACTCCCCCTGAAAGCAAGCCTAGACACAAAGGCTATGCAACAACGCTCGACACCAATTGAAAACACGAACTCCCCCTAGACAAAAGACATGTGACAACACCAAATTCTCACCAAACTCCCCCTTGCCATATGCCGACACTAAAGAATTCTCCCCCTTGTTGGCATATGCCGAATGCAAAGACAACAAGTATCGGAACATAAGCATGAGTATCGAAGCTAGCAATGAACGACCGAAGGAGGTGAATAAAGTATATTGGAGCAAAAAGGGTGCAACAAGCGTATCAGAGCATAGGGACAAAACACTAAGCTAAGAATGCATGAAATGCACAATGCAATAGCTTCAAGTGTATAGTAATCAGAGTGAAAGGATGCTCTAGTGGGTGCTGCCCTAATATTATAGCAACAAGAACAAGTGCTAGCAAAGGCTCAAACTGATCAAGTGAATATGAAATATGAGCAAATTAGGCACATGAGCAGTTTTAAGCCATTAGAAAGGGGTTCACCACTAAAATAGCACTAAGCATGAATAGATAGGAAATCAAACAAGTGCTAACCCATGTATGAAAGGTGAACTACCCCTAGAAAAGTTCAATCATCATGCCATAGAAAGAATCATAGACCTGTGTTATCAAAAATTTATCAGAGATTGCAGCGGTATTAACACAAGTTTAAGTTTAAGCATATGATTGCGAGAGGTTGAAAGCATTGTCATTGCCTAACTTTTCAACTAGGCTAAGCGTATGCAAGAAAAGCAATCGAAAGCTTAAAGCACCGGTTTCGGTCTTACACTACACGACTCAAGTTTAACTCAATGTGCAACGAGAAACAGTCTTGATACTGTGATGTGTTGACAAAGCAATCCCATCTCAATCTTTTCAATTTACTAGACTTGGTTCAAATTTTAGTCACAAGTTAAATATGAACAAACCAAGCAAGTGAATGACTCAGTGCAAGAGACATAACCTAGCATACAAAAGATAGCTCAAGTAATCTCAACACATCCTAATCATGCTAGTCGCCAATCTCAATGGTGAACAATTTGCGGGTTTTATAGTTAATTAGTCAAATTCACCATTTGCAAAAGATAGCTTGTCTCATAACATGTAACAAGTGATCAACAAGAGCCTAAGCTATAAGCATCATCATGTATCATCAGAGCATACCCAAAAGAGCATAGTTTCATTCTCAAAGCTATAGACATGAAGCTCCAAAATGCACTAATATACATGATGAAATATATGCAAAATGCAACTAAAAGCAAACAAAGGCTAAACTATCAGAGCAAAACTAAATGCTATGGAGCAAAGCAAAACAAAGCAAACACATGTACATCAACAATGCTTTCCCCACCTAAAGGGGGAAACACATACCAAGCTCACCTCTGAACCTAGCAAAGGTTGAGAGATCCAAAGGCTTGATGAAGATATCGACAAGCTGATTGTGGGTGTCTACATGCCTCAAATCGATGTCGCCTTTCTCGTAGTGATCACGAAGAAAGTGAAAGCAAACATCGATGTGTTTGGTCTTAGAGTGAAGGACTGGGTTTTTTGCTACACTAATTGCACTCGTGCTATCACAAAGCAAAGGGGTCTGCTGAAAACTAGACAAAAATCATGCAAAGTAGCAACCATCCACAACAACTGCAAAGCACAGGAAGCGGCAGCGACATACTCAGCCTCGGTGGTTGGCTGGGCTACACTAGACTGCTTGCGGGAAGACCAAGACACAAGAGAAGAATCAAGAAATTGACAAGTCCCAGAAGTGGACTTGTGTTGAAGCCGACAACTGGCAAAATCAGCATCGGAATAACCACAAAGCAAAAGGGTCGAAGAGGAAGAGTACCAAAGTCTGAACTCAGGAGTGTATCAGAGGTACCTCATGACGCGCTTGACCGCCTGCTTGTGGGATGTCCGAGGGGACGCCTGAAAGCCAGCGCACAAACACACTACGAAGTGTATATCTGGCCTCATCGCAGTCAAATACAGGAGTGAGCCGATCATGCTTCTTTACTCCTTCTGGTCCACGAGCTCTCCATCCTCGTCTGCGTCCATCGCTATAGTCGTCGCCATGGGCGTCGTGAGAGGCTTGGCCTCGCCCAAGTCGGACTTCATCAGGGCATCCTTCGTGTACTTGTCTTGATGCACGAACGTCCCGTTTTGGGTTTGCTTGATTTGCAACTCGAGAAAGAAGGTCAACTCACCCATCATGCTCATCTCAAACTCCCTGCTCATAAGATCTGTAAACTTGGCAACAAGTGCATGAGAGGAGCCACCAAAGATGATATCAGCCACGTAAATCTAAACCAAAAGAGTGTTGTTGCCTTGCTTGAGGAGAAAAAGAGTCTTATCTACCGTCCCCATTTTAAAATCCTTAGAAAGCAGAAAAGTTTTCAAACGCTCATACCATGCTATAGGGGCTTGTTTCAAACCATACAAAGCTTTTTGGAGTTTATACACATGGTTTCGAACTTGGGGTGCTCAAAACTGGGGGGTTGCCTAACATAGACCTCTTCCTCTATATAACCATTTAGGAAGGCACTCTTGACATCCATTCGGTAAAGTTTGAACCATTTCGAAGCTACAAAAGCTAGAAGGATTCGAATGACCTCTAAACGAGCTACAGGGGCAAAGGTCTCCTCATAGTCTATCCCCTCCTTCTGACAAAACCCTTGGGCCACTAATCTAGCCTTGTTCCTCACTACCATCCCATCCTAACACTGTTTATTCCTAAAGACCCACTTGGTACCTATCGGGTGGCATTCTGGTGGAGGTGCAACTAGTGCCCAGACATGGTTTCGCTCAAAGTTCTCTAACTCTTCATGCATGGCATTGACCCAATTAGGATCAGAAAGTAAGTGTCCAACATCTTTGGGCTCAAAAGAAGCAACGAATGCAGAATGAGCAAAATGAGAGATTGTTGGTATAAATTAACGCACACTCTACTTTATCCGCAAGCGCACAGATAAAATCTACCGATGTAGCACTTCACCGGAGTAACCCAGTTTTAATATCGAACCCAAAGGAACGGATAGCGTTAAGCCTTAAAGTCTAACCCCTGAGTAGCTAACAAGGACGGAGAATCTAGAAGTATAGAGGGGATCACTAAGGTTGTCTAATTCCAATTTAAGAGTGATATGTTTATATTATTCTTAGTGGGGAAGTTGCCATAAAAGGTCACAAACAGAGTATGAGTCTTTTATGCAAATGTATACTCCTACCGAGCCTACACACCGGTAAGTGGACTATAGAAGAATCAACAAGGCTATAAGAGTCACCCTTGCGAACAACCACTACTACCGGCGTTATAGGAGGCATTTATGAGCTATCAAGTCTAAGCACCACGCTTACACTATCCAACTACTCTAACTCTAGAATGACTAGAATTAAAGTACTCAAAAGAGAGTCATAAACCTTAAGAATAATAAGAACAATGTCTCAAACTTAAATATAGACGTTGATTACCGAAACAATCGCTGAAGCAAGTTGAAGATAAACTTGAATCCGCAGGTACAAGATGAAGAAGTTGATCCGACAGGCCGGAGCGCCTTCTTGATCTTTTCCTCTCTCTCTCTCTTCTAGTTCTAGTATAAGACTAGGTTCTAAACCTAAACTAGAGGGGTAACTAGTTTTCTACTTGAAAACTGGCTCTTGAAGTCTCTTCTAGGGTTTCTGAATGAGGCGTAGACTTTTCTGAAGAGAGACTTGATCTTCCCTGGGGCCTGGGGGCCTGTTTATATAGCCCTGAGGGATCAACCGCGGCTGTTAGATCAAACCGACTTCACGTAGGGCTGAGATGGATCCTCAAAGGCGGTGGAGGAAGCTTGCAGAAGACAGAAGCCAGCGGGCCCGGGGGGAGACCGGTCGATCTAAGGGTGGGACCGGTCGGTCCCACCTGGCGACCTCTCGGGGTGTCCCGTCTCGTGGTGTCCTCTAGAACTTTCTGGAGTATTCCTGATGTGCCAGTTGCGTTATCTCGCGTTGGTTTCCTTCTAGGGGAAGCAATTAGTGCTGGTTTTCCTGTTTAATCCCTGCTAAATCACAATCCACAAAAACTCGTGGAATATTATCAATTAAAACCCTAAACATTTATTGGTGATTGGATTTATGCCCTTTTCATATTTATTTATCCTTTAATTTTGCTAGATAACCGGTGTCAACAACTCCCCCAAGCTTACCGTTTGCTAGTCCCTTAGCAAAACCAAAAATTAACAAAGGATCAGGAGTTGCTACAAAATCTTCACTTCCAATAAGTATACCTACTGTTAAACAAAAATTCTCCAAAATATATTATGTTATTCTTCATGGGGCTTATTACTTTTACCTTAGATCTTGAGTAGTTGAAAGATTGAACAATCAAATGAAGCACTATGTTTCTATTTCTTTCACTTCACCTTTATCCCGGAGTTTTAATTGATTTTCAAAAGCTTTAATACATGTTTTGTCAAATTAAACAATGGATCCAAAGAGAAAGTCAACCAACCATTGAATCAAGAAGTGCACGTGTTTGGAAAAATGGAGTCCGATGCTCTTTTGAATGTATTCACTCTCTTTTGTTTATCAAAGACATATGGCTATTAGGCTAATTCTATTGTCGGGTACATGCCCATTTTTCTCTGATTTTTTTTCTTTGAGGTTTCGGACACTTGTCCCTTTTTATTTCCTCGGGATCTATCTTTTTGAGGTTTCGGACACTTGTCCCTTTTTATTTCCTCGAATCTTTCTCTCTCTTTTTTTCTCTTTTTTTTAATAGCCACATGCTTCCAACAAACTTCTAAGAGGGTAGCAACAGATAATTATGAGCATTTATGCGGAAGATGGATGAAATGTGTAAGTGATCTCAATTCAATGGCATGATAAACTACTCACAGGGTCACAAAGCTTAATTTAACTCAATGCAATTATTAGTCATATTCATATTTAGAAATCTCTGGAACTTTAGTGTTGTTTAGAACAAGATAATAGCAGCTTAGTTCATCACATGTCATATCCCAATTACCTAGACCTTAGATTAAGTATTGGCCAACCATGCATTTAATTTTATTTTAAGGCATCATTATTAATAAGGAGAACTCATGCTTTGAAGACTAGGTACTTAAAAGAAATTAGATAGAGCAACTATTCATCATTTCTATGCAAAAGATTAGAGAGAGGGTTCTTCTTTAGTCATCAACTTCTTAAAACAAACTAGACACACTATTTTATTTATTTAATCTAACATATTTTAAGATATAATATTAAAGCTAATAATAATAGGGGTAGTAGTAATAATAATAAAGACATACCTGAATCTCGAAGATAACGGAGGTGCGTCTCCCAAAAGCTGGTTCCCTTAATAGCGTTGAGTCTTCATGTGCTCATATATTTTTGTCACTTTTTTAATTAATGGTGAGCCTTCATGTGCTCATATTTTTTTTGTTCTTTTTTAATTAAAGGTGAGCCTTCATGTGCCCACATATTTTTGGTGTTTTGAATTTGTTTATAGAATGAAAAACTTAAGATGATAAAGATACTTACATGGATACATAGGGGTGCCTTCCCCCAAGCTGAATGTTGACGTAGTTGTTCGATCTTGCAATATAGCAGACTGGCAGTGGATATGTCCTTCCTCTATTAGAGCTTTGACTGATGTTGATGTTTGTTGAGACAGTGCTCCAACAGTGGATGGAGCATTTCACTTGCTCGTCAGCTTTTCTTGGCCTTTCAAATCCTGTGAAACTCAAATAGACAACAAAACTTGTGAAACAGATTAAGCATTAATAGTTGGCCACTCAAGCCTTAGTTGTCCAGAATTTCAGTAAGATCTCTTTCTCAATATTTTTTGTATTTTATATTTTTATGATGCAAGAGAAAATACACAGGATGAATGTATGCATATTTATTTTTATTATTTTTATGCCACCACGATGAACATTCTCGTGGGTTTTTACACACCATAAAATTATTCACATGGGGCTTCATAGTTTATGATGTAGTGTAACAAATGCAATATTTTTATTTTCTTTTCTAATGCAATGCAGAAATTTAAATGTTTGTGAATTAAATTATGGTGATGCAAGAAATGATTATGGATTAAATATGAGAAATATGCAGCAAAGTAAATATAAAGATAACTACCGATTTTTACCTTTTGGCGAAGGTTCGGAAATTTAGGTCCGACGAACCGGACCTTCCCTTGGTTCAGACCTCCCAAGGTATGTCAGACGTTTGAAAAGTTATTATTGATTGTACCTCTTAGGTGCAGATATTTTCTTCCATACTTTCTTGGTCCGAGTCTTCACTTCCTGTGGTTCACTGTCTTGAGGTTTATCTTCTTCTTTTCTGGGACAGTGTCGATAGCTTATTCTTCATGATTGGCCTCTCTATTCTCGATAGCTTGTCTTCTTTGGCTTTGAGAGCGGCGTCTTTCACTTCTATTCTTCTTGGGTGCTTCATTAGGCATGTAGTTGATGAAGTTGCATCGTGCCTTTTCTCCAGGAAAGTGAAAATGAATTTTCTCTTGTAAATGATTGTACTTGTAGCGTAGAGGAATGGTCTTCCTAGGATGAGGTGGATATCATCGTCTTCTCATGTCAAAGATCAAGAAGTCTGTGGGGACTCCATGACCTCTAATTCTGACTACGACGTCCTTCATCATTCCTTCTTGTTTATGCCTCTTGATATGGTGTCACTCATGTCATTTGTTCGTCCAGCAGTTTGAAGTGAAGCGTTAATTGTGGACGCTGGCAGCATCTTGCTCAGTGTGCATGTTCTTGTAGATCTAGGACCTTCACTCTGTAGAATTTGGGAGTGACTTCTCCATGTTTTGCTCAAGAGTGTGTCCTGCTCATAAAGACAAGGTAGAGATCAAGTGCATGGGTTCTGTTAGTGGAAAAACACCAACAGAACCAAAAGTTTTGTTTTATTCTCCTCTAACCTTAGGCACATTGCACAAGACAAACTTTTTGTTTATATGTTCTATTCAATCTTAACATGAGTGATAGGATCAGAGGATGAGCATGAAAGTAGCATCTTAAAATATTTAACAGATCAAATTACTTAACCCAAGGAAGGATAATCTATACATAATGTGTCGATCTTTTTATGATTGAGATATATCATTTTCCAAAACTTAGATGCACAACATTTTAGCTCATTAAGTTCAGACAGTGAGATTCAAGAGAGTAAAGCTATGAACAAAGATCAGAGGACTAAACATGTTAAGTTGATTAGGTTGGATCAAGTGAGGTGCAACTTAAACATGATTTGACCTTTGTTTATGTTCATACTAGAATCAAGAAGAAGCTTTTAAAGTGATGGTTATTTACCTTGAAATGTTACTTTGTCATTGAAGAGTGATGTGTCGAACCATCATGTGGAGACTTCTCTTGTCTAGCTGGTTGTTGTTTATGAATGGCTTATCTTCTCTTGTTTGTCTCATAGTATGATTGAGAGGAGGAAGATCACAGTGGAATCATCTTTAGAGGTATTGACCTTCCTTCTCTATGTGTCGACTTATCAGTGAAGGCGCATTGCTCCTTGAGTATGCTGTCTAGGATCCTCTCTCTTTCTTGTATCAATTTTGTACTATGAGGATGTAGGGACAATTCCGCATTCTTCTTTTGTCAACCTTTCTTGTTTTCCTTTAATCATTGGGTTGGCAAGAGACTTGAATTTAGAGCTGCTACTCGAGTGCCTCCATGAGAGTCTTTTGTCTTGTAATGTCACAACTGAGACTTGTCCTCTCAACAATGTCTAGATGATGGAGATCTTATCGGTTGTTCTTCCTGATTTGCTGGCTCAGGTACTATCTCTCCATCTTCTAACTCTTGTGGTGTAGTGGCTTCATCCTTCATGATGCCCTCCTCAATTCTTGGCAGTTGGTTCTCCCTTCGACATCTTCTCTTGGTTCTCTTTGGCTGCTCATAAGTGATGTAGATGTTGAAGGTGTAGCGAAAGATCCAAAAGTTGACTTCTCCAGGTTCGGCAAAGATGATAACATTGATGGTGTTCAAGAACGATCTTCCAAGAATGAGTGATGGATCATATTCTTCTTCTCGACTGGGACAACATCTAGTGGTTTGTACTGATCAAAGTGATAGGTAGGAGATCAATATGTCTTGAAGCTGGTTTTCTCCTTCCCCTTCGATTGTGAAACATATCTAGACAACAGAATTGTCTCTCCCAGGCTGGCTTGTGATGTAGATGGATTCCCGAATAACATGTTCATGTTTTGGATTTGTAGATCTTGCTATTGTTGTAGTGGTACCATCTTGTCTCCCAAGCTAGCTCTTGATTAGAAAAGAGGATAACTTCCCACTTCTTGTCTTGATGTCTTGGACAATGATGGTTGTAGGCATAGGTTGTCTCATACGAGGTAAGTTGCATCCTGTTTGTCATCAGCGCTCAAGCAAGACTCAAAGCTAGGCTAGCACCATTTGTGATCTGAGAGTAGGTTTGTGTCTATGGTTTGAGTTTTGGATCTTCAATGTTCAGACCAAACCATGGATGAACAAAATCTCTCTCCTGCGTAATGTTAGTGGACATATACCCGAAGGATTGCAAAAATTTGAAGCATGAGTTATTATCCATAACTTATGTATTTTGCATCTATGCTAATAAAAAATGTTTTTAAGATTATTTTAGCATAGACTAGTATTTTATGTGTTGGCTGCACTTTAACATGATTCAAGGCAAAAGATAACTTGCAGTAGAAGACAAAATAAATAAACTTTGATACTCACAGTTCTTTCATCCATGATGAATGAGCTGAGTCTTCATTGTGCAAGAGTTGTTGAAGTCCATTGTACGCCTTGCTTCATCTCCAGTGTGAGTTCATCTTCTGGACTTTCCCAAATTAATAATGAAAGTTTTCCTGCAGGGGTTAGTCCAACAAAATATCCATTATCTACTATAGCATACTATCAGGTCAAAAAATCAACCTAGACACCACGTCTAATTTGATCTAGGAAGGCATTTTAACCTAAGCACCATACTTAATTTAAAAGCCTTTAGAGGTAAAATCAGCACACCTTTTAGCTCAAGAATGAAACCAGACACCATGTCTTACTTTAATTCATGAAAACAGTTAAACTAAGCTTCATGCCTAATTTAAAAGGTGTATGATAATACTTCAAAACCAAAGTATATACTATAGCAAATAAAGATAACATGAAAGCATTGTAGAGATTTATTCAGATGGTGATGAAAGAGTATGATTAGTATATGAGCATATCCTAAAGGTAGGGACAACCAACATAGCAACGTGGCAAGAAATATTCTTAGAAAGTCTATTCCCCAAGCTTGGATTTTTGCACAAATCAAGATTGGATGAATGTAATTCAATGTTGCATGATGATTGGTGGGACATACCTTGTGTTTGTTGTTCCTTCGTTCTTTTCTGCTCCAGACCTGGAAAGGTTAGTGACAAGAATACCCGAAGGAATATTTTTATAATTATATTTCTATGCTCATTACAAGGACAGTGCAGCAGAAAGGTAGGCATAGCTTATAACCAAGTATTATGATGGGGTATAAGGATTCTACTGGTTATAGCTTGCTCATGGGGTAGTGATAGATAAGAGTGGAATTCAAAAACAACATTCATAAGAATGAAAACAAAAATAATGAAAAGACTGGGACAAAAAGGAAAAAGATAAAAGTATAATTACAAGGCTAAACTAAGACTTAAGATGATCTACCGTTCCCCGGCAACGGCGCCAGAAATGCTTGTTGGTATAAATTAACGCACACTCTACTTTATCCGCAAGCGCACAGATAAAATCTACCGATGTAGTACTTCACCGGAGTAACCCAGTTTTAATATCGAACCCAAAGGAACGGATAACGTTAACCCTTAAAGTCTAACCCCTGAGTAGCTAACAAGGACGGAGAATCTAGAAGTATAGAGGGGATCACTAATGTTGTCTAATTCCAATTTAAGAGTGATATGTTTATATTATTCTTAGTGGGGAAGTTGCCATAAAAGGTCACAAACAGAGTATGAGTCTTTTATGCAAATGTATACTCCTACCGAGCCTACACACGGGTAAGTGGACTATAGAAGAATCAACAAGGCTATAAGAGTCACCCTTGCGAACAACCACTACTACCGACGTTATAGGAGGCATTTAAGAGCTATCAAGTCTAAGCACCATGCTTACACTATCCAACTACTCTAACTCTAGAATGACTAGAATTAAAGTACTCAAAAGAGAGTCATAAACCTTAAGAATAATAAGAACAATGGCTCAAACTTAAATATAGACATTGATTACCGAAACAATCGCTGAAGCAAGTTGAAGATAAACTTGAATCCGCAGGTACAAGATGAAGAAGTTGATCCAACAGGCCGGAGCTCCTTCTTGATCTCTTCCTCTCTCTCTCTCTTCTAGTTCTACTATAAGACTAGATTCTAAACCTAAACTAGAGGGGTAACTAGTTTTCTACTTGAAAGCTGGCTCTTGAAGTCTCTTCTAGGGTTTCTGAATGAGGCGTAGACTTTTCTGAAGAGAGACTTGATCTTCCCTGGGGCCTGGGGGCCTGTTTATATAGCCCTGAGGGATCAACCGCGGCCGTTAGATCAAACCGACTTCACGTAGGGCTGAAATGGATCCTCAAAGGCGGTGGAGGAAGCTTGCAGAAGACGGAAGCCAGCGGGCCCGGGGGGAGACCGGTCGGTCTAAGGGTGGGACCGGTCGGTCCCACCTGGCGGCCTCTCGGGGTGTCCCGCCTCGTGGTGTCCTCTAGAACCTTCTGGAGTATTCGTGACGTGCCGGTTGCGTTATCTCGCGTTGGTTTCCTTCTAGGGGAAGCAATCAGTGCTGGTTTTCCTGTTTAGTCCCTGCAGATTCACAATCAACCAAAACTCGTGGAATATTGTCAATTAAAACCCTAAACCTTTATTGGTGATTGGATTCATGCCATTTTCATATTTATTTATCCTTTAATTTTGATAGATAACCGGTGTCAACAGAGATTTCATACGCACGCGACCGCATTACACACTAGTCGATCCCACCGATCATCTACTGTGTGGGGTGGATCTGATGGATGCTTCAGGGTGCCTGTTTTGCCGAAGTCGCCTCCCCCTCGCTAGATGTGGTCGCTCCCTCAGGTGCAGCCGGTGCTCGCTGGAGAGGTGGCTCGAACGGACCCCAAGTAGTGGAAGTAGTGGGATCGGGTCCGTGAGTCAAAGTCATCGTCGCAGGTTCGACAGGGGCAGCCGGTGGAGTCGGCTCGGGATCACCCCAATCGACATTCTCCTGCTCCTCCTCCACAAAGATCGTCTCGCTAAGGTCATGTTCTCCTGCAACATCAAAACGGAAGAAACACAAGGCAAAGTCTCGTCGAATGTGACCTCACAGGTCTCCACTATATGGTTAGTTTCAAGTTTAAGAACACGATAAGCTTGAGAATGCAAAGCATAACCAAGAAAAATTCCATCAGCAGACCTGGACTCAAACTTATCAAGATTGTCTTGCTTCAGGATGAAGCACTTGCACCCAAACACCTTGAAGTGACTCACTTTGGGTACCCATCCAAACCACAACTCATAAGAAGTTTTCTTCATGAAAGCCTGAAGAAATATGCGATTTAAAACATGACAAGCGGTGTTGATCGCTTCGGCCCCAAAACGCCTAGGAGTCCTATGCTCATCGAGCATCGTCCTAGCCATCTCAACAAGGGTCTGATTCTTGCGCTCAACAACGTCGTTATGCTGGAGGACATAGGGAGAGAAAAACTGATGCTCAAGTTCGAATGAAGCACAAAATGTCTTCAACTGAGAGTTGTCAAATTATGTACCATTGTCACTGTGTATAGCTCTAATGGTATCTAGTGGAAACTCAGTTTTCAACCTCAAAAATAAATTTCGAGCATGTGAAAAAGTCTCATCCTTGCCCTCCATAAAAAACACTCAAGAGTACCTCGAAAAATCGTCCACGATCACTTGAACGTACCACTTTCCACCCGCCGAGCATACCTGAGCTGGACCAACAGTGTCCATGTGTAAAAGCTCGCCGAGTCGCTAAGTCATCACCTGATTCACAGGTGGATGAGAAACGACAACCATCTTCCCATGACGACAAGGGTGACAAACAAAGTCCTTCTAAAACTTAAGCTTGGGCAATCCTTGGATTAGGCCAAGTGAACTAAGTTTTGCAATCAAGTCGAAGTTCAAATGTTCAAGCCTCCTATGTCATTTCCACAAATCAGAAGGACCTGCCACCAAGTATCGAGAAGAGCCGAAAGAGCGAGAAAAATTGGCTCGAAAGACATGGCCAAAAGGAACAATCTAACAAACAAGATCGCCTCGAGAATCAAAAACTCTGCTCAAGCCGGTCTTAAAGCGCACCTCAAACCCGTCCCCACGGAATTGCGAAACAGAAGTTGTTTGCCGATGAAATGTAACATGAAAAACACAACACGCCAATTAAAAGGGCAGTGCTACAAATAATCATATAGATGGAAAATGTCTTCGATTCAATACCTAAAGCATATCAGAAACTTGCCCTCATCCTGATGCCCATTCCTGTCTTCTCCCTTCGCAAAACCACCAACAGCGCATCAACACCAAGAGGGCAAACCAACAACGATCTGCAGCCAACAGAAGAGGCTTCACCAGACACCAAGCACCGTTGCTAGCACCAGGGTCAATCGATGGATACTAACCTGCTAAGACAAGGGGAAAACAGAGGCGGTGCTGCCTCCAGTGGATGGTGCCCCGAGTGGCGCGGAAGGTTATGATGACACCGCTGCACGCCGATTACCGCGATCGAGCGGCTGAGCGTCGGACGCCGCCGCACGCTCGAAGCCTTGGGAGGAATGGAGGACGGGAGGAGGCGACCCAGTGGGCATATGAATGGGGATGGTGCTGCAATGGATATCTGTGGTTGTCCTCTAATTCAATTTAATTCAATTTAAGAACTAATTAGACAATTTCTTTCCACGTTTTTACATATGTAGGGGAGAATCGCGGTTCGAAGTGGGCATGGCCGCACACCGGGAACCACGAAGCGGCGCCACGGAGGGAGTCCTTGTGGGGGAGGGCAGCGGGGTCCGGGCGATGCTTAGGGCGGCGGCAGGGAGTCAATGATGGGGGAGGACGACGCGGAGGAAGTCGCATGAGCCGGTTGTATTTCACGGGCGAGGGCGAGGTCGCACGCGAGCAGGACAGAGCGGACCGCCGAGGTAGGGTGCGTCGTTTCCAATCACGTTGCCGGCGGCGAGGCCTTCGTGGGCGCGATGAAGCGGGCTTCGTGGGCGCGACGACGCGCCCTTCGTGGGAGCGATGGCAGCGCAGGCAGGCAGAGCGCCGAGGGCGGCGGTGCACGCAGGCAGAGCGTGCAGGCTTCTTCCTTCCCTCCGAGGTCTCCGCGAGTGCATCGCAACGTGATTAACGAGATCGGAAAAAGAAAAGAAATTTGCATGTTGTCTGGATTGCACGTATCCCTCCACGAGTGCCCAAAAGAAAGAAAGAAAACTGCACACTAGATTGCACGTATCCCTCAGCGATTCCGTGAATGAGTCGCAACGTGATTAGCGAGACCGGAAAAAGGAAAGAAAATTGTACGCCCTTCACATCGCACATACGGTGCCAGGACAACGAGAGGCGACACAAAGATCGCACGAAGAGTTATCTACACTTTAGTCTTTTTAGTTATGATATGATGATGATGAGAGATTTATATGTCAAGTACACATATTATTAGTTGTTAGTCAAAATTTGATTATTTTTGTTTCTAACACAACATGCTACATTATGTTGAAATAATTTAATTTGAGGAAGCCTCAACAGTCAGGTAGATTTTTTTTTTTTTTTTTTGCATAAAAATAAACTCACAACCTCAAGCCTTGCGCTTACCTTTCCTAACCACTCCACCTCAGAGTCAGTCAGATATTCCTCAAACTTCGTGGAAGCAAAGTGAAGATCCAATCAAACATTGTACAGTATTATACTCGCAAAAAAAAAGAGAGAAGAAATGTCTCTTGGTTCAACACATATCGCAAGGAACATTTCTGTTGTTTTGTGGCATACATGTCTCATATCATTGTCAAGGAATGTAGAATTACATAGATTGCTATGTCAGACATTCTTAGAAAATTATATCAGCACGGCATTTTGCCTTTGGATCTAAAAAAAAATATACATTGTAACCCACATTTTTCAGGTAAAACATTGACATCTCAGAATCAAAGTAAAATATATAACTTAACAAATATACATCCCCAGGCACAGCACTCCCGTCCAACGTAGTTGCGGCTACTTGCTACAGATAGCCGAAGGGACCGCGATCATCTTCAAGGATAGTGTTCATCTCGATCATCTTCAAGGATTGTGCAGGCGCAGAGCCATCATGCACTGCACTAGCACCACACTCTTCGTAGCCAGCACTTCGTGGCTTATTATTGCTTCATTGAAGAGTTCCTTAGGGACAGAGCAATCACCCACCTCATCCAGAGGAAGATGATGACTGCCACTTCTGCAGTTCCCGTGGCCACCTTGGTGTTGGTGATCACTGTTTGTGGCTTCAGGATGGGGTTGATCGTCAAGGACAGAAATGTTGTCCATGGTGTTCTGAAGTGGACAGTATTGTTTGCTGCATCCGCGTCTTCAGCTCCGGTGCATCTGGCGTAAGCCAACTTGGTCAAGCTTATCAGCAGCATGAGAGAAGATACAGTCCACTAATGAGGAAGAGACTAGAGAAACTTCCGAGGTGTGTAAGCTGCCATGGTTACAGTGGGCGATGCATCATCATCCTCATCAACTGTGCCCAACCATTTTCTTTCGATTGTTGAGCCCTCAGATCCTCCAGTGATGTCCAAAATTGCTCTGGAAAGATCATTCATCAGTTAATGACATGAATTGAACACCTAAATGCAAAACAAGAAAGATATATAGCTTGTTAAACAAGACAGCTAATTTATTCCCAAAGATACTGAAAACATGTGATTTTCTCTAGAAGAGCCAACAACAGTCTACAAAATAAGCACGAGATTCAGTAGCACACAAAACCAAAACCAGGGGTCCTGAATATTTGATCTTCCTGAATCTCGAATTCTTCCTGGTATGTTGGGTCAGAGAGGAAAGCTTATGATAGGGGACCTCATCCAGGATAGCTGACACCCCACCGTTCTTGGATCCGTTCCTCAAAGCTTTAGCATAATCATCTGCTGAATAATAAGCAAATAACTTTGTTGCAGTAGAATTTCTATGCATCAAGAGGGAGTGCACAAATGAGTGAAAGGACCCAATCTAGTATCCAAACTTAGTCGCCATCCTTCACAAGCTGGTTCAGATCCTTCACCAAAGGTTGGAGCCTATCTGCAGTTAACAAGGATGGCAACCTTAGTGTAACTCTGTACCAGGACCAGCACTACAAATCACCATGTCACCACAACTAATCGTGATAATGGGCTTCTAACAGTTTGACCTGTGTATGAGGGATTATTTACGATTTACGAACTGCGGTAAGAAACTAAACGAAATAAAGCTAAGCCCAAACTGCTGACCACCAGAAAATGTCGTGGAGAAAGCAAAGTAGGCAGCAGTGCCGAACTGACTAAAAACTGATCCTTGGTACTCCAGATTTCTAGGTCTCTCAATCATCCAAATAACAAACCCAGTGAAGCAGAAGAATCCCACAGTTGCAAACCAAAGCTCCTTTCTTAGTGGGGTTAAAAAAGGTCCACTGGATTGTATCCAGACGCTCTCGTTCAGCTTGAACAAATTCCTGAAGAATTCTCGACAAGTACAATCCACATACTCTTATCTTACATCAGCTAAATTGTCATTGTGATGATCTCTGCAGAATGCCATTGAAGCTTTATATAGCTTAACCCAACAATCTCTCGATGAGAGGTTGGCAACTGCATTTTTAGTTCTTTGACCTCCGCTGAATCTCCACAATCGTGCAGACACCCTCTCAATCTACAAGTCCCAGGCTGTTGACTGCCAGGTTATTGCACAAAAGAGGCATTGGAAATGGACTTGACGAGAGGCATCCACAAGGCAAATTGGAAGCTAAAACTCTGCTCATAGCCCAATGCCCCAAATGGATTGCAAAGTATTCATAAATATTCAACAGGTGCTCAGAAATAAGCAAGATTCAGTTATTCCTTTCATCTGTCATTGGTAAAAGAATAAGACACCTGGTAAAACAATGACTCGTAAGAAAGGTCAAAAATAAGCCAACAAAAATGAGTGCTAAGTATTATGATTTTTCAGATTCTAGAGATGTTGAACCTGGCTCATGATGTAAACAGGACGAGGCTCTATAAAATCTGCTTCTCCGTGACCCATGCCTATTGAAAATCATACTCTGCCATCCATGCGGATCAAATAAAGGAGGCAGAACACCAAGAAGATGATTCAGATCTGCCAGCAAGATACAGCAGATGTACTTAATTTTGTTTAATAATGTCATATAAAAGATAAAAGAATCAGCTAAGCAGGCCTAATAACTAAGCAAATCATCAACCCTACATCAAAAAACAGCTACTGGCGATCTAATAACTAAGCAAAATCATCAATGCAAGGGTGCCTTAAAGTTGTTGAACCACCGGTGTTCGAGCGCTTCCGCCGCGGTCAGCCTCTTCTCCGGACAGAAGGCCAGCAGGCCTGTGAGCACATCACGTCCATCCTCCGACAAATCTGCCACGCACTCCGGGTCAAGCTTTCCCGCAGCAGAGTTCATCCTATCTCGCAACTCGGACATTTCTTCAACCATCTCCACCTCACTCTCCGCCTGGAACAGAGTCTCACCACTGAGAAGCTCCGCCATGACGCACCCGAGTCCCCACATGTCTACGGCCGGGCCGTAGTACCAATTGTGGCGGAGCAGCTCCGGCGAGTTGTACTGCAGCGTCCCGACGGGGCAGGCCTGATGCGGCTTCCCATGGGGCTTCTGCCGCGTCGCCATCCCAAAGTCGCACACTTTGAGCTCGCCCAAAGGGCAGACAAGGATGTTCTCAGATTTGATATCGCGATGGATGAAGCCAAGATCGTGTACCTTCCTCACGGCGCTGATAAGCTGCCTCATCATCCCGCGGAGCGCGTCCTCCGACGAGGTCCTCCAGATGGTGTGCTGGAGGCACAACCCGCCCGGGACCAACTCCAAGACGAGATGCACGTCGCCGGTCTTGGGGTCGGCGGCGACGCCGTCGATGCCGATGATCGACGGGTGGCCGCGGCACGCGTGGAGGCAGCCGGCCTCCATGGCGAGCGCGCGGCGGTCGGGGGGCCCGTGGCCGTCGGGCCCATCGCCGCGGATCCACTTGAGGGCGACCTCCTTGCCGGTGCGGCGGTCGCGCGCCCTGCTCACGACGCCCTCGGCGCCCTCCCCGAGCACATCCAGCACCTCGAACTCGTCGATGCTCCTGAGATCCTTGTACCGCGGTCGCTTGTTCGAGTCACCGGCGCGCGGCTCTTGGTCCGGTGCCGGACGCTTGCGGGCCATCGGTGCCGCCGCCGCCGCCGTAGCAGGCATGCTGAACTCGAGATCGGAACACGAGCGGAGAGCAGAACTCGAGATCGGAACACGAGCGGAGAGCAGCGCGAGAGCGAATCTGAACTCGAGACTGGAGGAGCAGTGGGAATCTGGGCGCGAGGAGGCGGGATCGAAAGACGGCGAATTGCGATTGCGAATCGAGATGGAAAGAAACGATTCCGAATCGCCAAGGGAGTTTTATTGGAAGGGGATCCGACAGCTGTGATGGCGGTGGGCGGTGGCGTCGCTCTAAGTGTACAGCCGATAGACAAGATGTTGTCTATAAGTTTTATAAGTTTTACTAATACGTACACAAACAACTAAATAGATGACATGTATAATGAGTTGTCTATTTACCCGTCTATAACCTATTTAATGCATATAAATATAACTATGATCAAGCATTAATAAGATCTCTATATACCACTTTGTTGCTTCTTCGTGCAAAAAAAAAAAGATTACATCTAAATAATTGGTAAACTAGACTTGCGAACATAATATATATGGCTATCAGCTTTATAAAATAGCTAGCATATAGGCAATTCTTTTTCACATAGGTAGCGTACAACGGCCACCTACAGATAACCATATGTCCATCCAATTCACTTTAGAAGCTGGAAGCCGAAACTACAATCATCATACTTAGAACATAAAGAACTATTATCGGAACCGAAATTTTACTATAATCACCATACATAACTTCAGTTTTCATAACAGAATAATTAAGCTAGATAGATAAGTAGATAACAGATAACACAATAGATAACTTCTGACTCCTCGACAGTAGTTTTCATTCTCCTCGACGCCAGTCTGAAATGCATAACAAGAGTCAAGCAATTAGAAACGCCACTAGCTCCCATCTTCCAGTGTCGAATGAACATGTGTTAGTTTCAGATGCCACTAGTGCCGGTGCTAATTTCATGTAATCGTTTTCAGATTTTAGAAAGGGCAGTCCTAACATCATACATGTATCAATTTTTAGACAAACTACAGCAGCTACATGTATCTCTAGCTTCTTTGTCTCTCTATTCTCTTGTGCTGTTAAATGAGCAAGCTTTGTGGTCTCAATCTTGTCTGAAGACAACTTTTGTTGCAGCTCTAGCACCTTCATGCGGTTTGCATTAGCTTCTTCTTGGATCTTGCTCAATTTATCAAGTTTTTCAACATTAATTGCGGATTCCTTTGATTTTCCGTCATCACCCATTGCCTTTGGCTTGCTTCTTGCAGCAAGAGCGGCCTTTTTAGCTGCCTTTTGTCCAATTGGTCGCTTTGGCATGTCATCTTCACTTTCAACATTTTCCACATTTTCTTCGAGGTGGTATGACTTCCTTTTACGAGCGTTCTTCAGCTCTTCGTTGTATGTTTTCCACTTCGCCACATCACGACATATTTTCCGAACATTCTTTATCACAAAGGGTCCTAGCTTGTGATCCAAATAGAACTGCTCAGCTGCATCCATCCACATTTCATCGGAGTAGCCACTTGTAAACACCCTACGAGCCTTCAAATAATCAGATTCAAAGAGGTCACACCACCTATTAATCTTGTGCCATCGATCCTTGGCTTGCTTTGCATTCCTTTTCCTTTGCGGTGGGGTGTCCTTATTGTATGCCTTGATAACATCACCCCAGTATGCTTCACCCTTCCTATCGGCTCCGGTGGCTGAGTCCGTCGAATTTTCAATCCATGCACTCATCAATCTTTCATCTTCTTTTGCAGTCCACATAATCCGCTTCTCAGTCCTTGCATTTTCAATATCTCTATCCACTGCAGCAGGCTGCTTGTCCGATACGATTTCCACATCTAAAGGCGAACTATCCATTGAGGCAAAGTTTCCTCCAACATCAGCGGGTCTTGGAGCCTTGAATGGTGCATAGTGAAATGGACCACCGACGAAATGTGAATTGGCCTGACTGTTCAAAATACCCATATATCCACTAAGGGGATGTTAATTGTTTTCCCTGAAGAAAGCAAGTAAGCAGCTTGTTGTCAGTTTGATATGTTGGACTAAAGAAACTGTAAAAAAGAAATTGAAAAGCATTCAGGATAATGCACACTATTGTGTCAAGCTATCAGGAAGTAGAAATATCGAATCATGTACTTTGCAGCATACAGAGCTACTAGAATAGAGCACCTAGTAACTGAAAGCTAACTGCAAGCACGCTGAAATTGCAACTGATTGAAATTACTAACTGAAGGCTAACTAAAAGGACACTTAAATTACTAACTGAAAGAACATTGAAATTACACATTATACTTACATACTACATTACTAACTGAAACTGAAGCAGGTCGTGCACAAGGCCAATTAGAAGCTAACCGAAAACATGTACAATGCACGATACAATTGCAACTGATTGAAATTACTAACTCGAGGCTAACTGAAAGGACACTTAGATTACTAACTCAAAGCTAACTGAAAAAACATTGAAATTACACATTGTACTTACATACTAGATTACTAACTGAAACTAAAGAGAGCCGTGCACAAAGCCAATTAGAAGCTAACTGAAAACATGTATAATGTAAACTAACTGAATGACAATTAGAAGCTAACTAAAAGCAAAAAACGGCCAGCATATGAAATTGGATCTATATGCTCCAATGTAGGGCTCAATCCCTTAACCAATACAGCAGAATCGAAATGAAGTAAAATTATTTCCTTAAGCTAGACCTAGGTGCAGAGAAATATACCTTGTTGGATCCCAAGTTGTTGGACTACCACCACTGGCTCATGTCCACCAGGCTGTAGACGGTGAGGGAGAGAACGGAAAGGTGCCAGTGGATGAAGGGGAGCCGGTGAAGCCACCTCGTCTGACAGGGGAAGAGCGGCAGGCATCCAATAAAGGAGGAGATCCGCCCATGGAGAAAGTCTTGGACGAAGCTATCGTCAGTGAGCCAGATCTAGACAACGAGGAAGGGGATGAGCCGCCGACACCACAGAAGAGGGCCGCTGACAAGCTGGATCTGCGACCATTGTCGCGGATGGAGTTGCTTGGTGCCGCCGCCGCCACCGCTGTCGAAGACGCCTCTAGACCCTTGCTCATCTGACCCAGAGCAGCAACCTTCTTCTTCCTGAGCAAGGGTTCGTTGTTGAGCTCCATCTTGACGGCGACGAATGGCGACGGAGCTCATGTGGCATAACCTCCCGCTAATGTGGCCCACCCGCACACGTCACCGTCTCCCCGAGCAACTGTGCACATATACCACATCACAGGAAAGATCTGTCGGGTGTCCCCGAGGGAACCCCGAATTATCCACGAGCCACAGGATCATATCATGAAGGTCGGAATAATTACAACATTACAATATTTGATACAAAATACCAACGGAGTGCGGAAGCAAGATAGATAACCTTTATAAAACATGAAGGTGTTACTTTTTGCATAAATACAACCGGTATCGAGGAAGCAGAATAGTATTACAGAACCATACTTAGGCGGAGTACCTAAGTTGGAGAAGAAGAACGACCAGATCACGTCAAGCCCACTGACACGATCATGATCAACGTCACTTAGGAGAAACCTGCAACAGGGGGTTAACAAACCCTGAGTACTGGGGTACTCAACAAGACTTACCCGACTAAAGAAAAAGGGGAGAAGACTCAGGAATGAGAGGCTTAGGTAGTCAAGGTAAGGCTTAAGCAAGATCAAGTATTTTGCAGAAAAGCATTTTGAAATCCTTGTTTTATTTTTGTTTTATTTTTGAAAGAATTCCAGTATTTCTCAATTCTTCATTGTTCAAGATTCATTTTACCTTTCAAAAACATACCTAGTTGAGAACCACTCTCCGTTGACAGTCAGTGACCAAGTCTCCATAACCGAGGAGCAACGTTAATCCGGATAAAGAATACTCAGCTGAGGATCCCTATTCACACAGCATATGTAGCACCCAAGCTTGCATAGGCCAACCCGTCTACCACGATTCCTCCAAGATTGGACCGGTCCTACGCTACCCGGAAGTACAGTACACCACTCCTTTCCAGGTACGACGACCACGTGGGTACATGCTACTTCCGCCATCTCTCCACTCCCAGTGCGCGGTTGTCGGTCCCAATCAAGGATTTCTCGGAGCCAGAGCTTTCCGAAGTATGTGAATAGTTACAAGTCTTGACCAGCAGGCCCCCGTACGGATGGTCCATAATTTTCCAGCCAGAACTACACCTTGGTTATATCTCACCCAAGCGTAATAGTCCCGTCAGTTTTTCAACCCTGTCCCGGTCGGTGTCAACTGTTGAGTCCCAGACTTCAACATGACGGCACCGTACGCTCGGACAACCTCTCCTCGCTGTTGACTAGGTACGGATCAGATACTTAGCCAACGGTCGGGGAGTAAAGCCAAATTCCCATAAAAATTCTTTAAGTGATCACACTTTTGAAATTGGCATTTTTATCGCAAATCTATTGTATAGCAAAGCTAAGCATTTTGCAAATAGTTTTTAAACAGGGTAGGAGATCTTTGGTGGAGGTAAAGTGCACGTAATAGGTCATCACACAACTCCTATCACCTAATGCAGAAATTTAACTTAAAAGCATTTAAGTAAAACTTTTATAAAAACAAGGAAAGGCTAAATGCACCGGGGCTTGCCTTGAAGAGCAAAAGGACAGGCTCGGGGTCGGCGGTGCAGACGTCGGAGCTCGGGGTTGCTTCGGGAGTAGGTTCGTCGGCGGCGGCCTCGACTTTGACTCCTTCTTCGGTGACTATACGAATGCAATGATGTATGCACATGAGTATGCTAGCATGAACAATGCAACACAGGGCATACAACAAGAACTCTAATCACTTGTTCTATTTTCTTAATTATTTAAAAGGTCATTTTATGCAGTTGCTCCAAAAATTATTAAATTAATCACATAAGTTCATTATGGTGTAGATAGATGGCAAAACAAAATTCATAATTTTTGGAGGTCATTAAGGTGCTCAAATAAAATCAGACATTAATTAACAAAAGGCACTATTTAACAAATAAAATAAATGCTCAAAAATCAACTTGTTCCAAAAGACTTCAAAATTTCACCAGAGACTAAACATGGCATAGGAAGCTCACAAAAATTTATCTCATGATTTTTGGAGTTATAAATGATTTTCTAAAAAAAATCCAAAACCATCCATTTATTAATTAAAAGAGGGATTTTGCATTTTCAAATTCTTGCAGAAAAGTCAAGTTTCATATTTTTCTAAAATACTACATGGTATAAAGAGTCAACTGTAAAATTTTCAGAATTTTTAGAGAATTTAGAAAATCATACAAAAAGATGAAATAGCAATACTATTCACATTTTCTAAAAAGAAAAGGAGCACTGTGCACGAGTCGGAGCGCTCGCCGACGAGGCGTGGCGGCGGACCGGCTGCTCGAGGCCTCGGCTGGGAAAGCAGAGGGTGGGAAAGACTTCGCGGGCTCACCGGGAGTCGGAAGCGAGGCTCGGTGAGGCGGAAGGAGAAGGGAGCTTGACGGGCGGGGCCTCGGCGGGGCTCTCTTGCGGCTAACCTCTCGAGGGTGGCCTCGGCTCACTCGAGGCTTACAGCCCGAGGGTAGCTGCGACTCGCCCGAGGCTGAGGGTGGCCTCGGCTCACTCGAGGCTTACAACCCGAGGGTAGCTACGACTCGCCCGAGGCTGAGGGTGGCCTCGGCTACTTCGAGGGGCGGGGTTCGAAGGCGTGCTCGAGGGTGAGGCTCGATACGCTCGAGAGATGCGGGTCGAGGAAGGAGACGACCGCGGCGGAACTCCGGCGATCCGGCGACCCTTTACACCAGGCACGACCACCAGTAGCCGGTTAGGAGCGCAAGAAGGCAAGGAAGGAAGATCAGAGGTCAGAGGGAGGAGGGGTGGAGTGACGGCGACGAATTCCGTCGACCCGAGTCAGTCGGCTTCTCACCGGCGCTGAGGAAGACAGACTTGCACTCGGCGGTAGGAGTCGGTAGCGGTGAAATTGAAAGACTGGGGAGCTGCGCGGCAACGAGGCGAAGCCGAAAAACTAGCCAGGGGCGGTGGGGAGGGAGAACGGAGGTGTCTGGCGAGTGAGGAAGAACAGCGGCCGGCGGGTGGCTTTTATAGCCAAGCGTGCTGCCGCTCGGGGCGTGCTGTGGCAGGGATAAGGTCGGGCGTGCGCGCGTGCTGCCGGTTGATGGGAAAAGGGAGCGAGAATATCGCTCAGGACCCGGGCGCAAGAGCTCGCCGGCGATGGCCACGCGGCGGCGACGCGCATGGACCGGTAGGGGACGGGATAGAAGTCAACTGTGGTGCGTGCGGGGGCGGAATGAATGCACTGTTGAGGGTGACGGGTCGGGAGCAGGCGGGCGGCTGCCAGGCGCGTGGCGTACGCAGCGCCGGCGCGCGGCCAAGGCCGGGGCCCCCTCCTGACCCTAGGTAGGAGAAGAACAGTAGCTAGGGTAGGGTTCTTTGGAAATTCGATTTCTGTTTTTGCAAAATTACTACCAAATTTTGAACTGCACAGGAAAAACTCAGAACACCAAAGTTGTGCAGAAAAACGAGATCTACAACTTTGTCAATAAGAACATTTTCAAAATCCAAATAGTTTTTGAATCACTTTTGAAATTTGAAAAGGGAATACTTTTGGGATTTTAATAAATTAAAAATTACTTTAGATTTTATATTGAAACTTGAAAATCTGTAAACATGCAAGTTGTTCCTTTTGTCAAAACCTATAACTTTGCTATTATACACTTTTTCTGAAACTCATTAGTTTTTTTGAAATAATTTTGAAAACTAAAAAGGGGACAAAAACTGGAGTTTGAATGCATTTGAAATTACTTCAAGCTTTGTACAGAAACTTGAAAATTTGTAAATACCAAAGTTGTTTCTCTTGACCAGATCTACAACTTTGCTTTTTGGACCAACTTCAAATTTTTAATAATTTTTTTTTGAATTACAAAAAGAGGGATAAAATCCAGGGTTTGGAATTCAGGGTTTTTCAAAAGGAATTTGAAATCTGATTTTGATTTTGATTTTTTTTTTGAATAACACAACAAAACTTCAAGACATCAAATTGCACAAGAATTACACAAAGCTAGGCACAGAGGTGAGATTACCATTTTGCCCTTATAGGAAGGTTAGGGCTTTTAGGGTTTTTGAAAAGGGGATTGCTGCACACAAAAGGGAACAAATGCAACAAGCATAAGGCAAACATAATGCATGACAAGGATGATCATGACTAAAGATGATGACATGTCAGGTTAATTACAGATTAAACACCAGAGGTGTTACAACCTTCCCCCCTAAAAGAAATCTCGTCCCGAGATTTAAGAAGTGCTTAAAGGCTGGGGTTGACTAATGGAAAAGGAAAAGTGTCACACTTGTTTACTCGCAAAGAGTTCACAAGACAACTGGGTTGGGGTTGGGATTACAACCGGGATCAGAACACGGTGGCAAGTAGCAAGGTAGAAGATATCTGGGTGGAGCAAGAAAGATTATCAAGAATCCAGAGAGAGCGTACATTAGTTGTGGGCTATAATGGATCATAACTGTAGACCTCGATACCTGCGCGCACCCAGTGGAAACTAATGTGATCCAGACACACGAAATTCCTGGGTTCCGACGCGGCATCGTGGTCACTAATCATGGCACCACAATAGAGCACAACTTCTATATCTCTCATCTTAATAAGAAGGAATTTATAACCAAAAGCAAGGGTTGGTTATAACTACAAGGAGAGTGGCTTTGAACTCCCTTTCGGGCGTCCAGAAATGAAAGCACTTTAACGGTGGACTAGAAAGAATCATGACTGTAGGCCTGGATATTAGCGAGCACCGGCAGTAATACCCTATGGTGGCCGTCCATAGATGACTCCAGGTTCCCACGCTTTTATCCGGTCCACAGATCATGGTCCTTTCAAAGAACACAATTTTAGTAACTTTCAACCACCATTCGTCGTTTTCACGACATCAAACAACTAGCACGTGCTAATTCAAGGCATGACACGCGTGTTCCAAAAGAACCAAGGATTTTACCCTGATTCTGACTTTATGTGGTAGAGTGTATAAAAGATATCCAAAAGTTCCCAAGGATCAGAACTTAAGGAACAAAAGTATCAAGGGTAACAGAATTTAGGGACGATCAGCTATTGGGGATCATAGCTGCCTTAGGATTTAGAGAAGAAGCACATTTTATCATTATGCATGATATGATGTATGCTCGTCCTATACGACCTCTCACTGACAGGAGATCTCTGTCTCCACCTGTTAGTTAGGTATAGGGCTATACTTTATACTTTAGCTTCACGGACTTGGTACAGGTGTTGAATAACTCTTCTGTCTTGGTTTGTCAGGGAGGTTGATTCTCCATTAACTTTCTATAGACAAGTTGAAACCATCTCAGTGTCTTCGGCTTGAGTTGCTAGTAGAGTCTTCATGAAGTCTTCCAGCAAGAAAGAAACTCAGGGAAGGGTCATTTTTAACTTGTTACTTTCAAAAACTTTTAGATTAAGAAATCATTTTGAAGTTTTTTGAAAGTAATGTTGCAACCAGTCTTTCCTTGATGACAATCCTGCTCCGATACCATTCTGTGACAGAACCTCCCGGTAATGTGGCCCACCCGCACACGTCACCGTCTCCCCGAGCTCTAAGGACTGTGCACATGTACCACATCACAGGAAAGATCTGTCGGGTGTCCCCGAGGGAACCCCGAATTATCCACGAGCCACAGGATCATCATCATGAAGGTTGGAATAATTACAACATTACAATATTTGATACAAAATACCATCGGAGTGCGGAAGCAAGATAGATAACCTTTATAAAACATGAAGGTGTTACTTTTTGCATAAATACAACTGGTATCGAGGAAGCAGAATAGTATTACAGAACCATACTTAGGCGGAGTACCTAAGTTGGAGAAGAAGAACGACCAGATCACGTCAAGCCCACTGACACGATCATGATCAACGTCACTTAGGAGAAACCTGCAACAGGGGGTTAACAAACCCTGAGTACTGGGGTACTCAACAAGACTTACCCGACTAAAGAAAAAGGGGAGAAGACTCAGGAATGAGAGGCTTAGGTAGTCAAGGTAAGGCTTAAGCAAGATCAAGTATTTTGCAGAAAAGCATTTTGAAATCCTTGTTTTATTTTTGAAAGAATTCCAGTATTTCTCAATTCTTCATTGTTCAAGATTCATTTTACCTTTCAAAAACATACCTAGTTGAGAACCACTCTCCGTTGACAGTCAGTGACCAAGTCTCCATAACCGAGGAGCAACGTTAATCCGGATAAAGAATACTCAGCTGAGGATCCCTATTCACACGGCATATGTAGCACCCAAGCTTGCATAGGCCAACCCGTCTACCACGATTCCTCCAAGATTGGACCGGTCCTACGCTACCCGGAAGTACAGTACACCACTCCTTTCCAGGTACGACGACCACGTGGGTACATGCTACTTCCGCCATCTCTCCACTCCCAGTGCGCGGTTGTCGGTCCCAATCAAGGATTTCTCGGAGCCAGAGCTTTCCGAAGTATGTGAATAGTTACAAGTCTTGACCAGCAGGCCCCCGTACGGATGGTCCCTAATTTTCCAGCCAGAACTACACCTTGGTTATATCTCACCCAAGCGTAATAGTCCCGTCAGTTTTTCAACCCTGTCCCGGTCGGTGTCAACTGTTGAGTCCCAGACTTCAACATGACGGCACCGTACGCTCGGACAACCTCTCCTCGCTGTTGACTAGGTACGGATCAGATACTTAGCCAACGGTCGGGGAGTAAAGCCAAATTCCCATAAAAATTCTTTAAGTGATCACACTTTTGAAATTGACATTTTTATCGCAAATCTATTGTATAGCAAAGCTAAGCATTTTGCAAATAGTTTTTAAACAGGGTAGGAGATCTTTGGTGGAGGTAAAGTGCACGTAATAGGTCATCACACAACTCCTATCACCTAATGCAGTAATTTAACTTAAAAGCATTTAAGTAAAACTTTTATAAAAACAAGGAAATGCTAAATGCACCGGGGCTTGCCTTGAAGAGCAAAAGGACAGGCTCGGGGTCGGCGGTGCAGACGTCGGAGCTCGGGGTTGCTTCGGGAGTAGGTTCGTCGACGGCGGCCTCGACTTTGACTCCTTCTTCGGTGACTATACGAATGCAATGATGTATGCACATGAGTATGCTAACATGAACAATTCAACACAGGGCATACAACAAGAACTCTAATCACTTGTTCTATTTTCTTAATTATTTAAAAGGTCATTTTATGGAGTTGCTCCAAAAATTACCAAATTAATCACATAAGTTCATTATGGTGTAGATAGATGGCAAAACAAAATTCATAGTTTTTGGAGGTCATTAAGGTGCTCAAATAAAATCAGACATTAATTAACAAAAGGCACTATTTAACAAATAAAATAAATGCTCAAAAATCAACTTGTTCCAAAAGACTTCAAAATTTCACCAGAGACTAAACATGGCATAGGAAGCTCACAAAAATTTATCTCATGATTTTTGGAGTTATAAATGATTTTCTAAAAAAAAATCCAAAACCATCCATTTATTAATTAAAAGAGGGATTTTGGATTTTCAAATTCTTGCAGAAAAGTCAAGTTTCATATTTTTCTAAAATACTACATAGTATAAAGAGTCAATTGTAAAATTTTCAGAATTTTTAGAGCAATTTAGAAAATCATACAAAAAGATGAAATAGCAATACTATTCACATTTTCTAAAAAGAAAACGAGCACTGTGCACGAGTCGGAGCGCTCGCCGACGAGGCATGGCGGCGGACCGGCTGCTCGAGGCCTCGGCTGGGAAAGCAGAGGGTGGGAAAGACTTCGCGGGCTCACCAGGAGTCGGAAGCGAGGCTCGGTGAGGCGGAAGGAGAAGGGAGCTTGACGGGCGGGGCCTCGACGGGGCTCTCTTGCGGCTAACCTCTCGAGGGTGGCCTCGGCTCACTCGAGGCTTACAGCCCGAGGGTAGCTGCGACTCGCCCGAGGCTGAGGGTGGCCTCGGCTCACTCGAGGCTTACAGCCCGAGGGTAGCTGCGACTCGCCCGAGGCTGAGGGTGGCCTCGGCTACTTCGAGGGGCGGGGTTCGAAGGCGTGCTCGAGGGTGAGGCTCGATACGCTCGAGAGATGCGGGTCGAGGAAGGAGACGACCGCGGCGGAACTCCGGCGATCCGGCGACTCTGTACACCAGGCACGGCCACCAGTAGCCGGTTAGGAGCGCAAGAAGGCAAGGAAGGAAGATCAGAGGTCAGAGGGAGGATGGGTGGAGCGACGGCGACGAATTCCGTCGACCCGAGTCAGTCGGCTTCTCACCGGCGCTGAGGAAGACAGACTTGCACTCGGCGGTGGGAGTCGGTAGCGGTGAAATTGAAAGACTGGGGAGCTGCGCGGCAACGAGGCGAAGCCGAAAAACTAGCCAGGGGCGGTGGGGAGGGAGAACGGAGGTGTCTGGCGAGTGAGGAAGAACGGCGGCCGGCGGGTGGCTTTTATAGCCAAGCGTGCTGCCGCTCGAGGCATGCTGTGGCAGGGATAAGGTCGGGCGTGCGCGCGTGCTGTTGGTTGATGGGAAAAGGGAGCGAGAATATCGCTCAGGACCCGGGCGCAAGAGCTCGCCGGCGATGGCCACGCGGCGGCGACGCGCAGGGACCGGTAGGGGATGGGATAGAAGTCAACTGTGGTGCGTGCGGGGGCGGAATGAGTGCACTGTTGAGGGCGACGGGTCGGGAGCAGGCGGACAAAAACTGGAGTTTGAATGCATTTGAAATTACTTCAAACTTTGTACAGAAACTTGAAAATTTGTAAATACCAAAGTTGTTTCTCTTGACCAGATCTACAACTTTGCTTTCTGGACCAACTTCAAATTTTGAATAATTTTTTTTGAATTACAAAAAGAGGGATAAAATCCATGGTTTGGAATTCAGGGTTTTTCAAAAGGAATTTGAAATCTGATTTTGATTTTTTTTGAATAACACAACAAAACTTTAAGACATTAAATTGCACAAGAATTACACAAAGCTAGGCACAGAGGTGAGATTACCATTTTGCCCTTATAGGAAGGTTAGGGCTTTTAGGGTTTTTGAAAAGGGGATTGCTACACACAAAAGGGAACAAATGCAACAAGCATAAGGC
The DNA here is from genome assembly GCA_009763385.1 of Coix lacryma-jobi var. lacryma-jobi. NCBI lineage: Eukaryota > Viridiplantae > Streptophyta > Magnoliopsida > Poales > Poaceae > Coix > Coix lacryma-jobi. Next base: position 40,118,895 of record CM019829.1, read on the forward strand.
AAACATAATGCATGACAAGGATGATCATGACTAAAGATGATGACATGTCAGGTTAATTACAGATTAAACACCAGAGGTGTTACAGCTCAAAGAAGAGAGCAATATATGGTATAGGCACGGGGGATTTTGGCGCGAGAATGGAAATCGAGCGCGCCACAACTGGATCTCGCGCGCTCGGCTTGGAGACTACATCTCCGTACATCGCGTCTCTTGGCCGCCGACGACGCCTGGGAGCACGAGCCGCGAGCGTCGTCTCGTGAGACGACGGGGTCCCTCTCTCACCTCATTCAATTAGAGATATCAGGGTGTTTTTTTGCAAAAATTAAATTATACAGTCAAGCCTTGTAGTCGCGTTGTACATGCCCTCAGGGGGTGTTTGGTTCCTACCTCTAGAGTTTAGCCACTAAATTTTAATAAAGGAGACTAGAGTTGTAGTGTTAAAAATAACTTTTAGTGGAGGTGTTTGGAACTTTAGTGACTAAAAGTGACTAAACTCTAGGGTTGGCAACCAAACACTCCCTAACTCAGTCACGCTTAAACGACTCCGACTAATCTAGGTTGGAGTAGGCCTTGCGTTTTTCCGGGCGCGAGAAAATTGCAACGGCTCAATTCACCACCAGGGAAAACCTAGATTAGTCAGGGGCAGTTTGGTCCTTTTAGGTGGCACGGAGAGGTGGAAAGATTAAAGACAAAGTGAAAAAAAATCCTAAATCTTGAAGCAATTCGCATGTTCAGTCCTATTTTTTAAAAAGTAGACGAATTGACTTCTAAATCTTGCGAGACGCGCGAATTAAGTCCCGAATATTGAAAGTTCTCCCTCGTAGAGTACGTCGAATCAGAAGAGCTCATCGCTCTCGAATCAAACGCCATAGCGGCGAGCCATGGTGGCAATTGATGTAAAACACTACTATAGGATTGGTGGTGCTCGTGAGCTCTTTTGGGTAACCAGGGCCAGGGCCCACTGCTTGTTCTGGATATGGATTTCTCTTTATTAGAAGGGGGCAACCAGAGTTCTATCGTCAGATTACATTAAAAGAGAAAAACAAAGGAAAAATATAGCTCATAAACTGACTTCGCTAGTAATAGTATTTTGTTATTTACTAGTTAATTAATAGGTTCGTGTCCGTACGATTCTACGGGATAGCTAAACTTTTGTATTAAAAAAACATAGGAATCACATGATAGAATAATAATGTAAAATTAAACACCAATATTAAAATAACATTTAATCAAAATAACATTTAATTTAAAACATGAAGTTTGCGAAATTAATATAATCACACCTATTAATTTAATAGGTATGTTATCACATATGTTGGGGCGGCGCCCAGACCGCAGGCGCCTCCGACCCGCATTTTACCGAAAGATGATGATGCTCTCGTGCGGAAGGGAGCATTCGCGCGGAAGCACGCATTTCGGCCTGCGGACCAAGGGGAGGCGGAGCTTTCGTGCGAAAGGAAGCATTCGCGCGGAAGCAGGCATTCGCCTCCGGTCCGCACAACTGGAGTATGGAGGCGGAGCTTTCGTGCGAAAGGAAGCATTCGCGCGGAAGCAGACATTCGCCTCCGGTCCGCACAACTGGAGTAGGGAGGCGGAGCTTTCGTGCGAAAGGAAGCATTCGCGCGGAAGCAGGCATTCGCCTCCGGTCCGCACAACTGGAGTAGGGAGGCGGAGCTTTCGTGCGAAAGGAAGCATTCGCGCGGAAGCAGGCATTCGCCTCCGGTCCGCACAACTGGAGTAGGGAGGCGGAGCTTTCGTGCGAAAGGAAGCATTCGCGCGGAAGCACGTGTTTCGGCTTGCGGACCAAGGGAAGGCGGAGCTTTCGTGCGAAAGGGAGCATTCGCGCGGAAGCAGGTGTTCGCCTCCGGTCCGCATGACCGGAGTAGGACGGAGTTTTCGTGCGAAATGAAGCATTCGCGCGAAAGGAGCCCAGCGTTTCCGGTGAGAGTTTTCGTCTTTCATGACTTTGGTTTTTCTTAGGTTTTCGCAGCTCGACGGAAGCCTGGGTCAAAGGGAGCGGGCCCACCGGCCGGAAAAAGGAGCCGGGGGACGCTGGGCCCACCAGATGGCGAAGTTACGATGATGCCCCTCGCGCCGGAAAAGGCGGCGTACAACCATGGATTAGTTGAGCAGGGGCATCATTGTAATTGTAGCAGAGTGGATGGAAGGGCATTCTTGTACTTTCAAATTGATCTGGATTAATATAAAAAGCTCCCAACCTCCCAAGGGAGGGGGGGGAGGAGAACACTGTTCACTTCTACTACTTTCCCGTTCTACCGTTCGTTTTCCGCTTTCGCTTTGAGCTTTCGTTCGTGCGACGACCCACTGTTTCAGGATCTCGGTCCCTGAAACAATATTGGCGCCCACCGTGGTTGTCGCCCGAGCTTACCATGCCACCAAGGAAAGCGCCGAAAGCGGTCGACAATCTGGAGGCTATCGCCGCGAGGAAGGATGTTTTCAGCACCAATGCAGCTTCAGTCCCAGCTAGCCAGGTTCCACCAAACACAGTTGCAGAGCCGCCACCTTTCGGCGGCGCCCTGTCGATAGAAGCGCAGCCGCCGCCGGGAGCATCGACGAGCCAGAATGTACAACCCCAGGATCAGCGTACTTTCGGCAGAGAGGGAACACCGGAAGGGCTTGTCGAGGACGAATTCGGCGAAGAGGATGATGATGCTGACGAAATCACAAGGCACGCCCAAGCAATCAAGACATTGGCACAGCAGCAAGACGAAATCGAGAGGCTGTTGTTGCAAAGAGACCAGCTGCAGCAGCGGTTGGCGGCGAAAGCAAGAGAAGACGAGACTCGCAACGCCATTCGGTGAGCTGAGGCGCACAGGAGGCAACTCGAGAAGGAAATTCAGGAGCTGCGAAGAGCCGGGGCGGACCCCAACCCGACAACACAAGAAGACGTATTCATACCAAGGCGAGAGCAACCACCGGCTTTCGGCAGCGCCATCGACGAAACCTCTCCACTCTCGAGGGAGTTGCAGGCTCATCCGTGGCCACTCAATTACAAGCCTCGCATTCCGACTTTCGACGGTAAAGCGAACCCGCGCAAGTTCTTGGCAAGCTATGATACAGCTGTCTTTTCGGCAGGCGGGGACAATCAGGCTCTAGAAAAATCTCTCATCTTGGCGGTCGAAGACGTGGCCCACGATTGGTACACCACTCTCAAGCCACTGTCCATCTATTCATGGGCACAGCTGAAAGCCGAGCTGCTGGCCACTTTCCAAGGATTCCGACCGGATGTCAAGACCACGCGGGACCTCATGAATTGCACCCAGCAAGACGACGAGCCACTTTCGGAGTACCTCAAACGTTTCATCCAGCTGAAAGCTCAAGCTCCAAATGTGCCGGAAGCCGCGGTGATCGCAGCAGCCATCGAAGGCTTGGGGACTGGGCAGTGCGCCGCTCACCTGTCCAGGGAGCCGCCGAAAGATGTCAAGGAATTGTTCGACGTAATGAATGCGTACGCGAGGTCCGACGACGACTTTCGGCGACGCAAGGCCGCCCGCCTGACGCAGAGGCAAGCGACGAAAGCAAGTCGACCGCCGCCCGTGCCGAATCAAAGAATTGTGAGGCCTTTTCGTTCAGTCAACAACCTGCAGGAAGAACCGGCACAATCGGCGGCAGGCACTGAGAGGCTTGACATGGCTGACTTCCATCCCCAAAGAGGGTTTGACCAACCTTTCCGTGGAGGACGCGGCGGAAGGACAGGACGCGGCGGTCGAGACGGTAGAGGCCGCGGAAGAGGACCCAGGCCACCATATTGCGTCATTTGTGACGGCAATTTCGGCCATACCACTCGGGATTGCAAGTACAGCAAAATGGCGAAAGAGCTGAAAGATAAGGATCAAACGTCAGCCTCCGCCGAAAGCTCCAAGCATGTTTTCCACAATTCGCAAGACCCGTCAGCTGTGGTGGCAGCATGCAGCAATTACGCGAGCACACCTATGCATCCCCCGCAGTACATGCATCCCCAGAATTTGCATTGGTACAATCCGGCGTATCAGGGCTATCACCTTCCGGTCTTTGCGCCGCATTCGGTGGCGGTTTCGTCACCTATGCCTTATCAGCGTCAGCCAACGCCGCCACCGGCGCTTCCGGTTCAGACCCAACCTCAGGGGCAGCAAGCACAGCCGGGTTTCCAGCAGGTGCAGGAGATGGAAAATGAAGCTAGCGCAATCAACAGCATCCTTCCGTCAAAAGGGCACATTTTCGCCATCACGGGCGGATCTAACCTAGAGCACGAAAGCAAGAGAGCTAGAAGGGACTACCATCGAAGAGTCTAGACAGTATCACCAAGGCTTCCACTAAACAGGCCAGCTTGGTCACTAGCGCCGATATGTTTCGACGAGTCCGACTTCAAAATTCGCGACTACCTGCATTACGACGCTTTCGTCGCCACAGCCAACGTGGCCGGCTTCACTTTGCACAACATTCTGATTGACACCGGAAGCTCAGCAGACATCCTTTTCGTAAAAGCTTTCGAGGCAATGGGATTCGACAGACGCAGTTTGGACCCGCCGGTAATTCACTGTACGGGTTCGGAGGAAGAAAGATCGATGCTATCGGCAAAAAGCAGATCCCTGTATCCTTCGCCGAAGGGGAAAGAGTCCGCACCGAGACACTAACATTCGACATAGTAAACATGGACTACTCGTACACTGCCATTTTCGGCAGAGGTTTCACCAACAGGTTCAACGTTGTCATCAAGCAAAGCTACCTATGCATGAAGATGCCATCCCCTTTCGGCATCATCGCCGTACATGGAGATCAGCAAGCTTCCAGAAGGATTGAGGGAAAACCAACCCCAGGCTATAGCCTCATCAATGAGGTGGCAAACAAAGACAAAATGCAAACAACCACCGAAGAGCACGCTATCGTCAGCACGTCGGAATACAAGGTTGGGGCAGCCGAAGAAACGATAAGAATCCCGCTCGCGGCCTCCAGGCCCGAAAGAGCCGTGCATATCGGGTCAAGCATGCCGGAAGAAGAAAGGAACGCTTTGGCATCCTTCCTTGCGAGCAATGACGACATTTTCGCTTGGTCAGCAAGCGACTTGCAAGGCGTTAGCAGAGATCTCGCCCAGCACAGTTTGAACATCGCAAGCGGCGCTAAGCCCAGAAAGCAAAAACTGAGAAAAATGTCAAACGAAAGGGCAGACGCGGCGAAAGCCGAAGTACAAAGATTACTCGACGCGGGAGTAATCCGACCGGTCCAGTATCCCGAATGGCTGGCGAATGTCGTCTTGGTGAAAAAGAAAAATGGAAAATGGCGAATGTGCGTCGATTTCACCGACCTCAACAAATGCTGCCCGAAGGATCCGTATCCTTTGCCTCGTATCGACAAGCTTGTCGACATTGCATCTGGTTGTGAAATAATGAGCTTGCTAGATTGTTTTTCAGGCTATCACCAGATTTGGCTTCATCCCGACGATGAGGAGAAAACCAGTTTCATCACCCCTACAGGCACATACTGCTACCGGCGAATGCCGGAAGGGCTGCGGAATGCAGGCCCTACTTTCTCGCGAATGACCGACAAAGTGTTCGAAAGCCAAAAGCAAAAGAAAAACTTGTTGGCGTACGTTGACGATATAGTGGTTAAGAGCGATAGACAGGAAGATCATCAGGCAGATTTGCTCAAGACTTTCGGCAATCTCCGGAAGAGCGGTTTAAAGCTAAACCCCGACAAGTGCATTTTCGGCATCAAGAAAGGCAAGCTCCTCGGTTGCCTGGTACCGGCAAGAGGAATTGAAGCCAATCCCGACAAGATAGCGGCAATCATCAACATGCAACCGCCCTCAAACCGAAAGCAAGTGCAAAAGTTGACAGGAAGACTGGCTTCTCTGAACAGATTCATCGCAAGGTCCGCCGAAAGAGGGTTGCCTTTCTTCCGAACCCTGCGTAGCTCCGACCCTTTCGATTGGGGGGAAGAGCAGCACCAAGCTTTTCAGCAGCTAAAGGACTATTTGACCAAGCTAACCACGCTGTCCAAGCCGTCGCCGGAAGCAACGCTCTTGTTGTATCTCGCAGCGTCTCACGCCACTGTAAGCGCGGTACTGGTGGAAGAAAAGGAGCACAAAAACAAGATGACGCAGTTCCCAATCTATTTTGTTTCCGAGGCCCTTTCGGGCGCAAAGCTGAACTACTCAAAGCTAGAGAAGATAGCCTATACAGTGCTAATGGCCTCCCGAAAGCTGAAACATTACTTTCAGTCTCACCACATAATAGTCCTATCGGCTCAGCCGTTAGAAGCCCTGTTTCGCAACAATGAAGCTATCGGCCGAATTGGCAAATGGGCAGCAGAGCTAAACGAATATGTGATAGATTTCCAACATCGATCCACAATCAAGTTGCAGGCATTGGCGGACTTCATAGCAGATTGGACCCCTGCTGCTTTCGACACCACACTCGAATTCGAAGAGCCCGTCTGGACTGTGAATTGCGACGGCGCATGGGGCATGACTGGAGCCAGAATCTCAGCAATCCTTACACCTCCAAGAGGACCAAAGGTCAGATTTGCCGCAAGGCTGCAATTCCTCACAACCAACAACACCGCTGAATATGAAGCCGTATTGCTGGGTTTACGAAAGCTCCGAGCAATCGGAGCGAGAAGATGCGTAGTCAAGTCGGATTCCCAGGTGGTTGTCGGTCATGCCGAAAAGGACTTCACCGCAAGAGAGCCAGAGCTAGCCAAGTATCTGGCGGCAATCAGAAGAATGGAGAAATATTTCACTGGTTTCACCCTGCGACACATTCCAAGGGCCGAAAACGCAGAGGCAGACGAGCTGGCCAAAGCCGCAGCACAAAATCTAACGCTGCCATCAGATGTGTTCTATCAGGTCCTTTCGGCAAAAGCCGTGAAAGAGGAGGAAGAACATCCAGACTCGATACATGCTATCGTCAGTGATGACTGGAGGTCACAGATATTCGCCTATTTAGCTGGAACTTACGAGCCACAGTCTAGGAAGGATGCCGAAAGAATGGCCAGCAGGGCGAAAGGTTACGCAATCATCGGAGAGCATTTGTTCAAAAATGGAATAACAGCACCTCTTCTGAAATGCATAAGCCAGCGCGAAGGCATTCAGCTGCTCGAAGAAATGCATGCCGGAATGTGCGGAGCGCATAGAGGGCCTCACGAGATAGCGCATAGAGCAATGAGACAAGGATTTTACTGGCCTTCCGCTGCATCAGATGCCAAAGAGCTGGTCAAATGTTGCAAAGGTTGCCAGATGTTCGCCAAAAATCAGAAAGCCCCAGCAAATGAGACCACGCCGATAGTGCCAACCTGGCCATTGCAGAGGTGGGGCATCGACATAGTCGGTCCGCTACCAGCAGCCCCGGGCAACTTGCGTTTTGCAGCGGTAGCTCTTGAGTATTTCACCAAATGGGTGGAAGCGAAGGCTCTTGCCAGCATAACTTCCACCTCTTTAACTAAGTTCGTCTGGCAGAGGATAATCTGTCGCTTCGGTGTTCCGTCATTCATCGCCTGCGACAATGGGAAGCAGTTCGATTGCACCGAATTCAGGAATTTTTGTGATGAACTCAGCATCAAGCTCAATTTCGCTTCTGTAAATTACCCGCAAGCAAACGGGGCTGTCGAAAGAGCGAATGGCTTAATCTTTTCGGCAATTTCGAAAACACTGTACGACTCACCGAAAGGCAAGTGGGCCAACACCCTAACAGCAGCTGTATGGGGACACAACATTTCACGGTCCAGAGCTACCGGCTTCACCCCATTCAGGCTACTTTACGGCGAGGAAGCAGTAACCCCGGAAGAAGTAAAGCTGGGTTCCTTCCGAACCGAAATGACCCCAACTACTGAAGAGCAAAGACATGTCGAGCTCGACACCGTCGAAGAAGTAAGACTGCAGGCTGCAAACAACCTCGAAAAGTACCACGCCAAAACGAAGCATCACAGGGACAAGACGAGAATCCGAAAGGATATCAAGCCTGGTGACATGGTCACCATTCGGCAGCCAGATAAGCAAGGCAAGCTGCAATCGCAGTGGCAAGGCCCTTTCGTCGTGGCAAGCATGGCAGCGCCCGGTGTATTCCGGTTGATGAATGACAAGGGCGAAGTATCAGCTCACACATGGAACGCGAGCAATCTGCGCCGTTTCTACCCGTAATTCATCTCTTTTTTGACTGTGGTGCAATCTCTCTCTCTTTCGCCATTTTTTGTAATCAAACGTCGGCTGTGCTCTTTTTCCTCGCCGGGGAAGCCCTTCATCGGGGTGCGAGGTTTTTTAACGAGGCAGCCAAATGTAACCACTACATTACTAAAGTAGCCATAATTCCTCAAAAATGTCATGCGAATCGGTCGAAGACGAAATCAACCAAGCATAAGGTTGAGACATTCGTCAACACAATGTGATAAAAAGAGAATGTCGAGGAGGTAGGGCAAAATAGACCCCTTCCATCCAACGACAATCTCGAAAGCCTGCGGGCTATATGAAAACCGACCCTCCGACAAAACGAGAGGGCGGAACGAAAGCCTGCGGGCTATATGAAAACCGACCCTCCGACAAAATGCGAGGGCGGAACGAAAGCCTGCGGGCCATGTGAAATCCGACCCTCCGACAAAACGAGAGGGCGGAACGAAAGCCTGCGGGCTATATGAAAACCGACCCTCTGACAAAATGCGAGGGCGGAACGAAAGCCTGTGGGCTATGTGAAATCCGACCCTCCGACAAAACGAGAGGGCGGAACGAAAGCCTGTGGGCTATATGAAATCCGACCCTCCGACAAAACAAGAGGGCGGAACGAAAGCCTGCGGGTTATATGAAAGCTGACCCTCCGACAAAATGCGAGGGCGGAACGAAAGCCTGCGGCCTATGAAAAAGCCGACCCTCCGGCAAAATGCGAGGGCGGAACGAAGGCCTGCGAGCCACGAACAAACCGGCCCTCCGACAAAACGAGGGTTGAACGAAAGCTTGCGGGCTATGCAAAACCAGCCCCCCATCACCGAAAGAGGAGGATGGTAGCGGAGACCAAGCCCATCAGCCCTAGTAGGGCAAAACAAACGACAGCTAGCAAGCATTTACAGCCGCTAAAACGTAAATGCTGCATTAACCTTTCACCTACCAAGTGATCACAAATACAGCCAGGAGAGTAAATGCAGCCGTCCTGTACCATGGGCAAGGCAGTATAAATAGGCAACAAAGCGCAAGCCTCCCACCCATCCTAAACTACCGAGGCTCTTCAAAATGTTAGTTCCAGGTAGTCAGCTCATTACCGAAAATGCGAGTAGGAAGCATCAGGAGCCACGCTTTCGCTTTTATGATGGTGTCATCGGCATCGCGTCCACCTATCGTCACCAATCCGGTAACTGTAGGCGGTAGTACTATCGAGTGGCTCCCCCATCTCAAACCAAAGATAGGAGATGAACCAAGCCGTGCATGCGGCTGGACAGCAATACGAGCAATATCATAATCATAGTCGATTGTATGCTTCCCAAGTTGCGTTCATAAAGACATTTTCGTCAACCGAATTATCAAGCGCCTTCGCGCGAATGCTACCACCCCTCGCCTAAGTGTGGGGGCGGGCGCTTCTTTGCTATCGGCCGAGGGGCTCGCACCGAAAGCTCCCTCGCGCGAATGCTACCACCCCTCGCCTAAGTGTGTGGGGGCGGGCGCTCCTTTGCTATCGGCCGAGGGGCTCGCACCGAAAGCTCCCTCGCGCGAATGCTACCGCCCCTCGCCTAAGTGAGTGGGGGCGGGCGCTCCCTTGCTATCGGCCGTGGGGCTCGCACCGAAAGCTCCCTCGCGCGAATGCTACCGCCCCTCGCCTAAGTGTGTGGGGGCGGGCGCTTCTTTGCTATCGGCCGAGGGGCTCGCACCGAAAGCTCCCTCGCGCAAATGCTACCGCCCCTCGCCTAAGTGAGTGGGGGCGGGCGCTCCTTTGCTATCGGCCGAGGGGCTCGCACCGAAAGCTCCCTCGCGCGAATGCTACCGCCCCTCGCCTAAGTGTGTGGGGGCGGGCGCTTCTTTGCTATCGGCCGAGGGGCTCGCACCGAAAGCTCCCTCGCGCGAATGCTGCCGCCCCTCGCCTAAGTGAGTGGGGGCGGGCGCTCCTTTGCTATCGGCCGAGGGGCTCGCGCCGAAAGCTCCCTCGCGCGAATGCTACCGCCCCTCGCCTAAGTGTGTGGGGGCGGGCGCTTCATTGCTATCGGCCGAGGGGCTCGCACCGAAAGCTCCCTCGCGCGAATGCTACCACCCCTCGCCTAAGTGTGTGGGGGCGGGCGCTTCTTTGCTATCGGCCGAGGGGCTCGCATCAAAACCAACCTCGCGCGAATGCTACCGCCCCTCACCTAAGTAAGTGGGGCCGGCGCGTCATCGCTATCGGCCGAGGGACTCGCAACGAAAGCTCCATCGCGCGAAAACCAGCCGAGAGGCCCGCACCAAAAAGCGCTATCGCGCAAACTAGCAAACCGACAACAGCTAAATCTTTCGACCGATCAACTTCAACCGTAAAGCGAAATAATAAAAAATCTTACATTCGCAAGTAACGATTAACACCGAAAGGTAGAACACACTGCGACACCTCATTACACCGGGTTCAAGATAAAGGTTGTACACTGCAATTCAGGGCCGCGAACTATTTTCGCGGCCAAGGAAAATGCTATAGCGCCTTTCGTCCGGCGAAGGCACAACATCTTCGGGCTCCAACTTAATGAATGTGGCACCCTCGAAGCCTGGTGGCGCGCGCGAAGCTTCACGCCTCATTCGCCTCGACTCAAGTTCGCGCGGGTCGAAGCTTTCATAAAAAGCTCGTAATCTTTCTTCCGTGCGTCTAAGTTTTTTAGCACGTTTTCTCATGTAAGCCGAAAGCGACGCCATCGGAAATCTAGAGCGATAGCTCCTCCATAAATCACCACCAACACAGATACCGCCAGATCTAATCATTAATGGGCAGATGTCGAGAACGTCCGGCGTTCCCGCATTCGCGCCCTGTTCAAGATACAAGATCCGAATTTAAGTTCCAGAGCATTACACAAGGTCCAAACAAGTTGCCAACACATTAAAAGCGGGCCCTAAGAAGGTCACTCGTCTACCGCTGCGTCTTGGGGGGCGTTTGCGTCGCGGGCAGCAGTAGCGGCCGAGCTTTCGGGTGCCCCGTCATTCGGCTCGGGCGGACTCGCCTCGTCCTCTGGCTCGTTTTCGCGCGCCTGCTTTGCGGAGATATACTCCGAAAACAATTGCCGGATGCGCGTTTTCTCCTCAGGAGTCTGCACAAAAAGCGATAGCCCAGGAAATTTACTACTCAAAACACAAGGCACCGCATAAAAAAGCGATACCTCCAACAAAAGGAAGCAAATACCTTTCCGCGCCCCACGGCGGACTGCATCAGGGACATGTCGTTCCCACCCGCAAGCCAAAATTCTTCAAAAAATCTTTTGCCCAGAGCTTTCGCCGCCTCCGGAGTTCGCCAATAATAATCCACCTCTTTGACCGAAAGGTCAGCGATGTGGGAGCATCCGGCGTCGACCAGGCTGTGGCCGATCGCCTTGATACCGGTCACGGCAGCGTAGTCTCGGCCCAGAGCCATGTGGTTTTCAAGTGACTCCATTTCGGAACAAAGCCAGCGGACAAGACCGTTAGCAGTTTGCTCCGAAGGACCATCCGTTTCGACGCCAATGCTGCGAAGGCTTTCGCGGAGGCGAGTGACAGCTTCTTCAGCAGACGTCTTCAGGGCCTCGTCTTTCTCGGCCTGGGCATTTCGCAGCTGCGAAAGCTCCCGCTTGAGGTCTTCTGCTTCGCGTCTCAGCTTTTCAACCTCCTTTTGGTTTGCTCTCCGCGAGGCGCGCTCGTCCTCGGCTTTCTTCGCCTGAACCTCCAGGTCGGTTGTAAGCTTCTTTGCCAAAATGTCGAGATCCTCCTTCTCACGCTCGATCTTGCGAACATAAAGGTCATTTTGATTGTGTCGGCTGCGGGCGAGAATGGCAGCCTGCGAATAGCATTAAATCAAACGTCGAAAGTCAGTACACTCCAAAAGACCCATACCCCAGTTGCGGAAAAGCGAACACCAATCACGCGACAAAAAGCAATCTGAGCAACTCACGCTAGCTAAGTGAAACGACAGAGCGTCATCAAGCTTTACGCTGTCGACCTTGAGCAGGTCCCTTTCGACCTCCGGCGCAGCGAAAGCCTTGTGTGAAAACTCCACAAGTTTGCTGGCATCATCGCTTGCGCCGGGGAGGATTCCCGCGCGGCGGAAGTCTATTCGACACGCAAGCTGAGCTTCGGAAGCTGCACCCAAAGAACATGCAATCCGATAAGACTCTTCTCTTGCTTCGTCAGTCTCGCCCGACGAGCTCAAGCCAATGTAAAAACAAGGGTTCCTGTAGTCCGACGGCACTCCATCGATAATCAATCGCCCGTAGCCAAGAAGCTGACCTTCCACCATCTCCTGTGATAGACGAATGTGTCTCGGCGAAAGGTGTAACTTACCTTTATCCACAGTAGGAGCCGACACTCCCTCGGATCCGGCCCTCCTCTCGCGTGGGGCAGCCCCTCCGGTGGAGACGCGAGTAGCAGTTTCGGCGGGTTTCCGAGCCGCGGGCTCAGCGCGAGGCGCTTTCGGTCTCTTCATCGGCCGATCGCTATCCGCGAGGGCCTTTCGCGAACCAGGTTTAGCAAAGGTCGGAAGGTCAGCCACCGACACCTCGTCGTCGAAAGCCGATGTCGAAAGGCGCGCCTGCGGTTTCGGCGGCGCCATCTCAGCAGCGAAACTGGCGCTCTGCAAAACAAAACAGCAAAACAAAGACAAGTCAAGTAAAAAAAAACCGTCTTTACCATAGAAATAATAGTAAAGAATTCCATAAAAGGAAAAACGAAAACAACGGCCAAAGCAAACAAAATTAGAAAAAGGCAGAAACTAACCACCCTCGAATGATCGAAAGGATCAACGTCGGGGGCCGACTCCAATGCCCCCCCTCGGCTTGCAAGCAAAGGTTTGGCAATCAACCGCCCAATGCGAATGTCCCCGGCTTCAGCGACCTTTCGCCGGGAGATCACACCACTCCGACCGCCGCGGCGAACCATCCCTTTTCCCTTACCTTTCAAGCTTTCGGCCTCATCTTTGCTTTCGTCAACTAACGGTCTTTCGGCATATTCAACGCCCATTGCATCGAAAGCTCGGTTCAGACGCCGATTACGGCCGAGATTGCCGAGTTGAAACTCGCTCTCCTTGCGTAAGTACGGCCCACAAATCTTTCTGGTCTCCTTTTCGATATGTCTGACATATTCGCTGTCATCATGGTAATCCGCGGGCCTCTCCAGCAGCAGCGTGGGCCCCCAATACCCTTCTCTTTCAACGAAACCTTCGAAAGATGTGGCACTGCAGAGCGGATTCATCCCGATGGCTATCCACTCTTCCACCAAATCCCGGCTGATTTGAAAACGTGCGGTAAGCGCGAATGCATCCCCACAGCGAATGGCATCCGGGTCACTCAGCACAACTGGCAGAAGATGCCTTCCAGGGCACCCCTCCAAAATAGACACAAGTGGAGAGCCTTCTCTCCTTTACTTAACTCAATAGCGGCGGTTTCGTCCGAGCACACGCGATAGTAGAACCAGAAGCGATTCCAGTCCGGCCACTTGTTCCGATATGTAAGCGAAATTGAAACAGTCCCTCGTGTTTTCCGCGGAACGAAATTGATGCAGCCAATCTCGCTGGGCAGTTTGCTCCCGAGAAGCGGGTCGTTAACTTTCGTCGGACGGCGGTGAATGTCATAAAATCGCACGAAGACATCCGCCCGCGGGGTGCAGCCCAACATCTTCATAGCATGCGCGAAAATACTTAGTCTGGCGACTGCATTCGGCGTCAGCTGATGAAGTTGTATCTCAAACCCCAACAAAACATCCGAGACGAAGTCTTCGAGGGGAAAATCAAGGCCAGCTACAAAGTAGTCGCGAAAGACAACGGCCTCGTTCGGCCGAGGAATAGGAACCTCCTCGTCTCCAGGGACACGACAATTTGCAAGATGATCCCTCCTTAAAGGCCCTTCTTCAGCCATTATTTGCAAGCGTGCAGCCGTCATTCGCGATACGCCAAGGTAAAAAGAACAATCCGTCGGGACCGAAATCAAACCGGAGTCTCCATCATTCGACACGCTCCCGCTGTGCTCTGGAACTCGTGGAGCAACCCCCGATCCGATGGACACTTCCACGCTAGGCTCGCGATGGGACGACCCGGTGGCATCGGTACTTTCGCTAGTTGAGCTCGAGGTCGACGTCGAGCTGGAAGACGCCATCTAGCATTGGCGCGAAAGATAAAATAAACAAACAAGGCAAGCGAAAGCAAAAAAAAACAAAGAAAAAACGCGAAAATAGAAGCGAAATTAAGCAACCTGAAACAACCAAATTCGCAAGACTTAAGTCTAAAGGAAACAAAGACAAGGGAAGTGACACGCGTACCACGAACTATCGCCAGACGAATGATGAGAATCAAACAACAAGCGGCTATCGCCAACAAGAGCGAATGGCGCCAACCGAATAGCGAAAGGCTTCGCGAAAGAGGCGGCGAGTGAAGGGAGGCGTTCAATGATCAAGCCTCCCCCAGCTGAAGCCTCAGCTTTTATATACGATAAAACTCGACACGATTTCCGAGGGAGACGAAGAGGCGCCCGGGCACAAGATTCGAAGCGTCGCAGAGGTTTTACATCATGACACACAGTTCTCGAGGAAGACGAAAAGGCGTTTGCGACGCGGCTTAAAACAAAAATATAAATAATAATAATAATAAAAAATACACACCTCTATATCAAAAAAAAACTCAGCTTCGGGACGAAGCGAAGGTTTTTTTGGGCGGGCGTAGGCGCCTAGCGAAAGGACACGGTCGAACTTCACAAGCTGCAGATTCAACCGTAAGGGGCTATTGTTGGTGCGGCGCCCAGACCGCAGGCGCCTCCGACCCGCATTTTACCGAAAGATGATGATGCTCTCGTGCGGAAGGGAGCATTCGCGCGGAAGCACGCATTTCGGCCTGCGGACCAAGGGGAGGCGGAGCTTTCGTGCGAAAGGAAGCATTCGCGCGGAAGCAGGCATTCGCCTCCGGTCCGCACAACTGCAGTAGGGAGGCGGAGCTTTCGTGCGAAAGGAAGCATTCGCGCGGAAGCAGGCATTCGCCTCCGGTCCGCACAACTGGAGTAGGGAGGCGGAGCTTTCGTGCGAAAGGAAGCATTCGCGCGGAAGCAGGCATTCGCCTCCGGTCCGCACAACTGGAGTAGGGAGGCGGAGCTTTCGTGCGAAAGGAAGCATTCGCGCGGAAGCAGACATTCGCCTCCGGTCCGCACAACTGGAGTAGGGAGGCGGAGCTTTTGTGCGAAAGGAAGCATTCGCGCGGAAGCAGGCATTCGCCTCCGGTCCGCACAACTGGAGTAGGGAGGCGGAGCTTTCGTGCGAAAGGAAGCATTCGCGCGGAAGCACGTGTTTCGGCTTGCGGACCAAGGGAAGGCGGAGCTTTCGTGCGAAAGGGAGCATTCGCACGGAAGCAGGCGTTCGCCTCCGGTCCACATGACCGGAGTAGGACAGAGTTTTCGTGCGAAATGAAGCATTCGCGCGAAAGGAGCCCAGCGTTTCCGGTGAGAGTTTTCGTCTTTCATGACTTTGGTTTTTCTTAGGTTTTCGCAGCTCGACGGAAGCCTGGGTCAAAGGGAGCGGGCCCACCGGCCGGAAAAAGGAGCCGGGGGACGTTGGGCCCACCAGATGGCGAAGTTACGATGATGCCCCTCGCGCCGGAAAAGGCGGCGTACAACCATGGATTAGTTGAGCAGGGGCATCATTGTAATTGTAGCAGAGTGGATGGAAGGGCATTCTTGTACTTTCAAATTGATCTGGATTAATATAAAAAGCTCCCAACCTCCCAAGGGAGGGGGGGAGGAGAACACTGTTCACTTGTACTACTTTCCCGTTCTACCGTTCGTTTTCCGCTTTCGCTTTGAGCTTTCGTTCGTGCGACGACCCGCTGTTTCAGGATCTCGGTCCCTGAAACAACAACATATATAATTTATTAATTTAATAATCTCATATATAGTTTATTAATTTAATAATCTCATATATAGTTTATTAATTTAATAATCTAATACATAGGTACATATGTCAACACTTCATGTCCACGATACATAAAAAATTAGTTTGCACTTCTTTAAAATTTGGTGTTGGCTTCCTCGATCTGTCAATCACGTCATTTTGTATTTACGATGATGTGCTATTCATTTTTTCCTCTCCGATCAACTAATCATACTATTGTCTTTCATATTAATTTTTTTTCTCGATCACAACATTTCATTCTATATTAAAATCTACATTCAGCATGCACATATTTTTTCTATATAATTAAATGGGAATTAATTTTTATCTTTCTAATTTGTTACGGCTAATTAAAATGATTGCATGCAGTGAGTGTGTATTGTCTACCTGATTTGATCGCATAGGACGAGTGCGCTACACCATGTGGACAGAATCATACCGTATGTTTTAGTTGTAGAGAAATTATGCTCACGTCTCCTCATCCGACCCCAACCTTATCCTCTCCCACATGGTCTTTGGCTTCCCCTCCTCTCTACAAAGTCATCTTTTCTCCCTATTTCCTCTATCACAGTCGATGGGAGCTCAACATGGAGTACACGATCGATGACAGTGCAGGTGAATGCCCTAGTTTGGTTTTGGCTAAATGATAAAACCTATTGGACTAACCCTATGCTCAAGTCTGTTTAGGAGATAGGTTGGTCCAAGACCAAGTGATGGAGCAAGATGGATGGTGATGTCCACATGGTAATGATCAAGTGCTCCAAAGATTTGAAAAAAAAGAAAGAGAAAAACAAAATGAGCTCAAGGCAAAGGTATAACCATAGGACCATTTTGTTTTGGTGATCAAGACACTATAGAGAGTGTGATCACATTTAGGATAGATAGGCATCCTATTAAGAGAAGTGGAACTCATTTGTGAAATACAGTTATCAAAGTGTCACTAGATGATCTACACCTTCCATATGCATTTAGATTCTAGTGAGTGCTAATCTCCCTTGAAAAAGTGCTTGATAAATGTTAACTCACGTAAACAAGTGATAAAAACTTGGAGTTAACACATTTGCACAAGGGATAAAGTAGAGATCTATTCCATGCTCTCTGAGTAGCATCGGACATTTCCCTAAGGAGCATTGGACACTGGGTTGTGCGTCCGATGGCTCCACCCTAGCCTAGCAGAAAAATTTGGAGATGCATCAGACACAGCGTTAGATGCACAGTGTGCATTGTGCGCGCGTCTGATGCCTATGACGTGGCTTAGACAGGGCAGACAGAGTAGCATCGGACGCTCGTAGCGTCCTATGGGAGCTCATCGGACGTTCCTGATATCTGTAGGAGTGTTGACATCTCTTAGCATCACTACAGATAACAGCGCCAGAAATGTAGGTAGACAAATCTAACAACATTACCTTTAACGCTAGGCTGTCACCACTAGCATCGACACTAGAGACGTGGTTGTATTTATGATCATGCCCTTATAAAATATGAAATAAGATTATCCACAAGCGCATAGATCCGTTGTAGCATTTCACCTAGGAGAGTTTCCAAGGTATCGTTATTTATATTATGCCCCTACTTCTAAGACTTAAGAGAGTGGCAGGAGATAGACATCTACAAACTATAACACACACATGTATGATTATGATAAGAGTTCCACTAGATCTACTCACCACAGGAATCAATCATATATGATAAATAAGATAAATAGAATAGAACAGAGTAAACCGAAAAGAGTTTCACAAAGCATTCCCATCCAAGGTTAGATCATAACTAGAACTAGAAAGAGATAGATTAACTTCCTAATATGGTTCTAACTATAGGTCATAGACCACATCAATTAGTGCACTTATGTTTAGCAATCATGGTTAGAATAACTTATATTTATACGCAAGAGACATCACGCATGGAGGTTCAGATCTAGAGTCTATCCCCTCCGGGTGATCGCGTCATACTAGGCCTATATTCGGGGAGTGGACTATAGAGGAATCAAAGAGGCCATAAGAGTCACCCTCGCGAACTACCACTTGTTGGCCCGAAATATAAGGTGCATTCGCAGGTAAACAATGTACAAGCACCATGCTTACACAATGTTGACCACTCACCTCTTGATCATCAGAATGAGCGCTATACGAACAAGAGCATAAACATAAAGATATCCTAGCTATGCTAGACATATAATCAAAGTAGACGATGAACATTATAATTATGAACACGAAATAGTAACAAGTCATGACAAGTATCAACTAGAACAAGAACTAGAAGATGAATAAGAACTAAAAGAACAATTAGAAGTAGATTAGAACACTAGGATGAACTAGAAGGGTAATTAGAACTAGATTAGAGTACAGAGATGAACTAGAAGATGAACTAGAACACAATTAGAACACAAAGATGATGAACTAGAAGACAATTAGACAAATAGAAGAACAAAGTTGATATAAGAGAGAAGTTACAAGGCTAATTACCTAGCCTCCTCATGACTAGATCCGGAATCCGAGCTTCCCTCCACTCTTCTAATTCTATTCTAGCTATGCCCTAGGATGGTGGAGCTCTTGGTTGTCCTCTCAAGGCTATCTCTGAACTAAATGATTGAAAACTAAATTATGAAGTGATGCCTCTAGGAGGGGGGGTCTGGGGTTTCTTTTATAGCCTGATGGGATGAACCGTAGCCCTCGGATCAAACCGACCTTGAACAACGGTCAAGATACAAAGTAGAGGTCGGTTAGGTCACGTCGCACGAAGGCTGGGCAGCTGTCAAGTGGGCCTAGGCCGGCTGACCTAGGGTTGAGGTCGGTTGGCCTCCCCTGGCCGCCGCCAGCCTCCCCCTTCAGTAGGGAGTCTTCTGGTACCTTCCTTATTCACCTGGAGTCCTTGTTCGATTGGTTTGCACAACGAGTCGTGGCGTGGTTGGATTCCTTGTCGTCATCTTTTCTGTCTGGTCCCTAGATAATTCTGGTATTCTGTAACTAATGGAATCTTATCTGTTACACCCCTGATCTTTATATGGATAATGCTTCTAGAGTGTTCCAGAGTCTTCCATGTCGTATTCATCGAGGACTCTCGCTCTGGGACTCCAAATATGGCAAGTGATATGTCCGTTTCGATCGTCTCGACGAGCTTGTCACAATGGTGTGCTCTGATTCTTCACTTGAGATACTTTCTTATTATGAAATATTGAATATCCTGCAAAACAAGTGAGAACAACATAACTCGTGGAACTCATTAGAATCAAACCTATAGCTACACTCTTTGGATCATTGCGGGTCATTTATGAGCTTAGTTGATGGTTTAAAATATGAGTTATCTACCGTCAACAAAGACCTCTCTGGATGCTCTCTGCATAGACATAGGACGCTGGCTCTAGCGCGTCCGATGTAACCCTGTTGTAGCGTCCGGTGTTGGTGCAGCTAGTCGTTTAATTTTTGACAGGGCATCAGATGATGGACTAGTGCTTCTGATGGGTGCGTCCGATGCCACATAAAGCTCATGTAGTTGATTCTAGCTGTTGGGATCTGACAACTGTAATTGAATGAAAAGGACACATGGCCTTCACCCAAGCATCAGACGTTGGGTGCTACGTCCGATGGTATTGACAGTCGCGTTTGATGCCCCCGCAGAAAGTTGTGGTTTGGGGCAACAACCCTCTCTTGTGTGGGGACTTTTATATAAGTGTGTTGGCCGGCTTGGGCTCATACGCTGGGACATTTTGATTGCCTAAACATCATTGTGATCCTAGCCATCTCTCTCCTACTCCATTTGATTGATTGTTCATCACTTTGTGAAAGATTGGGAGATCCAAGTGCATTGCATGAGTGTGTTCATCTAGATGCAATTGGTGATTGTGTTTCGCTACGGATTTCACTTGATACTCTTGGTGTTTGCCGACACCTAGATGGCTTGGTGCAGCGAGGATCGTTGAGCGGAAGGTGGTGATTGTTTTTAGCTCCGATCGATGGATTGTGAGGGGTTTCCTGCGGGAGATTGCATAAGATAACTCTAGTGGATTGCTTGTAACTTGTGGATCTCCCTATTGTGGTGTGGTTGTACGACACCTATTGAGGGTTTGGCATGTGATGCCATTTAGCTCATGAACCTTCAAGTGAATAAATCGCTACAACGAGGACGTAGCATGTCGGCAAGCAAGTGAACCTCGGGATTAAATCATTGTGTCATCTTTGTCCTAGGATTTCATTTGATATTCATTGTGCCCATCTCTTGCCACGGTGGTATATCCACTATATCACTTGTTCTTCCATTATTACTTTCTAGCAAGTGATAATTGTATCTTTTGTATCTAGTTAGATTACTTATCTTGTGTAGTAGTACCTTCTCTTTCTTAGTTGACCACCTAGTTGTAGAATAGCAACATACACATTGTGTGACCTAGAGATTGTAATTAACTAGAATTACGGATAGGTGGCTTGCATCTTGGTAGAGCTAGCGCAAATTGTGCTTCACCATTTAGTCTACTGACAAGTTTGTTTTAGTGTTGTTGTAGAATTTTTATAGGCTATTCACCCCTCCCCTCTAGCCATTTAGAACCTTTCAGCAGGCTACATCTATGAAATTGAAATGATATGCAATGTAGCAATAGCACAGGATGCACCATTATCCGGGACACTCCTCGATGGCGGCATGCGTTGTTCATCTTCAAGAAAGCATGGACTTCTCTATCTTTGTATTTGCTAGTAAGGATCATCAAAACAATTTTTGACTTGTTGATCAAGAAATGGAACAAACCCATTTCTTGATACAAAACTTGTCTTGACCTTAATTATAATGGTGTTGTTGGTGTATCCTGAAAATAACTCCAAGATAGGTCTTGGGATAAAGAACTAGTTGAATCCAAGGTAAGCTTAACATGAATCAACAATAGTGGGGTTTATCTATTAATTATCCACTAACTACTTTTTCATGTATAAGATCCCCTATTTATAAGAAGAGACTAAGAGTGATGTAGACACAGCCTGATCTTCCGATAGATACAACAACTTCGATTGGTGGAGAACTCGACGTTCATGATCTAGGCTTTGTACCAAGTCTGTTTCGAACCCCCATAATTGTTACTGTTTGCACTAGATTTTGGTCTGGACTGGGAACACAGTGATGTGATGAAACACTATTTGACAGAGTCGATTCGAAATCGATATCGACTAATTTGAAGGATCGGTCGTTTCTATCGCCCAAATTGACAACACGATGAGTTGTTCATTCCCTAAAGCTTTGATTAAGATTAATGGCTCAAGACTAGTACTCATGATGTTCGTGCCCAGAGAGGGGATCAGACACGTCGGGCTTCACCAAAAAAGGAAAAGATGGAGTCAAATTTATATATAGTAGTAGAAGTCTCATTTTCTTTCTGGTTTTATAACTAGAATTCATATTAGAATATGACTCAAGTCCAAGGTATAAATATCAACCCCGACTATTGTAATAGAGAGATAATCAATCAATCAAATATAACCAGCTTCACGCAACTGTAAGAGTTGGAGTAACGTAGATTCGATGAGTTCTTCATCGAGTTAGGCTGCAACGGCTTCGTTCGATCTCTAGCTTGTTGTAAGAACCGTCATCACTTATGTTTAGCTTTGTAAGGCTGCAACAACCTCATCCAATCTGTTTTAACGCTTAAGCATAAGTTAGTTATCATTGATCATACGTTAAGCAATCTTTTGCTTAACGTATTATCAATAGTTATCGAATCTACCCAAAACGGCAAAGCTCGCTCTGCTGTCCTGGGTAGGTTTACTTATCGATTTTATTATAATTAATATTGATTAATTATAACATTATCTATTGGCTAAGTTTGAAGTAGATCGGTCTTAAACCCTTTTGCTTATTCATTATTAAACTCTTTCATGCCTATGCTTGTACATGACGATTAAGCCTGATAGATAGTCTGTTTTACATCAAGCTTATGCCTTGTGTGGTATGCATTCAGAGGTACGACTAGATTTATGTTTAGAGTCTTTCAATCTCTTATGGAAGTCCTATTACGGCTGTAACGGTTTCATCTGATCTCCACTGTTAGGATTATCTGGATTCAGACGTCGTTGGTTGACGGACTCTGACTATGATAATAGGTATACACTCTGTTCGTTTGTCATGTCAGCATCGGCTAAATTACCTATCACTTGTGCTCCGACAAAAACAGCGCGTGTTTCTGATACCTTTAAGCTTATTCATGCATATTGCACGCAACATATGATCTGAGGCATAAATAGACTTGTTAGTCTCTTTTGATGACTTTATTATGGCTGCAACTACCCTGTTCGATCCCACTCTTAGAGTTACTCAGATTTAGACATCGTCGGTTAAGAGTCTGTTTATTATGGAGAGTCATGTGCTATTTGTGATCTGCATGAGTGGTTTAGATGGTTGGATTTACATATATTGTAATCTCTATTTTTCATAAGATCTTGATGTATTTGTGTCTGTTTCATCCTAATTGCACTTTCATATCATGACATGTTCTTTATACACCATGATCGGCTATTTTAACTGAACTGTCACACATATCAGAAACTGTCGATTCTTTGAGATTTACCTGATTACACAAGTTATTGACTGTCTAGTCGATATCCTTTGAGATTGGTTTTTCATGCCACACATTTGGAACTATCTAAAGCAACACCAACATGTTCTACCTTAAATTACTGATCAGTTTTGTCTCTTATCAATTGCATGATCAAATTGACTGGCACGCTTAGAACCGAACAAGTGTAACACCCTAAATTTTGCTTTTCTTTAGATAGGGTTAAATTGATTTAATTATGATTTTTGTGCACATTTAAAACCTAGGAAAAATAATTATTGTTTTGGATTTAAAATTAATCTTAGAGGTAGAAACATGTTTGTGCATACATGTTGGAGCATTTGAGTTTTTGTGTTGAGTGGTTTTGACTAAAATTTAAAACAAATTCAAATCTGGTTAAAAAGGGTTTTGAAAATATGTTTAAATAAAAAGAAAAGGGTTTTTTCTTTCCCCTTCCCTCTCCCTCCATCCTTTTGGCCCGGGTGGACCGCTCCCCCTCCCCCTGGTTTTCGGCCCAGCCCCAGCCAGCATCTCCCACTACCGCTATCCCGCATGGGCCGGCGCAACCTTGTGGCCCAAGTCGGCTCTCCCCTCCCCTCCTCTTTCTGCAACAGGCCCGCCCGGCAGCCAAACCCAGTGCACACATCCCCTACTCCTCCTGTTCACCCCCTGCGGCCTAGAGAGCGCACACCGGCCCAGTTGGCAGGAGGCCAAAGCCGCACGCCTGCAATCTCTCCCTGTTCGACTGACGAGCCGGTCCCACACTCTTTCTCGATGACAGGTGGGCATGTTGTATCAGCGTCGTCCCTCACCTCCCACTCGTTTTCAGCTGAGACTCTGCTCTGACTCGGTGACCGCCTCCACCCCGTTCTTATTCCTCCGCATGCCGAGCCCCTATAAAGCCCGTCGCTCTTCTACACCCCTCCCGAATCACCGCTATGCCCTAGCCGTTGTTGTTGCAATCTCGCCGAGCGTCCAAGCCCTAACCAGCCCTCCCTGCTCCGTTTGGATCTCATGAGGAGCTCAGGCCGCCATACTGAAAGCCTCTGCTCGTCGCTTCCCTATCACCGCAAGCCATCCGTCGAACTTCACGTCCGTCCCTTGGAGCCGCAGAGCCTTTTCCTTCTTTGTTTTACATGCTCTGTTTGCCGTTGAGTGTCATCGCCGTTCACATGGGATAACCATCCGCCTCCCGAGTTGTCCGCCGCCTCCAAACCCTTCCCGGTCAACCCAAGGCCTTTGGTGAGTTCTCCTTGGTGCCCTTAATCCGTCCATGACTTTTCCATGTCCAACCGTGCCCTATATCGCCGGTTTCAAGTTCGCCGGCGTGGAGTTCATCGCCGGCCATGGCACCACCGTGGTGGCTCCATCTCCCATCTAATCTCGTCCACTCAATCAAGATCTGATGGTCCACGATGGCTGATACCCCTTCGCATGGAAGTTTTGCACAAGAGCCCTTATATGTTTTCAAGCTTAAACCCGCACTCCCCTTGTCACTATTCTATATTCCTATGAGTTTTGAAAAGCTTCCTTTCAGACCCCTGCGTTTTTGCTCAATCGAGGCGCAGTCTAACTGATTTCTATTTTTGTTTTATTTATTAAATTTGCAAAATCAAGTTTCACTTATTCACAAAATTGCCACTAGTTTCAAAAGGTTATATCTTCTTCGTTTTAACTCTGATTTGATCCGTTCAACTTGCGTTAGCTTCATTTCGAAAAGATCTTTCTAACCATATAACTTTCAATACTGTTTTTTGTAACTAAAAGTTGAGTTAGATCTAATCTATTAATTAGGATTTTGTAACTTGTTTAATTCATAACTTCTCCGTTATAGCTCTGTTTTGAGTGATCTTCGCGTCTGCGTGTTCGTAGTAAAGCGTAGATCAGTTTTAAAACCTTTTTACTTCTTTTTATTATGTTTGGTGTATTGTTATAATTAATCTATGTTTGCTATGCGTGTTTGTATGGATACCTATGTGGTGTTGTTTGACCCGAGTAGATTGTGAGTTGTACGTTGGTGCTCGAAGCTATTCATGAAGATCAGGATCTACGTCAGTGCTCGAGTTAAGGCAAGTATAACATGAGGCTCCTTGACTCCTATTCACTATAAATGCAATCTTAATCATATGCACGTGTCCAATGAATTGCCTGAATACACTTCTTGTTATTGTTACCCTGAATCCTTATTTACCTATGGGTTATTGCATGTGGGTAGTTATGCTTAGTTTGCTCAACCATAATCAAGGATGTGAAATATTGATTAATGATCTATGCAACTGATGTCTAAAAGATGTTTTTTAGCAACATGGAAGCTAGGGGCTAGAGCATTGGGTTTATGGTGCTCTGGTTTCCTATAAGACTTGTCATTAAGCGACAACCCATGATTATTCCGTGCAACCGTCATAACTACATGGCTCTGGTCTAGCCAAGTAACGTGAACGGTTCTAGTTTGCAAGCAGCTTACTGAAAGGGCGAGAGGGGTGTACCTAGTGGATTCTAGGGAGACAGAATCCTTAGCGGTTGCTAGTTATTAGAACTAACTTGAGAAAGGCTTTGTTGTGAACCCTGTCGTACACCACAGAAGTGTAAAATGCGCTGGCATATGGGAATCACTACTCATGGGTAAAGTGTACCACCTCTGCAAAGTTTAAACTGATATATCAACCATGCTCTTGGTTATGAGCGACCTGGATCCTTTTTGATTAAATGGTTACATGGTTGGTTTGGGTTATGATTAAACATGATGATATCCTTAATCAATTCACATGTTGGGAGCCTATGCATAATTTAGCAAGTTACGTATAACAATAAAATATGACCAATTAAAAGTGCTTACCGCAGTTCATCCGTGTCAAGCCTTTGAGCCTGCATCCTGTCTTTGTTATGCTTGCTAAGCAGGAGTAGCTTACGCTTGTTTTATTTTCAATACTTTGGAAAAATCTCGAATGGGTACCAGATGGAGGTTTTCATGTGGAGTTTCCAGGAGGTGATAGGCTTGTGATGAACCAGCTGACGTTTCCTATGGAGTTGAAGGCTTCGCCAGAAGACTAGATTTTATAGCTTGTTGGTGATGTAAGACCATGTCTTTTGTAATACATGTTCTTACGTTATGTAATAAAGGCATTGTCTTTGATATTACCCCTTTATTTGTAGCTATATGTGTGAATTGTCTTCCTGGGCACACATATGGTATGTACCTGGTTTTGTTCTTAAAATCGGGTGTTACATCAAGCCAGAACCGACTAGCTGAAGAAGTCACATGGATCGAAGAACCACTCTGCTTCGGTCTCCGACTGCAGCGTGCTTGCCTATGGATTTTCGCACCAACAGTTACACCACTGCTTCGTTGGTTATCAACCACGCACAACATGATTCACCTCAACGAGAAGGCTTTCCTGCAAGCAAATTGACAACACAAGCAAGAATTGATAAATGCAATATGAAATTGCAAGTTTGTATGAAGCTTATAAATCTGTAGAGGAGTTCAAGTCTTTATTTGAAAGGACTAATTGCCACAGGCGAATATGATCAAGAACATGGGCCCTGGTTTATCAAAAACTGCTTTAGTAGCACAATTACAAAAAACAATGTATGTTTCATGAGGAAAACAAAAATGCAATAAAACCCAAACCTTAATGAGAGAGACGGTAGCCAATTATAGAGGTTTGGACGTCACCCCCGCTGGATGCGCCCTAAGGTGATACACGACCCAACGAACCAAAAGATGATGTCATAGCACCTTGGCAGATTCTAGATGCTGGTTTGTTTTGATGATTCTCATTAACTCTGAATGAATTTTGATATCAAACCAAAGTTATTGGTTAACTTATCCAATTATCTTTCCAACCATATATGGACCATCAAAAACATAGTCTATATGGGTCCTGGGCGTTGATTTTACTCGGGACTGCTCCTGGATTCTAAGGTGGACTCAAACTTGATTTGGGCACCTTGGCGACTCAAACCAGATGAGCTTCGGGCCTCCTTCTTGGTAAGGACACCCTTGCTAATATCCTTCATTTCATGTGATTCTCCAAGCATAGTTGTATGTTTGGAGTGAAAGGACCATGACGCCTAAGAGGGGGGGGGGGGTGAATTAGGCAACTTAAAACTTCTACTCTAAATTATGGCCTATAATTTCTGCCTAGACAAAACCTATGTAAGAAAGTAAACTATCTAGGTGCAACTAAGGTTTTGCTAGGTGTGTTGCTATCTCTACCGCAAAAGAGTTATGCAACCTAGGTTCCAAATCTATCAACTAAGCTAGAAAAGGTAAAGCACACAACCAAGGTAGCAAAGTAAAAGCGGAAGCCAAAGAGTGAGATAGAGATCCAAACTCCCGTCGATGACTTCAGTATTTTTACCAAGGTATCGAGAAGTGCGCAAACTTCCCCCTAGTCCTCGTTAGAGCCCCTCTCAATGAATTCCTCACAAAGGCCAAGCTCCTGGTCGGGTAACTCCGAGGATAGCTCCAGGACTTCCCCGCGCACAAGTGGGTCTCCGGTTAAGCCACTCGTGGCAAAGCCTCTCCCGGACCGCTCCCCGTCGTCTTCACTATCAAGCTTCTGGCCGAATCACCACGAGCCTTGTTCCCTTTAGTACACTGTGGCGGCCTGTAAGTGCATTCGCCCCCAATGTGGGTTTTGGCTAATTAATGACAATCAAATTAGGGACTAACAGATTTATAAAAGCATGTATGCAGGTGTTAGTCCTTAGAAAGATTTGAAATGTTGAAGTCTCGAGAACAAAGCACATTGAGTATAGTTGGACAAGAGTTGCCTAGCTCAAGTGGTTGATTGAAAGTTTAATTTTAATCTTGAGTTACAGGTAAGCCGGACTATCAAGAGGGTCACAAATTAGGTTGACTAGATGTGGAGAAAAGTGCTCAAGTCGACTAACTAAAGTTTGCTTGAGAGTCACTGCACGATCACGAACACATAGATATATTTCTGTACAGTCGGTAGTATCGACCATGGGGGTCGGTAGTACCGACCAGGGAGGCAGCGCACAATGCTCTCTGGGTAGAGTTCATTTTGAACTGGCGGTAGTACCGCCATAAGGTTGGTAGTACCGGCCACCCAGACCATTCTAACACCCTCTCTGTGTAGGTTTGAAAATGACTTGGCGGTAGTACCGCCATAAGGCCGGTACTACCGACCCTCGGTGGTACCGACCTCGGCCGGTAGCAAGACCGTTTTTGCAGACCTCTCTGTTCGTGCTCAAAATGGCTTGGCGGTAGTACCGCCATAAAGTCGGTACTACCGACCCTCGGTGGTACCGACCCAAGCCGGTAGAAAGGCAGATTTGCGGAGCTCTCTGTTGGTGCACGTTTTTGTCTTGGCGGTAGTACCGCCATAAGGCCGGTACTACCGACCCTCGGTGGTACCGACCCTGGCCGGTAGCTACTGAGTGGCCCAGTATCTTTTCGTGGAGCTCTCTGTTGGTGGCCGATTTGGCCTGGCGGTAGTACCGCCATGGGGCCGGTACTACCGACCTTCGGTGGTACCGACCTTTGGTCGGTAGTTGGTTTTAGGTCAATTCAGGTCTGTGCAACGGTTTTTGGCCGGTCGGTACTACCGACCATAGGTGGTCGGTACTACCGATAGGCCTCAGGACTGGGGAACTATAAATAGCTCTCCACTTCTCTTTTGACCATTACCCACTCATTCCATTCACTTATTGTGACCTACCAACTGACAAAACACTCTGCAAGCATTGACTCCTCCCCTATCTCTCCCCCTTTGCTCCTAGATTCATTCTCTTGCAAGATTTGAGCTAGGGAAGTGCGATTAGAGAGTGGGAAGCTTTGATCTACGACTTGAGAACTTGGTTCCACATCTAGCCGGCTTGATTTGTGTCCTTTACTCTTGGGTTCTTTGAACCCTAGCCGGTTAGGTGTTCTTCGTGGTAGCCCGTGTTGATTCATTTGTGAGGGCTTCCTGAAGTGTTTGTATTTCCCCTGTGATTTCTAGTGGAGAAACTCAACTAGCCTTTGTGTTTGCTTGAGTGAAACAAGGAGGTGAAAGAGACTCCGACCTTGGTGGTCACCTCAACAACGAGGACGTAGGCACTCCTTTGTGGTTTGGCCGAACCTTGGGTTAAATCTCGTGTCTCGCGTGCTTGTTGTTATCTTTACTGTGGATTTTACGTGTGTACTTGTATTATTCGTGTTATTCCCATCCCTACCTCATTATTAGGTTGGGAAGGCTCGATCTACACCTTGGGAAGCAACCAAGGTTTGGTAAGGTCAAATTCACCATCTTCAATACTTAGGGAAGTGGGGGCATTTCTTTGATTTACCTTCATAGCTCACATACATTGGATTTGTAGTTTCTCTTTAGGATTTCGGTAGTGTCATTTGTTTGTGTCGGTAGTACCGGTGTCTCATACCCGGTAGTACCAACCCAAACAAACCGGTAATACCGGTTGTTATCTAACTACAAGTTTTAGTTTGTGAGGTTTCAGATTATAGAAAATCACCTATTCACCCCCCTCTAGGCTGATTTGATCCTTTCAATTGGTATCAGAGCCTAACCCTTGTGTTAGCGCTTCACCGCGTAAGGGAAAATCATGTCATCCCTAAGTCAAGAAGCCGTTAATGATATTGTCAAGAGAGTCTCTGAGCAGCTGTTGGAACAGCAAGCAAAGCAGTTCGAAGATCAAATGAAGAAGATGAATGATGAGATTGAGAGCTTGAAGCAAGCCTTGGGCAGCAAAGCCGAGTCATCCGGAAGTGGAGAAGTTCCACCACAGCCCAAAGAAGATAAGAAGAAGGAAGATGAAGAAAAGGACAAGAAAGACAAAGAATTCGCAAGCATACCATATGATTATAGCCAAATGGGCAAGATCCTTCAATTGCCTAGCATCAATCTAGGCAAACCACCCTCCTTCGATGGAATCAACTACAATGATTGGGCACACAAGATGAAGACATGTCTCATTGCCGCAAGAGCTTGGGAGATAGTTGAGAATGGGCTAAGTCATGTTGAAGATGAAGAGTACACCAACCTAGATGCCATTGAGTTTCAACAAAATGCGCAAGCGGCATCCTTGATTCTATCATGCCTCAAGCCCGAAGAGTGTACCACGGTCCATGGAATGGTAGTTGCCAAGAAGATTTGGGACACTCTCAGAATATCATATGGGGGTGATGAAAGTGTAAGAAAGTGCAACATAGAGCTTCTTCAAGGGAAGATCGAGAACTTCACTATCAAGAGTGGTGAAACCACTCAACAAATGTTTGATAGATTCATGGCCTTGATAAACAAGATTAGAGCTCTTGGAGATAACAAGTGGGATGACAACTCAACTGCAAGAAAGCTATTGAGAGCATATAGGAAGAAGAACAAGACACTTGCATCAATTATCATGGAGAGACCTAACTATGAGAGCATGGGACCACATGAGATGCTTGCCAAGATAAAACATCATGAAGTCTTGGATGATGAGGCCATAGAAGATCAAGAAGCAAGCAACAGGAAAGTGGTAGCTCTCAAGGCCAAGCAAGAAGAAGGAAGTAGAGCCTAACATGATTCATCAAGTGAAGGGAGCGATGATTCCGATGACGAGATTGCGCTTCTTGTAAAGAACTTTGGAAGATTCATGAGGAAGAAGATGTACAAGAAGGGCAAAGGTGGATACTTCAAGAAGTCAAAGAAGAGGAATTGCTATGAGTGTGGTGCAGATGATCATTTCATCGTTGATTGTCCACAAAAGAAGAACAAGAGCAAGTTTAGCAAGAGTGATGACAAGAACCAAAGAAGAAGAAGAGGTGGTGAAGCTCATCTTGGTGAAGAATGGTTCTCGGAAGATGACTCAAGTGATGAAGAGAAGAGCAAGGGCAAGGAGAAGGAGAAGGAGAAGGGAGCGGCCAACATCGCCATACACAAGACCACTTCTCCAAGCCTCTTCTCCAACATGGCTACATCGACCGCTTCGTCACGCTTGTTCGAGAGTCTCTCGGACGACGAGGATGACTTCACTCATTCTTGCTTCATGGCTAAGGATGAGAAGGTATCATCTAACTCTCCTACTTGTTCTAGTGATGAGGATAGTGATGATGATATGGATGAATTTGAACTAAGCATAATTAGAAAATTTGGTAAGAAAGGTGGACCAAAAATATTAAAACTGCTCACTAAATTGGAGAGTCGGAATGAGAGTCTTGCTTTGCAAGGGGACTTGATCTCTCAAGAGAGAGAAAAGAACCTTGCATTGGAAGCCTCTCTTGCCGAGGAGAGGTTGAAGGTTGAGAAATTGACCGTTGAACTATCATTAGCCAATGACTCTAACAAGAAGTTGGCTAAGGAGTGTTCCACGAGCAATGACTCAATTGCTAATCTAAAGAGTAAGGTTAGTTCGGTTCAAGAAAGCCTCACAAGCTTTCAAAATAAATATAAAACTCTTGAACTAAGCTACAACACTCTTTGGAGTAGTTCTTCTTCAACCACTCTTAAGGATTCCGATAACTCTAATGCTTCAACAAGTAACGGTTGCAAAAGATGTTATAAAGTTGATATAAATGCTTGTGCAACTAACATTGTTGAGTTAGAGAAGAAGAGCAAAGTGATCCTACAGTTGAACATGATCTTGAGGAATGGTTGCAAGTGTAAGATGGAACAACCAAAGGACATCCTCAAGACCGCAAGACACCCATCCATCAAGGATGGGATTGGGTTACAATAGGTATGGTGGCAAGGCAAATGGAAGGAAGACGGTCAACGGGGTACCCTTTGTTAACTTTAACAAAGGGGTTCCTCTCTTTGACCTCATGAACAAGGCAAACAAGGTTGCCAACCCAAAGGCCACACTTGCAAATGACAAGGTCAACAAGGAGAAGCAAGTGGAGGCCCCCAAGCAACAAAAGCCTATATCACGAAGCTATACTTGTGATTATTTGT
This sequence comes from Coix lacryma-jobi var. lacryma-jobi, assembly GCA_009763385.1. Classification (NCBI taxonomy): domain Eukaryota; kingdom Viridiplantae; phylum Streptophyta; class Magnoliopsida; order Poales; family Poaceae; genus Coix; species Coix lacryma-jobi. The sequence continues at coordinate 40,150,363 of CM019829.1, forward strand.
GTTGTTGGGTGTTGGTAGTTCTTAGCTTCACTAAAGATAGAGCTAGACAACTATCCCCGGTGACGTCCCAGAAATGCTTGTTGACACTAGCCAACGTTGTTACTAGGAGTAGACTATGGAATCTATTCCAGGCAACGGTGTCAGAAGTGCTTGAAGCAAGTCCGGTCACTATACCTAAAGGAATGAAGCTAAAGCAGCTATCTACTAATGTCAAGTGGGGTTGTCAATCCCAACACTAGTAGGAGCTAGCTAGAGAGATTGCAATCTACCAAGAGGAGATTCTGCAAGCGCACAAAACTATCGTAGTAGCACTTCGCCTGGGAGTACCAGGTGTCAATTTATTTGATCCCAAGGGAAGGCTAGGGTGGTGTATGAGTCGAGTCAAGGAGGGGATGAGAGTCGAAGAAAAGAGAAAAGGGAAAAGGAGAGAAGGGAGACGAAGGGATGGAAGGCTAGAAAGAATATGTGGGTGGATAGGTAAGGATGAAATGGATGGTAAGGTAAGGTGGATAACTAAATACATAGAATGGGATAACTAAGGATAACTAACTACTAACTAATAACTACTCCTAGATGACCACGAAGCAAGATAACTACGAAGCAAGACAGACAAATGTCAATAAAGCAACCTAGTTAAGTAAAGTTTTATTCCTATCTTATCAAGTATCGAGGCGTACTAGCCTTTACCACTGACTTAGGTTGAACGCTAGCACAACGAGCCTTACTGTTAAACTGGGCCAACTACGTGGTGGAATTCAAGGCGCACAGGGCTGTCACCACCTGCTTGCTACCATAGCTATCCGGGGGTCCAGCCGTATCTGAAGGTAAGTCTATAACTAAGCACCACGCTTAACTATATTCTAACTATCTCTATCCTAGCTTTGAATAGAGACACCCTTGCGGACGTCAGAGCAAATACTTGACTTAATAAGATAAACACTAAACTAACTAAGCAACCTATTGGCAAAGATCAAACACTAAGCTCACTAGAGATTAACTACTATGGCTAAGTGAATTGATCTGTAGGATAGCTAGGCACTCAATCAATCAATCAAGTATACCACTCAATACTGATAAGTAGAATAAAGTAATACTTGAAATGATGAAATAGAATATAGTAAAGTGCTTGAGTAACAAGAGCAAAACCTGAACTGGAGATGAAGGAAGACTCTTCCCAGCTCCAGGACCGATCACTCGCACGCCTCTACTCTTGAGCTAAGCCTTGAGCAGCGCTTCTGCGAGGGCAAAGATGCCTTGCTCTACTAGCTACCTACTTTCCTAAGCTCTCTGAGCTTCTAACCTAACTCTCACTTGCTTCTCTTGCTTGTGTTGCTTCTTGGTGTGGTTGTTTTTATGGATGGTTCTCCAGGGGGGTATTTATAGTCTTGAGGAGTGAGAGGGGTACTTATAGGGGGCAGCCAACCGACCTAGGGCTAACCCTAGTGGCGGGCGCCAGCCCTAGGTGGCGGCCGCCACCCCCATCACCGTTGGATGCACCGCCTTTGCTTCAACGGCATCCAGGAGCTCTAGAGAGGCGGTTGGTAGGTCGGTTGCATATCCAAGTAACCGCCATTCGGCCTTGATCCACGCCACTCCCTCCTGAGTCGTCCGATGCCACTGACCTAGTGACCAAGGGCAAAGATTTGGCGTTGGGATGGTCACACGGATCAGTGACGTGGCAAAGGGGGAGAGTTGGGCCTCTCCATGTGGCGGGCGCCACATTTGGGTGGCGGGCGCCACCTCTGGTTGGCAGACGCCACCCCACTCGGGCCCAAATGGGTCCTGGTGAGTGGGCTCGTCTCCTGGTGGGTCTATTCTCCAAATTTGGTCCAAATCCTGCATTCAAATAAAAATCTATGGACATGTGGAATTTGGTTAGTTTGAAACCTATTTGACTACATTTCATGCCTTTTTGGTGGACTTAAGGGTAAATTGTTTATGGTAAAACAGGTGCTTAAGGACCATCAACATTGGGGAGAGAACAGAAAGATTGTCGTTAAGTATGTTGGTGCACTCAAGAAGAGGGAGATTATGAGAAATGTTTGTGTGCCCAAAGTTTATCTGACTAACCCCCTAGGACCCAATCTCACTTGGGTACCTAAATCAAGAACATAAACTTGTTTTGTAGGAATATGCCTCGGGTGGATCAAGTTGGGTGTCGGATAGTGGATGCACCAATCATATGACCGGGGCAAAAGAAATGTTCACCTCCTTTCAACCAAGCCGTGACTCATGCAACAACATTGTGTTTGGTGACAATGGAAAATTAGAAGTGTTTGATTTGTGTAAAATTGCTATCTCAACCGACAATTCCATATCTAATGCATTACTTGTGCATTCGTTGAGTTACAATTTGTTATCTGTTTCTCAACTTTGTGAAATGGGTTACGATTGTCTCTTTACGGATAAGGGTGTGACCGTCTCTAGAAGAAGGGATTCCTCTATTGCATTTAAAGGTGTGTTGAAGGGAAAACTTTACCTAGTTGACTTCTCAACTAGTAAGGTGGAACCTACGACATGTCTAATGGCAAAATCTAGCATGGGTTGGCTTTGGCATCGCCGACTAGCTCATGTTGGGATGAGGAACTTGGCCCAACTTCAAAGGGAAGGGCACATCCTTGGACTAACCAATGTGTCTTTTGAGAAAGATAGGATTTGCAGCGCATGGCAAGCCGAAAAGCAAGTTGGAGCAAAGCATCCAATGAAGAACGTCATGTCAACCACAAGGCCATTGGAGCTACTACATATGGACCTCATCGGACCCGTTGCTTACCAAAGCATCGGTGGTAACAAATATGGTTTTGTTATTGTTGATGACTTTTCTCGCTTCACTTCGGTGTTCTTTTTAGCAGATAAAAGTGAGACCCAAGGCATCTGCGGATACATGGGTGTATGCCAAGTCTCTGAGTGATGAGTGATTGTCAAATGGGATAATGTGCATGTTCTTTGGCTTGTGTTGTGCAGGTGTCGAGCATGGATACAATGATCAAAGGCAAGGTGAAGGTCAAGTAGAGACGTGTCGTGCCGATGGACTAAGAGTGGCAAAGGGCGGACATGAGGCTTGGACTGAGGGACTGGTGGCCTGAGGATCAGCTGTGGTGGCTGACAGCCTGGGACAACGACGAGCGAAGACTTGCGGGTGAACGGGGTGCACGGGCGGTGCATCCCATCTACGGCTCGGTTTGGTGGTTGAGCCACAGAAAAACCACCGAGTGGACGGTTTCCAGGTTTGGGCCTCAAAACCTGGGTGCTGATGGTTTCCAAGTTTGGGCCACAAAACTCGGGCTGAGGACGGTTTCCAGGTTTGGGCCTCAAAACCTGGGTGCTGCGGGTTTCTGAGTTTGGGCCACAAAACTCAGGCGATGGTCGGCTGGTTTCTCGGTTTGGGCCTCAAAACCGGGGGCTGGCTGTGAAGGCTGGTTTCCCGGTTTGGGCCACAAAACCGGGGGCGAAGTCCGGGAAAAGGACAAGCAGAGCGGTGGCGGCACGTGGCGGCAATCGGTGAGGTTGCGTCGAGGCAACGCTACCAGTTGTGCGGGCGTGGCCGTCGGATCACCACCTACCACGAGTTGGTCCAGAATAACCCTAGGGTTTAGCTGGTTCGCTCTGTAATTAGTTAGGGGTAGAGTGGGAATTAGAATTAGGATAAGTAGAGGGAGACACCCACCTCCCATCCTATCTCAGTCATTTGCTCTTTGCCTTTTAGGTTTTCCTACTCTCCCAATCCCCTATTGTAGCAACTGAGATCCGCAGAGAACCATACCTCTGTGTACTAGAGATTTTGAGGAAGTGAGACCGTAATCTCACTGTTGTAGCATGTGGTAGCCACAGGGTTGCAGATCGATGTGTTGATTCACGTTTTTGTTCGTGTTCTTCGCGTTCTTCGTTTCTCCGCGATTTTCTCGTCACTCGATCTCCCTCTCTACTGTGTCTTTTCGAAATCCGTTTGAATCAACTTGTTCTTTATCTTGACGGGATCATTTCCACCGAAGGAATTCATCTAACTCCTCACGAACAAGTAGATCGGGTTGATTTTGTTTTCATGGCGCTTTTTCGATTCATACTCCTTCCCTCTCGGATTCCCGGTGTTTGAGTTGATTTGAGCGGATGATTTCTTGGGGATAGTCTTCCAACTACCTCGTGATCATCTTCTCCAAGTTTGGGATCAAGAGATTTTGATTTGAATCGATTTTGGGAGGATTTGGGAGAAGGGCGACTGAAATCGCCCTCTCTGGTCGGTCGCGGACAGTCCGCCACCTGACCGGCGGACAGTCCGGCCATCGGGATCGAGCCAGGTCAGTGGCTGCGGGTCTCGGTCGCGTTACTGTTCCTTGATCGGCGGACAGTCCACCGTAAGGACTCACGGACAGTCCGAGAGTCGAACAGGGGACTTTCAGCAGCGTTGCTGTTTGGCGATTTTCGCCGGCGGACAGTCCGGGACTGGCTAGCGGACAGTCCGCAGTAGCCGCGGACAGTCCGGGACCTGCAGTCCGGACAGTCCGGGACTTGGCTGAAGCCTCCGGTTTAGTTCGTTTGATCTCCCGACTTTTCCGCTTGGTTTCCGGACTTCTCGTTTGGCCCTAGAGTTGACCAAGGAACCTCTCTAGGTATCTTTGCTACTTGTTAGCATTGGTATTTGGGGATTTCTCGATGTAGCCTTCCATCTACGTTCGAGACTCGGTTTTAGGGGTTGAACTTGTGCCGGTGCTTTTGGCGTTTGGCTTACTATCGCTTTGTGGTGCCTCGCTGTGATCCTAGGGATCATCCACCCTTTTCAAGGGTCGTGGGCATCATGGTTTCGGTCGAAGCTTTTGGGGATTGATTTGTGGGACAAAGGCCGAAGTTTCGAGAGAAATTTTTGAGCTCCCATTCACCCCCCTCTGGTCGCCTTGCTATTGCATTCTCGGTCCTTCAATTGGTATCGGACGCGGGTTAAGGATCTTCCACCTTAGCCGGTTCCAGATCCACAGAAGGCGACATGGATCGCGGCGTGGGCAAACCACCATTTTTCGATGGGACGAACTATGCGTATTGGAAGATACGCATGTCGGCCTATCTGCAGAGTATTGGTGCTTCCATTTGGGATATTTGCAACTCTGCCGATTACGTGGTCTTGGCTGCTTGTGTTACTCAGCATCAGATCGATGAGCACGATGCCAATAGCTGAGCCCGTAATGCTCTTTTCTCATGTTTGAGCATGACAGAGTTTGATCGCGTTTCTCACCTTGCTACGGCTCGAGAGATTTGGGCTACCCTCATGCGTTTCCATGAGGGAACCACTCAAGTCAAAACCCATCTCTACGAGTCGCACAAGCAAGAGTATGAGAACTTTCGACACATGCCTGGCGAGAGCATAGAAAGTTTATTCGCTCGCTTTCAGGTGATTGTCAACAGGATGAGGGCTAACAAGGAGCTGTTGCCTTTCGACGATCATGAGAGAGCTTTGAAGCTTTTGCATACTCTTGATCGATCGGTATGGGACTCAAAGGTTCAGGCGATCATCGAATCACCTAACTATGAGACCCTCACATGCGACGGGCTCTTTAGTAAGCTCAAGTCCAGTGAGATTGACGCCATGGCGAGGGCTTCTTATGAAAATCCTTCTGGCCCGTCGATGGCTCTGGTTTCTGGTTCTTCTGCTAACCCCTCTGGAGGCTTTGCACTCTCTTCTCTTCTTTCTGTTATAGAGGAGCAGCTGGAGTTCATGGGGGACGACGAGTTGGCTTTGCTCGCCAACCAGTTCTCACGGTTCCACAACAACCGCATGAACCGTCACCGCGGAGGAGGACGCTCGGGATGTTTCGAGTGCGGCGACCCCAACCACTTCATCGGCAATTGCCCGAAGAAGAACAAGCAGACGTTCGGCAAGGTGGATCATGGGCACAAGTACGACTCCGGCAAGCGCAAGGAGAAGTACGTTCCCGCGAAGCACAAGCGGAAGGGAGGCTTCGACAAGGAGTACATCAAGACGAAGTACTTGGAGAAGGCCCACGCTGAGCAGCGTGCGTTCTTCGCCACGCTCAGCGATGTCGACGACTCGGATGATGACTCTGCTTCCTCAAGCAATGACGAGTCCGAGAAGAAGAAGAGGATCGAGGACAAGCTGAACGGCCTCTGCTTCTTCACCGACGACGAGGGCTTCTGCACCATGGCCCTCGACAAGGAGGTCGACGGCGAGCTGGAGGACATCCCTCGGAACGACGACGACGACGACACCTCCCAGGTATCTCAGACCCCCGATGAGCTTTCTGCTGAGGTCGAGAAGCTTACTGCCGCGCTCCTTAGTCAGGACAAGTTGCTTAGGCGTGCTGCTAGAGAGCGCAAGGAGTTTAGGTAGAAGTGGGAGGATACGGTGAAGGAACTTGAATCTGTCAAGTCCACCGTAGTTGTCACCGAGGAGGAGGAGTGTGAGATGTGCTCCACACACATGACTGACCTCTCACTTTGAGAAGTAAGTATGTTGTGTTGGTAGGAGAGGTGGATGAGCTGAAGGCTAGATCCTCGCTGTTGGGTGCATGCAAGTCCTGTGCGGGCTTGCAATCCGAGTTGGCAGAGAAGAATGCCAAGATTGTGTCTCTTGAGAAGGCCAGCTCGGATAGCACGTGTGTGACTAGGTGTGTTCTGTGTGAGGGTTTGGAGATGGAGATTGCAAACGTGAAGCATGACAAGATGCAAACCGAGGAGGAAAACACATACCTTCGGACCATCTTGTCATGGGTGTCGAGTGGTGAGCCGCAGCTTGGGATGATGATCTCCCAGTTCAAGCGTGCTGCTGGAGGTCCAGGTGTAGGCTTTGCTCAGGGTGTTGAGTGCGCTTCATCTTTTGGGAAGATTGGAGAGTCGAGTGGTCTGAACCCGTGTGAGAAGCCCAACTCCACCACTACTCCCAAGCTTACCAAGATTCCAACCAAAGAGCCTTTAAAGCCTAACACCAAGGATGGTGTATTTGTGGAACCTCCGAGAGCTCCACCCAAGAAACAATCATGGGCTCCAAAACCAAACCACCTCAAGAACAAGCTAGACACCATGCCACCCATCCAAGAGGAGCTTATGCCACAGAAGGGCAAAGTGATCCACACCCACTACCGTGAGTACCAACAACCCCCTATGAGAGCGGTGAGGTACCATTGTGAGCACTGTGGGAGAGATGGACACTTGAGTGAGTTTTGCTTTCGGCGCAAGAGAGAGGCGCGCCGCGCAAAGGAGATGAACAACACGGACATGTACCATCCTTTCCATAATGTACATGTGCCGAATGTTCAGAGGCGTGCTGCTAGGCCTAGAGGTCCAAAACCTCAAGTTTCTAGGCCTAGGCCGCGAAGAGAACGTGCCCGGCGGGAGCCTGCAATTGTGGGCTATGGACCCCATGGCGGTGGCTTTGTAGTTGAGCGTTTTCCCCCATCGTGTTTTGAGTGTCGCGATGGACGCTCCTCCCTTAGCGGACCACGTTTTCCTCTACGTGGTGATCGCTCTTCCCGTAGGCGTGCTAGGAATGGTTTTTCTGCTAACCGTTCTTTTGAGCAGCCGACCCAACACCGGTATTCTTCCTACTTCACTAACCCCAGTGTTGGACCGTATGCTCACCCTATATCTTTTTATTGATGTAGGTAAAACGATTGGAGAACGTTTGGTTGGTGGATTCCGGTTGCTCGAGGCACATGACCGGAAACGCCAAGTGGTTCTCCAGTCTTAGTCCGGTCATCGGAAAGGAGTTTATCACCTTCGGCGACAATAGTAAAGGTAAAGTGTTGTCTCGTGGGTCGGTGCGAGTTAATGAGCACTTTGTGTTGCGCGATGTTGCTCTTGTTTCTAACTTGCATTTTAACCTTCTCTCTGTTTCGCAACTTTTCGATGATGACTATGAGATTCGTTTTAAGCCGAATCTCAGTCACATTCTAGATCCTCAGGGCAATCTTGTTTGTGTGATTTCGCACTTTGGGAAAGTCTTTCGTGCGAATTTCTCGGAGTCGTTTGGAGTTTCTCGTTGTCTTTTGGCTGGACCTTCCTCCTCTGATCTTTGGAAGTGGCATGGGAGACTAGGACATTTGAGCTTCGACTTGCTTGCAAGACTTAGTTCACTTGGCCTAATCCGAGGATTGGCCAAGTTGTGCATGGAGAAGGATCTTGTTTGCCATTCTTGTAGACATGAGAAGATGGTTGCCGCTCCCCACCATCCAGTGACTCAGGTCATGATCAAGCGCCCTGGAGAGCTTTTGCACATGGACCTTGTTGGTCCGGCTCGGGTGAGCTCGGTTGGGGGGAAGTGGTATGTGCTTGTTGTTGTTGACGACTTTTCGAGATATTCGTGGGTTTTCTTTTTAGCTGAGAAAACTGAGACTTTCTCTTTTTCTTGCAATCTGATTTTGCATCTTCAGAATGAGTTCTCTTTGAACTCAATGCGAGCTATTAGAAGTGATAATGATTCCGAGTTCAAAAACTCGGATTTTGAGAAGTTTTGTAACTCTTTGGGTTTAGAGCATCAGTTTTCTTCTCCCTACACACCGCCTCAGAATGGTGTTGTAGAAAGGAAAAATCGGACCCTTGTAGAGATGGCCAGGACGATGCTCGATGAGCATAGGACTCCTAGGCGATATTGGGCCGAGGCTATGAGCACTGCATGCTACATTTCCAATTGCATTTTTCTCCGAGCTTTCTTGAAAAAGTCTTCTTATGAGTTGCGTTTTGGAAAACTGCCCAAGGTGAGTTATTTTAGAGTTTTTGGTTGCCACTGTTTTATACTCAAGAAAGGCAACCTGGACAAATTTGAGTCTCGTTCTTCAGACGGTGTATTTTTGGGTTATGGCACTCACACTCATGCATATCGTGTACTTAACCTTGATACTAACCGAGTCATGGAGACATCCGATGTCACCTTCGACGAGACCATGGTTTGTCCTTCTTCTCGTTTTGAGCGTGCAGGTGATCATGAGGTTGGCGAGCCTCTTTTTGATGAAGAGGAAGAGGGTGCTGAAGGGATGGATGACCCAGCACCACCTCCACCTGCTGTGCCGCAAAGAGCGGCCTCTACTACCACTCACGGCCCCGATCCTTCTTCCTCGACGACTTGGGGGCCGTGGGATCTGCCACCTCGAGCGGTACCTTTTGTACCCGAGGAGGCACCAGCTGCTGTTGAGGGGGAGGCTACATCAGCTCGGGAGGTGCCTCGACACATTCAACGCCAACACCCGCCTCAACAGATGATCGGCAGCATCGGCGAACGTGACACTCGGTCTAGGTCACAACAAATCTCTCACTTTGCTCATTCTGCATTTGTTGCTGATTTTGAACCCTGAGATGTTGGACACGCTTTGACGGATCCAGATTGGGTCAATGCCATGCATGAGGAGCTTGAGAACTTTGAGAGAAATCGGGTTTGGGTTCTTGTTCCTCTTCCTCCGGAGTGTCATCCTATTGGGCCAAAATGGGTTTTCAAAAACAAATAAGCAGAGGATGGCCACGTTGTGAGAAACAAGGCCAGACTTGTAGACCAGGGGTATAGTCAGAAGGAGGGGATAGACTATGAGGAGACTTTTGCTCCTGTAGCTCGTTTGGAGGCGATTAGAATACTCTTGGCTTTTGCTGCATCCAAAGGATTTAAAATTTTTCAAATGGATGTCAAGAGTGCTTTCTTAAACGGCTACATAGAAGAGGAAGTTTATGTTGAGCAACCCCCCGGTTTTGAAAATCCTAAGTTTCCAAACCATGTTTTTAAACTTCACAAAGCCTTATATGGTTTGAAACAAGCCCCTAGAGCCTGGTATGATAGGTTGAAAACCTTTTTGCTTGCTAAGGGTTTTAAAATGGGATGTGTAGATAAAACGCTCTTTCTCCTCAAGCAAGGCAAAGACACTCTCTTGGTCCAGATTTACGTGGATGATATCATTTTCGGTGGTTCTTCTCACGCTTTGGTTGCCAAGTTTGCAGATACTATGAGCAGGGAGTTTGAGATGAGCATGATGGGCGAGCTGACATTCTTTCTCGGGTTGCAAATTAAGCAATCTCGAGAGGGGACGTTTGTGCACCAGGGCAAGTACACCAAGGACTTGCTGAAGCGGTTCGATATGGGTGAGGCTAGGCCTCTTCAAACACCCATGTCGACGACGACTGCCCTGGATGCGGATGTGGATGGAGAAGCAGTGGACCGAAGGAGTATCGCAGCATGATCGGGTCGCTCCTCTACCTGACGGCGACACGCCCGGACATCCAGTTCGCGGTGTGTCTGTGTGCGCGCTTTCAGGCGTCACCGCGCACCTCTCACCGTCAGGCGGTGAAGCGGATTTTCAGGTACCTTCGTTTCACGCCTGAGTTCGGGATTTGGTATTCTGCTTCCTCCACCCTCTCTCTTTGCGGTTATTCGGATGCCGATTTTGCTGGTTGCCGTATTGAGCGCAAGTCCACTTCTGGGACTTGCCAATTTATTGGTTCTTCTCTTGTTTCGTGGTCTTCTCGCAAGCAGTCTAGTGTCGCTCAGTCCACTACAGAGGCTGAATATGTTGCTGCGGCTAGCTGCTGTTCCCAGTTGCTTTGGATGATGGCCACTTTGCGTGATTTTGGTCTGAGCTTTTCTTGCGTGCCTTTGCTTTGTGACAGCACGAGTGCCATTAGCGTTGCTAAGAACCCCGTGCTTCACTCGAAGACCAAACACATTGATGTGCGCTTTCATTTTCTGCAAGACCACCAGGAGAAGGGTGATATCGACCTTCGCCATGTCGATACTCATCATCAATTGGCTGATATTTTCACCAAGCCTTTAGACGAATCAACCTTTAATCGGTTGAGGGGTGAGCTTGGTGTGTGTTTCCCCTTTTAGATGGGGGAAACATCTTGGATCTTGTATATTTGACTTACTCTTTTGTCTTTCTTTTCTTTTGCATTTCAGCATACGCATTCACATTCTAAGCTTCATGTTTATAATCACTAGAATGTAACTATGCTCTATGTAGTATGCTCTGATGCTTATATTGATGCTTGTAGCTTATGCTCCTTCTGATCACTAGTACATGTTGTGAGCTGAGCTATTTTGAAATGGTGAATTTACTTAATAACTAACAATCTGAAAATGTTCACCATTGAGATATGCAACTAGCATGTGTAGGATATGTTGAGTTCACTCGTGCTTTTCATATATGCTAGGTTGCTATGTCTCTAGTTATGAGTCATTCACTTGCTTGGTCTGTTCATATCATGTTTAAAATTTGAACCAAGTTTTAGTGAATTGAAAAGATCGAGATGGGATTGCTTGTCAACACCTCACGGTATCGAGACTGTGTCTCATTGCACTTTGAGTTAAACTTGAGCCGTGTAGTGTATGACCGAAACCGTTGCTTTAAGCTTCCGATTGCATATGCATAGGCTTCGCTCGGTTGAAAAGTTAGGCAATGACAAGCTTTCAACCTCTCGCAATCACATGCTAATAATTGACCTTGTGTAATTTCACCGCTGCAACTCCAATCTAAAGTTGAATTCACAAGTGTATGTTTCATTCTTAAGCATGATGATTGAACTTTGCTAGGGGTAGTTCACCTTGTATACATGTTTAGCACTTGCTCAGACTCCTGTTTATACATTGCTAGTGCTATTTTGATGGTGAATACATTTTGACTCAAAACTGCTCATTTCTGCTCATATGTTCATATTTCATATCTGGTGATCAGTTTGAGCCTTTGCTGAGCTTGTATGTTGTTGATGAGTCATTAGAGTTATATTGTTTAGAGCATTTTTGCATTCTCCTGAATATATTCCTGAAGCTGCTAACTTGCATTTTGACTCATATGCATGATGGAAGGGGGAGAACCACCCTAGTTAGCACTTTTGTTGGTGCCCTTTCTGATGAGGAGAGTCTTTTACTTGATTAGTGCATTTTCAACTAAGGGGGAGAATTTGCAAATCATTTGTGCTTCCCGAGTGTTCATTTGAAGGGGAGTTTCCAGGGGGAGAATTTCCAATCTTTGTGCTCTTCTCATGTTGAACCTAAGGGGGATTTTCCTAGTTGCTTGCACTTGTCGAGGGGGAGTTTGCTAGTTGTGTTGAGCCTTTGCCTCTATCTTGAGGGACTAGCATTTTGCTTTGATTTTCCAATTGGTATTTGCTAGCGGTGTTGAGCCTGTTTTACCTCTTCTTGAGGGCTAGCTTTGCTTTGCTTGGTTGCGTCGAGCCGTTGCCCATTTCTTTGGGGACCAAGTTCTTTCGCTCTTTCCACTTGACCTTCTTCGGCTTTGCTATGCTTTTGGGTCATTTGGTTGAGTTTTCTCCTTCTCCTTCCTCCTTCTTCCTTATTCTTCTTTTCATTATGTTTTGTATGAGTAGTTGACAATGCACTCATCAAGGGGGAGATTGCGGATACATGGGTGTATGCCGGGTCTCTGAGTGATGAGTGATTGTCAACTGGGATGATGCGCATGTTCTTTGGCTTGTGTTGTGCTGGTGTCGAGCACGGATACAGTGATCGACGGCGAGGTGAAGGTCAAGTTGAGACGTGTCGTGCCGATGGACCGGGTGCGGTGAAGGATGGGCGTGCCGTGCGACGGACGTGCCATGCCGAGGTACCGAGCGGTGAAGGGCGGACATGAGGCTTGGACTGAGGGACCAGAGGCCCGAGGATCAGCTGTGGTGGCTGGCAGCCTGTGACGACGACAAGTGAAGAAGTGCGGTCATGTGTTGCCTGAGTCATGGACTCAGGGACACGTGTCGGTGGACGGGGTGCACGGGCTGTGCATCCCCTCTACGACGTCCATTTGGTGGTAGAGCCAGGGAAAAACCATCGGATGGACGGTTTCCAGGTTTGGGCCTCAAAACCTGGGCGTGGACGGTTTCCGAGTTTGGCCACAAAACTCGGGCTGACGGTTTCCGAGTTTGGCCACAAAACTCGGGCTGAGGGTTTCCGAGTTTGGCCACAAAACTCGGGCTGAGGACGGTTTCCAGGTTTGGGCCTCAAAACCTGGGCGCTGAGGGTTTGCTGAGTTTGGCCTCAAAACTCAGAAGCTGGTGGGCTGGTTTCCCGGTTTGGGCCTCAAAACCGGGGGTTGGCTGGAAAAGGCTGGTTTCCCGGTTTGGGCCACAAAACCGGGGGTGCAGAGCGAGGGAGGCACGTGGCGGCGATCTGGAGGTTGCGTCAAGGCAACGCTTCGGTTTGTGCGGGCGTGGCCGTCGGATACACCTACCACCGAGTTGGTCCAGAATAACCCTAGGGTTTAGCTGGTTCGCTCTGTAATTAGAATAGAGAGGGGTAGAGTAGGAAATAGACTTAGGCTAGTAGTAGGATAAGTAGTCGGGAGACTCCCTCCTCCCATTCATCTCAGTCATTTGCTCTTTCGCACTTAGGGTTTCCTGCTCTCCCATCCCCTGCTGTAGCTAGCTGAGATCCGTAGAGAGACTTGCCTCTGTGTACTGTTGATTCTGAGGAAGTGAGGCCGTAACCTCACTGTTGTAGCGTGAGTTTGCGCTACGGTTGCAATTCGTGGTTGTGATTCGTGTTTTGTTCGTGTTCTTCGCGGAATCCTTTTCTCCACGTTTTTCCCGTCGCTTGATCTCTTTGCTCGGTTCATCTTTTGCAAATCCGTTTGAACCAAGTTGTTCTAGGTCATGAGGCACTTCTTTCCACTGAAGGAATTTACCTCTAACCTCACGGTCTAGGAGATCGATCGATTTCGGTTTCGGGTCAAGCTTTTCTCCTTTCCCTCGAATTTCTTCGATTCATCGATTTGGAAGATAGGTTCGAGCCATGATCTCTTAGAGATAGCTCACTATCTTCCTTGTGACTCCTCTCACCAAGTTTTATCCCTAGAGGATTCGTTTTGGGTGAGATCGAGTTGAATCGGTGGACGAACAACAGGATTTCAGGGTGACCGGACGCTGGGTCGTGCTGACCGGACGCACCAGACCAGAGTCCGGTCATTGAGCTCCCAGCGCATTTTCTCTGTGACTTGACCGGACGCTGGGACTCGAGAGTGACCGGACGCACCCCTGGTACTGTTCACTGTTTTGTCTCTATCTGACCGGACGCTCTGCTTGTGACCGGACGCACTGCTTCACAGAGTCCGGTCCAATACAGTAAGGGTCCAAAATCATTTTGGCTTGACCGGACGCGTCCGGTGGTGCCTGACCGGACGCAGGCAGAGTCCGGTCAAAGCTGTTCTGCGCGTTTTCGTCCGCGGTTTGTTCAACCGACTTCCTATTTGAGATCCGCTTATTGCGTTGGATTCCTAACTTCGTGCTCTTCAGAAATCGGACTTCTTGTTTTACAAAATAGCCTGAATCCCCCTCGCGTTGCTCAGGGGAGGTTGAGGTTACCCAAAACCCATCCTGTCACTAGTTGACTTGCGTGAACTTGGGTGAGGAAGTTTTTGTGGTGCCTCGCTGTGATCCTAGGGATCATCCACCCTCTTCCAAGGGTCGTGGGCATCACGTTTTTGACAGTAGCTCTTGGGGGTTGATTTTGGGACATTTGGCCATAGTTTCGAGAGAAATTTTATTGGCTCCCATTCACCCCCCCCCTCTGGTCGCCTTGCTTTTGCATTCTCGGTCCTTCAGTTTGGGCCTCAAAACCTGGGTGCTGCGGGTTTCTGAGTTTGGGCCACAAAACTCAGGCGATGGTCGGCTGGTTTCCTGGTTTGGGCCTCAAAACTGGGGGTTGGCTGTGAAGGCTGGTTTCCTAGTTTGGGCCACAAAACTAGGGGCGAAGTACGGGAAAAGGACAAGAAGAGCGGTGGCGGCACGTGGCGGCAATCGGTGAGGTTGCGTCGAGGCAACGCTACCAGTTGTGCGGGCGTGGCCGTCGGATCACCAGCTACCACGAGTTGGTCCAGAAAAACCCTAGGGTTTAGCTGGTTCGCTCTGTAATTAGTTAGGGGTAGAGTGGGAATTAGAATTAGGATAAGTAGAGGGAGACACCCACCTCCCATCCTATCTCAGTCATTTGCTCTTTGCCTTCTAGGTTTTCCTGCTCTCCCAATCCCCTGCTGTAGCAACTGAGATCCGCAGAGAACCATACCTCTGTGTACTAGAGATTTTGAGGAAGTGAGACAGTAATCTCACTGTTGTAGCGTGTGGTAGCCACACGGTTGCAGATCGATGTGTTGATTCGCGTTTTTGTTCGTGTTCTTCGCGTTCTTCATTTCTTCGCGATTTTCCCGTCACTCGATCTCCCTCTCTACTGTGTCTTTTCGAAATCCATTTGAATCAACTTGTTCTTTATCTTGAGGGATCATTTCCACCGAAGGAATTCATCTAACTCCTCACGAACAAGTAGATCGGGTTGATTTCATTTTCGTGGTGCTTTTTCGGTTCATACTCCTTCCCTCTCGGATTCCTGGTGTTTGAGTTGATTTGAGCGGATGATTTCTTGGGGATAGTCTTCCAACTACCTCGTGATCATCTTCTCCAAGTTTGGGATCAAGAGATTTTGATTTGAATCGATTTTGGGAGGATTTGGGAGAAGGGCGACTGAAATCGCCCTCTCTGGTCGGTCGCGGACAGTCCGCCACCTGACCGGCGGACAGTCCGGCCATCGGGATCGAGCCAGGTCAGTGGCTGTGGGTCTCGGTCGTGTTACTGTTCCTTGATCGGCGGACAGTCCGCCATAGGGACTCGAGGATAGTCTGAGAGTCGAATAGGGGACTTTCAGCAGCGTTGCTGTTTGGCGATTCTCGCCGGTGGATAGTCCGAGACCGGCTGGCGGATAGTCCGCAGTAGCCGTGGACAGTCTGGGACCTGCGGTCTGGACAGTCCAGGACCTGCAGTCCGGACAGTCCAGGACTTGGTTGAAGCCTCCGGTTTAGTTCGTTTGATCTCCCGACTTTTCCGCTTGGTTTCCGGACTTCTCGTTTGGCCCTAGAGTTGACCAAGGAACCTCTCTAGGTATCTTTGCTACTTGTTAGCATTGGTATTTGGGGATTTCTCGATGTAGCCTTCCATCTACGTTCGAGACTCGGTTTTTAGGGGTTGAACTTGTGCCGGTGCTTTTGGCGTTTGGCTTACTGTCGCTTTGTGGTGCCTCGCTGTGATCCTAGGGATCATCCACCCTTTTCAAGGGTCGTGGGCATCATGGTTTCGGTCGAAGCTTTTGGGGATTGATTTATGGGACAAAGGCCGAAGTTTCGAGAGAAACTTTTGAGCTCCCATTCACCCCCTCTGGTCGCCTTGCTATTGCATTCTCGGTCCTTCAGCATCTTCAAGAAGTTTGCTAGAAGGGCTCAAAATGAGTTTGAGCTCAAGATCAAGAAGGTGAGAAGCGACAACGGGACTGAGTTCAAGAACACCAACATAGAAGAGTATCTTGATGATGAAGGAATCAAGCATGAGTTCTCCGTTCCATATACCCCACAACAAAATGGGGTTGTGGAAAGGAAGAATCAAACTCTTGTTGAAGCCGCAAGATCTATGTTGGATGAATACAAGACGTCCCATGGCTTTTGGGCGGAGGCGATGAACACCGTGTGTCATGCCATCAACCGCCTCTACCTCCACAAGCTAAGGGACAAGACGCCATATGAGCTACTAACCGGTAACAAACCGAAGGTGCATTACTTTGAGTCTTTGGCTGCAAGTGTTTCATACTTAACAAGAGGGCCAAAAGCTCAAAGTTTGCACCTAAGGTACACGAAGGCTTTCTACTTGGTTATGGTACTAACAAACATGGCTACCGTGCATTCAATAATGCCACCGACACTATTGAGTTAATGGTAGACGTGACTTTTGACGAATTCGACGGCTCCCAAAAGGAGCAAGTCAATGATGAGCTTGTAGGTAATGACATGTCTCCATCCGAAGCAATCAAGAAGCTTGCGACCAGTGATGTGAGGCCTATTGAGATTCAAGATGATGAAGGTGAGCCATTGCACACTCCACAAGATTCAAATGTCCATCATGTGCATTCGAATGCACATGGTGAAGCTTCCGCAACTCCGAAAGGTGGAAGTGCAAATGATGTTCAAATGCAACATCAACTTGATGACCAAGCTCAAGCTCAACATGATGACCAACAAGCTAATGAAGACATCCACACATATGGTGAAGATGATGAAGATGGACCCATCCAAAGGAGATCACTCGTGCCGCATCCAAAAGTGCATCATACGATTCAACGGGATCATCCCATTGACATACTGGGGAGCATACGACGTGGGGTAATGACACGTTCACGTTTAGCAAGTTTTTTGTGAACATTACCTGTTTGTCTCCTCTTTGGAACCTCTTAGGGTGGAAGAAGCACTTGATGATCCGGATTGGGTGATTGAAGGACCGAGAATGCAAAAGCAAGGTGACCAGAGGGGGGGGTGAATGGGAGCCAATAAAATTTCTCTTGAAACTTTGGCCAAGTGTTCCAAAATCAATCCCCAAGAGCTACTACCAAAAACGTGATGCCCACGACCCTTGGAAGAGGGTGGATGATCCCTGGGATCACAGCGAGGCACCACAAAAACTTCCTCACCCAAGTTCACGCAAGTCAACTAGTGACGGAATGGGTTTTGGGTAACCTCAACCTCCCCCGAGCAACGCGAGGGGGATTCAGGCTATTTTGTAAAGCGGGAAGCCCAAATTCTGTAGAGCACGAAGTTAGGAATCCAACGCAACAAACGAATCTCGAATCGAAAGACAAACGAATAGACTGCGGACGAAAACGCGTCGAACCAGCACTGACCGGACTCTGCCTGCGTCCGGTCGCTGACCACCGGACGCGTCCGGTCGTGCAAAAACAGTTTTCGGAGCTTACTGTTTCTGACCGGACTCACCAGAAACGAGCGTCCGGTCGAGAGCAGTGCGTCCGGTCACAAAATACAAGCCAAGTGAACAGTCCAATGAGCGAGTCCGGTCACTTAGCGAAAGGTGCGTCCGGTCAAGCCACGAACCGAACACAGCGAAGGTGTTCATCGACCGGACTCACTGACAGCGTCCGGTCGTTGAGCAGGCAGCGTCCGGTCACCCCGATTCAGGCTGTTCGTTCACCGATTCGACTCGATCTCACCCAAAACAAATCCTCTAGGGATCAAACTTGGTGAGAAGAGTCACAAAGAGTACAGTGAGCTATCTCTAAGAGATCATGGCTCGAACCTATCTCCAAATCGATGAATCGAAGAATTTCGGGGGAAGGGAGAAAACTTGACCCGAAACGAAAAATCGATCGATCTCCTAGACCGTGAGGTTAGAGGATGATTCCTTCGGTGGAAAGAAGTGCCTCACGATCTAGAACAAACCAGTTCAAACGGAATTGCGAAAAATGAACCAAGCAAAGAGATCAAGCGATGGGAAAATCGTGGGGGAAAAAGGATTCCGCGAAGAACACGAACAAAACGCGAATCACACCCACGAATTGCAAGCCGAAGCGCAAACACACGCTACGACAAGGAGGTTACGGCCTCCTTTCCTCAAAATCAACAGTACACAGAGTTGCAAGTCTCTCTGCGGATCTCAGCTACAGCAGGGGATGGGAGAGCAGGAAACCCTAAGTGCAGGAAGCAAATGAGATGGCTAAAACTGAGATAGGGGAGGAGGGTGTCTCCCCTGACTACTTATCCTATTCTAGTCTAAGTCTATTTCCTACTCTACCCCTCTCTATTCTAATTACAGAGCGAACCAGCTAAACCCTAAGGCTATTCTGGACCAACTCAAGTGGTAGGTAGATCCAACGGCCACGCCCGCACAACTCGTCCGCGTTGCCTCCACGCAACCTTCCGATTGCCGCCACGTGCCGTCCTCGCTCTGCACCCCCGGTTTTGTGGCCCAAACCGGGAAACCAGCCTTTTCCAGCAACCCCCGGTTTTGAGGCCCAAACCGGGAAACCAGCCCACCAGCCTGAGTTTTGTGGCCCAAACTCAGAAACCCGCAGCGCCCGAGTTTTGAGGCCCAAACTCGGAAACCGGCCCATCGCCCGAGTTTTGTGGCCAAACTCGGAAACCGTCCGCGCCCAGGTTTTGTGGCTCAACCTGGAAACCGAGCACCCGAGTTTTGAGGCCCAAACTCGGAAACCGTCCACCCGGTGGTTTTTCCCTGGCTCAACCACCAAACCGGAGCTGTAGAGGGGATGCACCGCCCGTGCACCCCGTCCACCGACACGTGTCCCCAGGTCCTCGACCCGAGCAACACCGTGCCCCGCAAGTCTCCGCTCGTCACTGTCCCAGGCTGCCAGCCACCACAGCTGATCCTCAGGCACTCCGGTCCCTCAGTCCAAGCCTTACGTCCGCCCTTCACTGCTCGATACATCGGCATGGCACGTCCGCCGCACGGCACGCCCATCCTTCATCGCACCCAGTCCGTCGGCACGGCACGTCTCAACTTGACCTTCACCTTGCCCTCGATCACTGTCTCCGTGCTCGACACCTGCACAACACAAGCCAAAGAACATGCGATCAAACCCGTTGACAATCACTCATCACTCAGAGACTCGGCATACACCCATGTATCCGCAATCTCCCCCTTGATGAGTGCATTGTCAACTACACACACAAATCATAATGAAAGAAGAAGGTAGGAGGAAGGAGAAGAGAGAACTCAACCGAATGACCCAAAAGCATAGCAAAGCCAAAGAAGGTCAAGTGGAAGAAGCGAGAACTTGGTCCCCAAAGACATGGGCAACGGCTCGACGCGACCAAGCAAAGCAAAGCTAGCCCTCAAGAAGAGGTAGAACAGGCTCAACACCGCTAGCAGAAAACCAATTGAAAATCGGAGCTAAAAATGGCAACGTGCTAGTCCCTCAAGATAGAGGCACAGAGGCTCAACACAACTAGCACGAAACCACTCCGAACCAATTGAAAAACAATCGAAAGGTCTTCGAACCAATCGAAATCAAACTCGACGCCAAATGAGGAAAATGTTTGCTAGTCCCTCAAGATAGAGGCAACGGCTCAACACAACTAGCAAACTCCCCTCGACAAGTGCAAGCAACCAGGGACTCCCCCTTAGGTCCAACAAGAGAAGAGCATAAAGATCTGAAAATCTCCCCCTTAGCAAAAGCTCCCCCTTAATTGAACGCCAGGAGACATATGATTTGCAAAAACTCTCCCCCTTAGTTGAAAATGCACTTATCAAGCTCAAACTCTTCCCTTGAGCCAACAAAACTCCCCCTTCTAAAATGCATATGAAGTCAGAAATGCAAGTTAGCAGCTTCAGGCATATAATCAAAAGAGTGCAAAAATGCTCTAATCGGTATAGCTCCAATGGCACAACTAAGCACTCAAATAGCGAAGGCTCAAACTGATCACACATACGAAATATGAAGCATATGAGCAAGTGAGCAGTTTTTAGCCAAAAAGATAGTCACCATCAGAATAGCACTACACATGTATAGATAGGAATCCAGACAAGTGCTAAACATGTATACAAGGTGAACTACCCCTAGCAAAGTTCAATCATCATGCATAGGAATGAAGCATATACTTGTGATTTCAGTTTTATATCGGAGTTGCAGCGGTGAAATTACACAAGTTTAATTTCAACATGTGATTGCGAGAGGTTGAAAACTTGTCTTTGCCTAACTTTTCAACCGTGCGAAGCCTATGCATATGCAATCGGAAGCTTAAAGCAACGGTTTCGGTCATACACTACACGACTCAAGTTTAACTCAAAGTGCAATGAGAGACAGTCTCGATACCGTGAGGTGTTGACAAGCAATCCCATCTCGATCTTTTCAATTCACTAAAACTTGGTTCAAATTTTAAACATGATATGAACAAACTAAGCAAGTGAATGACTCAGAACTAGAGACATAGCAACCTAGCATATATGAAAAGCAGGAATGGACTCAACACACCCTACACATGCTAGTTGCATATCTCAATGGTGAACATTTTCAGATTGTAAGTTATTAAGTAAATTCACCATTCCAAAATAGCTCAGCTCATAACATGTACTTGTGATCAGGAAGAGCATAAGCTACAAGCATCCATATAAGCATCGGAGCATACTAGATAGAGCATAGTTACATTCTAGTGATTATAAACATGAAGCTCAGAATGTAAATGCGTATGCTAAAATGCAAAGAAAAGAAACTCAAAATAAAAGAGTCAGTCTATACAAGATCCAAAAGGTTTCCCCCATCTAAAAGGGGAAACACACACGAAGCTCACCCCTCAACCGATTAAAGGTTGATTCGTCTAAAGGCTTGGTGAAAATATCAGCCAGTTGGTGATGAGTATCGACATGGCGAAGGTCGATATCACCCTTCTCCTGGTGGTCTCGCAAGAAATGAAAGCGCACATCAATGTGTTTGGTTTTCGAGTGAAGCACGGGGTTCTTAGCAACGCTAATAGCACTCGTGCTGTCACAAAGCAAAGGCACGCGAGAAAAGCTCAACCCAAAATCACGCAAAGTGGCCATCATCCAGAGTAACTGGGAACAACAGCTAGCCGCAGCAACATACTCAGCCTCCGTGGTAGACTGGGCGACACTAGACTGCTTGCGAGAAGACCACGATACAAGAGAAGATCCAATAAATTGGCAAGTCCCAGAAGTGGACTTGCGCTCAATGCGACAACCAGCAAAATCGGCATCGGAATAACCGCAAAGCGAGAGGGTGGAGGAAGCAGAATACCAAATCCCAAACTCAGGAGTGAAACGAAGGTACCTGAAGATGCGCTTCACCGCCTGACGGTGAGAAGTGCGCGGCGACGCCTGAAAGCACGCGCACAGACACCCCGCGAACTGGATGTCCGGGCGTGTCGCCGTCAGGTAGAGCAGCGACCCGATCATGCTGCGGTACTCCTTCTGGTCCACTGTTTCTCCCTCCACATCCGCATCCAGGGCAGTCGTCGTCGACATGGGTGTTGGCAGAGGCTTGGCCTCACCCATATCGAAACGCTTCAGCAAGTCTTTGGTGTACTTGCCCTGGTGCACAAACGTCCCCTCCCGGGATTGCTTAATTTGCAACCCGAGAAAGAATGTCAGCTCGCCCATCATGCTCATCTCGAACTCCCTGCTCATAGTATCTGCAAACTTGGCAACCAAAGCGTGAGAAGAACCACCGAAAATGATATCATCCACGTAAATCTGGACCAAGAGCGTGTCTTTGCCTTGCCGGAGGAGAAAGAGCGTTTTATCTACACATCCCATTTTAAACCCTTAGCAAGCAAAAAGGTTTTCAACCTATCATACCAGGCTCTAGGGGCTTGTTTCAAACCATATAAAGCTTTATGAAGTTTAAAGACATGGTTTGGAAACTTGGGATTTTCAAAACCGGGGGGTTGCTCAACATAAACCTCCTCCTCTATGTAGCCGTTTAAGAAGGCACTCTTGACATCCATTTGAAAAAGTTTGAAACCTTTGGATGCAGCAAAAGCCAAGAGTATCCTAATAGCCTCCAAACGAGCTACAGGAGCAAACGTCTCCTCATAATCTATCCCCTCCTTCTGACTATAGCCTTTCGCTACAAGCCGGGCCTTGTTTCTAACAACGTGGCCATCCTCTCCTTGCTTGTTTTTGAAAACCCATTTTGTCCCAATAGGCTTACAGTCAGGTGGAGATGGAACTAGAACCCAAACCCGATTTCGCTCAAAGTTTTCTAACTCCTCATGCATGGCAGTGACCCAATCCGGATCCGTCAAAGCGTGTCCAACATCTCGGGGCTCAAAATTAGCAACAAAAGCAGAGTGAGCGAAGTGAGAGATGTGCTGTGACCTGGAGCGAGTGACTCGCTCGCCGATGTCGCCGATCATCTGCTGAGGGGGGTGCTGGCGCTGGATGTGTCGTGGCACCTCCCGGGATGAGGTGACCTCCCCCTCAACAGCAGCTGGTTCCACCCCGGGTACAAAAGGTACCGCACGAGGTGGAGGATCCCACGGCCCCCAGGAAGAAGAGGTGTCGGGGCCGTGAGTCGTCGTCGAGGCCGCTCTTTGCAGCGCGGCAGGTGGAGGGGGTGCTGGATCATCCATACCTTCAGCACCCTCGTCCTCGTCATCAAAAAGAGGCTCTCCAACCTCATGATCACCTGCACGCTCAAAACGAGAAGAAGGACAAACCATGGTCTCGTCGAAGGTGACATCGGATGTCTCCATGACTCAGTTAGTGTCAAGGTTAAGTACACGATAAGCTCGAGTGTGAGTGCCATAACCCAAAAACACACCGTCAGAAGAACAAGATTCAAATTTGTCCAAGTTGCCCTTTTTGAGAATAAAACAATGGCAACCAAAAACTCGAAAATAACTCACCTTGGGCAGTTTTCCAAAACGCAACTCATAAGAAGTCTTTTTCAAGAAAGCTCTCAGAAAAATGCGATTGGAAATATAGCATGCAGTGTTCATAGCTTCGGCCCAATAGCGCCTAGGAGTCCTATGCTCATCGAGCATCGTCCTGGCCATCTCAACAAGGGTCCGATTCTTCCTCTCTACAACACCATTTTGGGGCGGTGTGTAGGGGGAAGAAAACTGATGCTCCAAACCAAGGCGGTCACAAAACTTCTCAAAATCCGAATTTTTGAATTCGGAACCATTATCACTTCTAATAGCTCGCATCGAGTTCAAAGGGAACTCGTTCTGAAGACGCAAAATCAGATTGCGAGCGAAGGAGAAAGTCTCAGTCTTCTCAGTCAAAAAGAAGACCCACGAATATCTCGAAAAGTCGTCAACAACAACCAAAACATACCACTTGCCACCAACCGAGCTCACCCGAGCCGGACCAACAAGGTCCATGTGTAAAAGCTCTCCGGGGTGCGAGGTCATGACCTTAGTCACTGGATGGTGGGGAGCGGCAACCATCTTCCCATGTCTGCAAGAATGGCAAACTAGATCCTTCTCCATTGAAAGCTTGGGCAATCCTCGGATTAGGCCAAGTGAGCTAAGTCTTGCAAGCAAGTCAAAGCTTAAATGACCGAGCCTCCTATGCCACTTCCAAAGATCGGAGGAAGAAGGACTAGCCAAAAGACAGCGAGAAGAACCAAACGACTCCGAGAAATTCGCGCGAAAGACTTTCCCAAAGGGCGAAATCAGACATACAAGATCGCCCTGAGGATCTAAGATGCGACTAAGGTTCGTTTTAAAACGAATCTCGTAGTCATCATCAAAAAGTTGCGAAACAGAAAACAAGTTAAAATGCAGGTTAGAAACAAGAGCAACATCGCGCAACACAAAGTGCTCATTAACCCGCACCGTCCCACGGGATAATACCTTACCTTTACTATTGTCGCCGAAGGTTATGTACTCCTTTCCGGCGACCGGGCTAAGGCTGGAGAACCACTTGGCGTTTCCGGTCATGTGCCTCGAGCAACCGGAATCCACCAACCAAATGTCCTCCAACCGCCTTACCTACATCAATAAAAAGACATGGGGTGAGCATACGGTCCAACACTGGGGTTAGTGAAGAAAGGGGAATACCAGTGTTGGGCCGGCTGCTCAAAAGATCGGTTAGCAGAAAAACCATTCCTAGTACGTCTACGGGGGTAGCGATCACCACGCACAGGAAAACGTGGTCCGCTAGGGAAGAAGCGCTCACCGCGATACTCAAACTGCGGTGGGGGATTGTAACACCTCTGGTGTTTAAGCATGTAATTAACTTGACATATCATCATTAGCATCATTAATCATCTTGATCATGATTTCATGTGTATGCATTTGCTTAGTGTATCATTTTATGTGATGTACTCTATTGCAAAAACCCTTATTAGCCCACTTCTTCCTATAAGGGCAAAATGGTAATTTCACCTCTGTGCCTAGTTCTATGTAATTCTTGTTCAAATTTAGTGCCCTGATGTTTGCTGCTTTGATCAAAGTTCAAAAATCAGATTTGATTTAAGTTTCCTTTTGCAAAACCCAAAAATCCCAAATCCTGGATTTATTCCCTTTTTAATAACTTTTTCAAAATTCAAAATTTTGAGTTGGTTCAAAAAGCAAAGTTGTGAATCTAATCTAGAGGAACAACTTTGGTATTTACAGATTTCCATGTTTCTATATAAAATCTGAAGTAATTTCAAATTCGTTCAAATTCCAGTTTTTGTCCCCGTTTCAGTTTTAAAAATTTATTCAAAAACTATTGAGTTTCAGAAAAAGTGGATATTAGCAAAGTTGTAGGTTTTGACAAATGGAACAACTTTCATATTGGAAGATTTTCAAGTTTCAGTTTGAAATCCAAAGTAATTTTGATTTGAATCAAATTTGAAAAGTGTTCCCTTTTCTGTTTTTGAATATAGTTCAAAAACTATTTGGAATTTGAAAATGTTCATATTGACAAAGTTGTAGATCTAATTTTTCTGAACAACTTTGGTATTTGGAGTTTTTGTCGCACAGTTCAAATTTTGGGAGATTTTTGCAAAATACAGAACCTGGCCAAAAGTCAAACCCTAGACCCTAGCACTGTTCTTCTTCCCGTAGAGCCAGAGGCCAGGGGGGGGCCCGGCCATGGCGCCGGCGCTGCGGCTGCAGCGCAGGCGGCTGCTCCCCACGCGCCACCAACCTGTCGCCGCTGTTCCCCTGTTCCCTCCGCGCCCGCACGCGAGCGCTGACCATCGCTCTCGGCCCCTACAGTGCCCAGCCGCCGCCGCCGCGTGGCCATCGCCGGCCGAGCTTGCGCCCGAGCCCCGGCTGCACGCCAGCTCGACCGCCAGAGCGCAATCGAGTGCGCACGGCCCCGCAAACCTAACCCGCGCAACCCCAAGGTCTCTACCGGCCCTGGCCGCGGCTATATAAGCCCGCCGGAGCCCGACCTCCGCACTCCACCTCCGCCACCGTGGCCAGCTCTCTCCAGTCACTCCGCCGCTCCACCACCTAGCTCGGAAGCTCCGCCTTGAGCTCGTGAAGCTTTCCCACCCTTCAATTTCACCTTCCCCGCCTCCGTTTGCCCGGCGTAAGCTCGCCGTCCCCATCTCCGGCCGAAACCCGGCGAGCTCGGGTTCGTGGAATTCGCCGTCTCCGGCCATGATCATCTCTCACCGACCCCCGTGTTGTCTTCCGTGGCCCCGTGCGACTCTAACCCGGCCCTTGCGGTCGCATGTGCTGCGCAGGACCGCCGGACCGCCGGAGCGCCGCCGCGGTCATCTTCTCCCTCGAGCGTGTCGAGCCTCACCCTCGTGTCGAGCCTCACCCTCGAGTCGAGCCTCACCCTCGAGAACGAGTCGAGCCTCACCCTCGAGCCCTGCCTCCGACACGTGGTAAGCATCCGAGCCTTCGGTCTCTGATTCCTCTCCGCTTCGCCCGAGCCCAAGCCTCGGCGAGCGCGTGACCCTCCGTTTCGCCCGAGCCCTCCCAGTCAGGTCTCGGACGGAGGCTTGTTTTTCCGTCTCGCCCGAGCCCAAGCCTCGGCGAGCGCATGCCCTCCGCTTCGCCCGAGCCCAAGCCTCGGCGACGCATGCTCTCCGCCTCGCCCGAGTCCGGCCTCGGACTGAGACTCACTTCTCCGTTTCGCCCGAGCCCCGCGACTCGCCGAGCCCGGCCTAGAAGGAGCACAGTGCTCTTTTCTTTTTCTGAGTGTTGTGAATAGTGTTCTGTTTTCATCTTTTTGTATGATTTTCTGTGTGCATCCAAAAATTCTGAAATTTTTGTGGTAGACTCTTTATGCTCTGGAGTATTTTATAAAAATATAAAACTTGACTTTTCTGTAAAAATTCGAAAATGAAAAATTCCCCTTTTAATTGAAAAATGAAGGTTTAGGTATTTTTGGAGGGTGATTTATAACTCCAAAAATCATGAGACAAATTTTTGTGAGCTTCTTATGCCATGTTTAGTCTCTGGTAAAATTTTGAAGTCTTTTGGAGCAAGTTGATTTTTGAGCGTTTATTTTAATTGTTAAATAATGCCTTTTGCTAATTAATGTCTGATTTTATTTGAGTACCTTAATGACCTCCAAAAATTATGAAATTTGTTTTGCCATCTATCTACACCATAATGAACTTATGTGATTAATTTGGTAATTTTTGGAGCAACTTCATAAAATGACCTTTTAAATAAATTAAGAAAATAGAAAAGATGGATTAGGGTTGATAATAAGTGTTTGATGATGTGATCTTTGGATTGATTGATGTTCATAGACCCCTACCCTTTGGTCTATGATGTTTGTGATGCTATGTTTGGTTGATGCTTAGGATAATTATAATAAGGGCTAGTTTAATCAATTTTGCTTAAGGAAGAAATGGTTACCTTTTATGCTCAACCTAGATTTCGATTATGCTTTGTTTAAAAGTAATCTAGAATCAGTGGAATTGTCTTGCACCATAAGTTCATGTCATCCTTCTCATGAGCATTCATCATTGCATCCGTATAGTTGACGAAGAAGGACCTGAAGTCGAGGTAGCCACCGAAGGATCTGTCCCCGAGGCAACCCCGAGCTCCGGCACCTACACCACCAACCCCGAGTCTGCTCTTTTTGCCATTCAAGGCAAGCCCCGGTGCATTTAACCCTTCCCTTGAATTTTATAAAATGTTTTCCTTAAATGCTTTTGAGTTAAATTGCTGCATTAGGTTTATAGGAGTTGTGTGCTATCCTAATTGATGCACTATCCACCTTGACCACTGATACACCCGATACCTGTTTTTCAAAGGTATTTGAAAAATGCTTAGCAATGCTTATTGAAATAGATTTGCAATAAAAATGCCAATTTCAAAAGTGTGATCACTTAAGAATCTTTATGGGACTTTGGCTTTACTCCCACTATTGGCTAAGTATCTGATCCGTACTTAGTCAATGGGAAGGAGAGGTTGTCCTTGCGTACGGTGCCGTCATGTTGTAGTCCGGGACTCAACAGTTGACACCGACCGGGACAGGGTTGAAAAACCGACAGGACCTGTACTCTTGGGTTAGAGTCCCGAGGTGCTTGTCGCTGGCGGAAAAATGTAGGGACCATCCGTATGGGGGCCTGCTGGTCAAGACTTGTAACTATTCACATACTACGGAAAGCTCTGGCTCCGAGAAATCCATTATTGGACCGACAACCGCGCACTGGGAGCGGAGAGATGGCGGAAGTAGCATGTACCCACGTGGGTTAGAGTCCCGGATTGGAGTGGTGTACTGTACTTCCGGGTGGCGTAGGACCGGGCCCAATCTTGGAGGAATCGTGGTAGACGAGTTGGCATATGCAAGCTTGGGTGCTACATATGCAGTGTGGATAGGGCTCCTCAGCTGAGTATTATTTATCCGTATTAACGTTGCTCCTCGGTTATGGAGACTTGGTCCACTGACTGTCAACGGAGAGTGGTTCTCAACTAGGAATGTTTTGAAATGTAAAATGAATCATGAATGACGAAGAATTGTGGAATACTGAATCTTTCAAAATAAAATAAGATTTACAAAAGCTATTCCGCAAAATACTTGATCTTGTTTAAGCCTTACCTTGACTACCCTAAGCTTTCATTCCTGAGTCTTCTCCCTTTTTCTTTAGTCGGGTAAGTCTTGTTGAGTACCTTTGTACTCAGGGTTTTATTACCCATGTTGCAGGTATGGCAGATTCCTCAGTATGCCTTGGACCCTGCTGTGTGACTGTTGTTCAGGAAGAGGCCGATGAGGCCGATGAGTGATTATTCACCCTCGGGCTGGGTGAAGTATCTTTACCTTCAGTTGTTGTCATATGCTACTCTGCCAACTCTATCTATTTGAACTATGGTCTGTAATAACTTCACTTTGATTTTATGTTGAACCCTGGTTTGTAAAACTATTGTTATCTAAGTCTTCCGCTATTTACTCCGATGTTATTTGTCAAAATGTTAAAGAGATTGTAACTGAATTGTGAGATGATCCTGCGGACAACGGGCACTGATGTAGCCCAGTAGCGGAACCGGTCTTAATCACTTGGCTGTACGGATCGACTGTCAGTGGTTGACGGTGATCAGTGGGCCATGGGATTAGAGCCGTTACGTTACAGAGTGGTATCGGAGCATCTCACTATGACGTTGCAATCTTTTTGCGAAAACTTCAAAATGTTTTTAACAAAAACTAAACCTGACTATTTTGAGTCCAAATTGCTTCTCTCATCTCATCTTGTCTTTGGCAACTAGTAGCAAGACAACTTGTATAAGCCCTATGTACCTTACCTTAGTAGTTGCATTGCCTTGTTCCGTAGGAACGATTCATGCATCATGTCACATTCACTTAAGTATACAAAAGAGTTCGTTGGGTTAGTATGCCTATACCTTTATCTTGCTAGCCTTTCTCATCTATAACCTCTTGTCCAGATATGGCCATTATCAAGCGGACTGCCCGCAAGTCGACTGGACCGAACGGTGTGCCGCGTCACCAGCTGGCGCCACGCACCGGAGAAGAGACTGGAGAATCCTCCAATGGTCGTCGCTTTCCCCGCCGCACCCGCAAGCAACTGAAGGAGGAAATCAAGAATCTGAAGGCTGAAATGGAGAATATGGAGCATGACTTTTACCTTTCCCGCATGGAGTTTTATGAGGCACGAGCCGCTCTTGAGGAAGCTAACCGGAATGTGGTTCGCGCTATCCAGCAGCGTGATGCAACATGGATCCGAGAGGATGTCACCAGAGCCCAGCTCCATGGACTGCAGCAATACACCGCCCAGATTGAGCAATTCAATGATATGCTTCATGAGGAAGTACATCAGCTGCATGATCAACTCCATCCCTTGGTACCCCCGGTTATGGAAGACCCCGAAGACGGAGTCATGGAGGAACCTGAAGTGGAACACGAGTCCGATCAGAACGTGGAAGTGGAACCTGCTGAAGATGTCCACGTTGAAGATGAGGATGAGGAGGAAGAGCCTGAGCTTATCATCGAGGATGATGATGATGACGAAGAGTTGATCTTCATCGACGATGACTAGACTCGTTGTGTCTATGCCATCTGCTCACCTAAAGCCTTAAGTCTAGGTTTGGGGCGTTAGTTGGTCTTCTGTCTAGTCAAGTTTGTATCTTGTCTTGTACCTTTCCTTTGTCAGTCTGTGGTTATCTATCGAACCTTTGTATCAGTTATCTATCCTTGCATCAATGAATCTTATCAGTCAGTTTCGTTCAAAAATCAATCTTAGGATGTTGAGTTTGCTATAGAGCTAAAGCCCGGGACTGCTCCTATATCCCGTAGAGCTTATCGAATGCCTCCCAGAGAGTTGGCAGAACTAAAAAATCCAATTACAAGATTTGTTGGACAAGGGTTTCATTCGCCCAAGCTCGTCTCCTTGGGGCTGTCCTGCTATCTTTGTGAAGAAGAAGAACAAAAGTCTTCGTCTTTGCGTTGATTATCGCCCACTCAACGAGGTCACCATCAAAAACAAATATCCCTTGCCTCGTATTGATCTTCTGTTTGACCAGTTATCTGGAGCCAGAGTGTTTTCCAAGATTGACCTCAGATCTGGTTACCACCAAATAAAAATCCGTCCTGAAGATATTCCCAAAACAGCTTTCACCACCAGATACGGCCTATATGAGTACTTGGTCATGTCTTTTGGCTTGACCAATGCACCCGCTCATTTCATGTATCTCATGAACTCTGTGTTCATGCCAGAGCTCGATAAATTTGTAGTCGTGTTCATTGACGACATCCTTGTTTATTCAAGAACTCCTGAAGATCATGCCATGCATCTTCGTGTCGTTCTCTCTCGTCTCAGAGATCACCAGCTGTATGCCAAGTTCAGTAGATGTGAATTCTGGCTAGATCGAATTCAATTCCTTGGTCATGTCCTGTCCGCTGAAGGTGTGTCAGTTGACCCTGAAAAAGTGGCAGATATCTTGGATTGGAAGCCACCTACCACTGTCCGGGAAGTTCGCAGTTTCATGGGAATGGCTGGATACTATCGTCGTTTCATCCCAGACTTCTCCAGAGTTGCCAAGCCTATCACAGAGTTGTTGAAGGATTCCGTGGATTTTGTTTGGTCAACGGCCTGTGAGCAAGCTTTTCAAGCCTTGAAGAAACTGCTAACTACATCACCAGTCCTAGCTCAACCAGACATCGAGAAACCCTTTGATGTATACTGTGATGCATCTGGTACTGGGTTAGGCTGTGTTTTGATGCAAGAAGGTCGAGTGATCGCTTATGCCTCACGGCAGCTTAGGCGACATGAGAAGAATTATCAAACCCATGATCTTGAGTTAGCAGCAGTGGTTTATGCTTTGAAGATATGGCGTCATTATCTGTTGGGTAGTACCTGCAATGTGTACACAGATCACAAGAGCCTGAAGTATATCTTCACCCAAGAAGAGCTGAACATGAGGCAGCGAAGATGGCTTGAGTTAATCAAGGACTATGATATCGAAGTGCATTACCATCCGGGTAAGGCAAATGTAGTTGCCGATGCCCTCAGTCGCAAGTCATACTGCAACTGTCTGACGACGAAGCCCTATGATCTTTCTTTGTGCCATGCTCTTGAAAGGATGGGTATTGAGATAGTTCCGCAAGGAAGCCTGAACAATGTCAGGATAGAAACATCGGTCAAGGAACAAGTCATCGCTGCACAGAAAGATAACCCTGGAATCAAGCACATCATCGAAAAGGTCCAGACCGGTAAGGCTGATTGTTTCAGGATCGATGATGTAGGAGTTGTTTGGTTCAAGAACCGTCTAGTAGTTCCCAAAGTGCCTGAATTGAGACAGTTGATCCTTGATGAGGCACACCTGTCTAGGTTTTCCATCCACCCCGGCAGCAACAAGATGTACCAGGATCTAAGGCAGAGATTCTGGTGGACAAAGATGAAGATTGAAATCGCTCGCTATGTCGCTCGCTGTGACACTTGTCAGAAAGTCAAAGCCGTGCACATGAAGCCCGGAGGAGAATTGCAGCCTTTATCTGTACCTGCCTGGAAGTGGGAAGATATCAGCATGGATTTTGTAAATGGACTACCCAAGACTCGGAAAGGTTTTGATTCCATTTGGGTAATCGTGGACCGACTCACCAAACAAGCTAACTTTCTGCCAGTCAAGACTAGCTACGCCGTCCCCACGTATGCCGCCTTGTACAAGAACAACATAGTGAAGCTTCATGGAATACCCAAGACCATTATCTCTGATCGTGGTACTCAGTTTGTCGCAAAGTTCTGGAAAGCGTTCCATACCTCACTTGGAACCAGGCTCTTGCATAGTACGGCATATCATCCACAAACAGATGGACAAACTGAGCGAGTCAACCAAGTGTTAGAGGATATGTTGAGAGCATGTGTGCTCACCTTCGCAGATACTTGGGATGACTGTTTGCCCTTGGCAGAGTTCTCATATAATAACAGTTATCAAGAAAGCATCAAAATGGCACCCTTTGAAGCACTGTACGGTCGTCGTTGCCGTACACCCCTCAATTGGTCTGAGCCCGGAGAAAGAGAATTTTTTGGAGTTGACCTGGTCAAAGATATGGAAGAGAAAGTCAAGCAGATACAAGAGAACATGAAGATTGCCCAATCCCGACAAAAGAGTTATGCTGACAAGAGACGTCGACCTCTGAAGTTTCAAGTTGGAGATTACGTATATCTCAATGTCTCACCAACCAAAGGAGTCACTCGTTTTGGGGTCAAGGGAAAGTTAGCACCCCGCTACATTGGTCCGTTTGAGATTTTGGAATGTTGTGGCAAGGTAGCTTACAAGCTGAAGTTGCCCGATCATCTCTCTGCTGTCCACAATGTTTTCCATGTCTCCCAACTTAAGAAGTGCCTCCGAGTACCAGAACATGTCGTGGAAGTTGAAGGTGTCGAGCTAGAGCCTGATCTATCCTACTCGGAATATCCAGTTCGCGTATTGGATCACAAAGATCGAGTTACTCGAAGAACTACCACAAGGTGGTACAAAATCCAGTGGAACCAGCACTCTGAAGAAGAAGCTACCTGGGAATCTGAAGACTTCTTGGCAAAGAACTATCCCGACTTTCTCGAATCCCTGTCTAGGTAAAGTTTTGCCTTTATCCCTTCTTTGTCCTTTCTTAAGACGCAGAATCTCGGGGCGAGATTTCTTTAAGGGGGGAAGGCTGTAACACCTCTGGTGTTTAAGCATGTAATTAACTTGACATATCATCATTAGCATCATTAATCATCTTGATCATGATTTCATGTGTATGCATTTGCTTAGTGTATCATTTTATGTGATGTACTCTATTGCAAAAACCCTTATTAGCCCACTTCTTCCTATAAGGGCAAAATGGTAATTTCACCTCTGTGCCTAGTTCTATGTAATTCTTGTTCAAATTTAGTGCCCTGATGTTTGCTGCTTTGATCAAAGTTCAAAAATCAGATTTGATTTAAGTTTCCTTTTGCAAAACCCAAAAATCCCAAATCCTGGATTTATTCCCTTTTTAATAACTTTTTCAAAATTCAAAATTTTGAGTTGGTTCAAAAAGCAAAGTTGTGAATCTAATCTAGAGGAACAACTTTGGTATTTACAGATTTCCATGTTTCTATATAAAATTTGAAGTAATTTCAAATTCGTTCAAATTCCAGTTTTTGTCCCCGTTTCAGTTTTAAAAATTTATTCAAAAACTATTGAGTTTCAGAAAAAGTGGATATTAGCAAAGTTGTAGGTTTTGACAAATGGAACAACTTTCATATTGGAAGATTTTCAAGTTTCAGTTTGAAATCCAAAGTAATTTTGATTTGAATCAAATTTGAAAAGTGTTCCCTTTTCTGTTTTTGAATATAGTTCAAAAACTATTTGGAATTTGAAAATGTTCATATTGACAAAGTTGTAGATCTAATTTTTCTGAACAACTTTGGTATTTGGAGTTTTTGTCGCACAGTTCAAATTTTGGGAGATTTTTGCAAAATACAGAACCTGGCCAAAAGTCAAACCCTAGACCCTAGCACTGTTCTTCTTCCCGTAGAGCCAGAGGCCAGGGGGGGGCCCGGCCATGGCGCCGGCGCTGCAGCTGCAGCGCAGGCGGCTGCTCCCCACGCGCCACCAACCTGTCGCCGCTGTTCCCCTGTTCCCTCCGCGCCCGCACGCGAGCGCTGACCATCGCTCTCGGCCCCTACAGTGCCCAGCCGCCGCCGCCGCGTGGCCATCGCCGGCCGAGCTTGCGCCCGAGCCCCGGCTGCACGCCAGCTCGACCGCCAGAGCGCAATCGAGTGCGCACGGCCCCGCAAACCTAACCCGCGCAACCCCAAGGTCTCTACCGGCCCTGGCCGCGGCTATATAAGCCCGCCGGAGCCCGACCTCCGCACTCCACCTCCGCCACCGTGGCCAGCTCTCTCCAGTCACTCCGCCGCTCCACCACCTAGCTCGGAAGCTCCGCCTTGAGCTCGTGAAGCTTTCCCACCCTTCAATTTCACCTTCCCCGCCTCCGTTTGCCCGGCGTAAGCTCGCCGTCCCCATCTCCGGCCGAAACCCGGCGAGCTCGGGTTCGTGGAATTCGCCGTCTCCGGCCATGATCATCTCTCACCGACCCCCGTGTTGTCTTCCGTGGCCCCGTGCGACTCTAACCCGGCCCTTGCGGTCGCATGTGCTGCGCAGGACCGCCGGACCGCCGGAGCGCCGCCGCGGTCATCTTCTCCCTCGAGCGTGTCGAGCCTCACCCTCGTGTCGAGCCTCACCCTCGAGTCGAGCCTCACCCTCGAGAACGAGTCGAGCCTCACCCTCGAGCCCTGCCTCCGACACGTGGTAAGCATCCGAGCCTTCGGTCTCTGATTCCTCTCCGCTTCGCCCGAGCCCAAGCCTCGGCGAGCGCGTGACCCTCCGTTTCGCCCGAGCCCTCCCAGTCAGGTCTCGGACGGAGGCTTGTTTTTCCGTCTCGCCCGAGCCCAAGCCTCGGCGAGCGCATGCCCTCCGCTTCGCCCGAGCCCAAGCCTCGGCGACGCATGCTCTCCGCCTCGCCCGAGTCCGGCCTCGGACTGAGACTCACTTCTCCGTTTCGCCCGAGCCCCGCGACTCGCCGAGCCCGGCCTAGAAGGAGCACAGTGCTCTTTTCTTTTTCTGAGTGTTGTGAATAGTGTTCTGTTTTCATCTTTTTGTATGATTTTCTGTGTGCATCCAAAAATTCTGAAATTTTTGTGGTAGACTCTTTATGCTCTGGAGTATTTTATAAAAATATAAAACTTGACTTTTCTGTAAAAATTTGAAAATGAAAAATTCCCCTTTTAATTGAAAAATGAAGGTTTAGGTATTTTTGGAGGGTGATTTATAACTCCAAAAATCATGAGACAAATTTTTGTGAGCTTCTTATGCCATGTTTAGTCTCTGGTAAAATTTTGAAGTCTTTTGGAGCAAGTTGATTTTTGAGCGTTTATTTTAATTGTTAAATAATGCCTTTTGCTAATTAATGTCTGATTTTATTTGAGTACCTTAATGACCTCCAAAAATTATGAAATTTGTTTTGCCATCTATCTACACCATAATGAACTTATGTGATTAATTTGGTAATTTTTGGAGCAACTTCATAAAATGACCTTTTAAATAAATTAAGAAAATAGAAAAGATGGATTAGGGTTGATAATAAGTGTTTGATGATGTGATCTTTGGATTGATTGATGTTCATAGACCCCTACCCTTTGGTCTATGATGTTTGTGATGCTATGTTTGGTTGATGCTTAGGATAATTATAATAAGGGCTAGTTTAATCAATTTTGCTTAAGGAAGAAATGGTTACCTTTTATGCTCAACCTAGATTTCGATTATGCTTTGTTTAAAAGTAATCTAGAATCAGTGGAATTGTCTTGCACCATAAGTTCATGTCATCCTTCTCATGAGCATTCATCATTGCATCCGTATAGTTGACGAAGAAGGACCTGAAGTCGAGGTAGCCACCGAAGGATCTGTCCCCGAGGCAACCCCGAGCTCCGGCACCTACACCACCAACCCCGAGTCTGCTCTTTTTGCCATTCAAGGCAAGCCCCAGTGCATTTAACCCTTCCCTTGAATTTTATAAAATGTTTTCCTTAAATGCTTTTGAGTTAAATTGCTGCATTAGGTTTATAGGAGTTGTGTGCTATCCTAATTGATGCACTATCCACCTTGACCACTGATACACCCGATACCTGTTTTTCAAAGGTATTTGAAAAATGCTTAGCAATGCTTATTGAAATAGATTTGCAATAAAAATGCCAATTTTAAAAGTGTGATCACTTAAGAATCTTTATGGGACTTTGGCTTTACTCCCACTATTGGCTAAGTATCTGATCCGTACTTAGTCAATGGGAAGGAGAGGTTGTCCTTGCGTACGGTGCCGTCATGTTGTAGTCCGGGACTCAACAGTTGACACCGACCGGGACAGGGTTGAAAAACCGACAGGACCTGTACTCTTGGGTTAGAGTCCCGAGGTGCTTGTCGCTGGCGGAAAAATGTAGGGACCATCCGTATGGGGGCCTGCTGGTCAAGACTTGTAACTATTCACATACTACGGAAAGCTCTGGCTCCGAGAAATCCATTATTGGACCGACAACCGCGCACTGGGAGCGGAGAGATGGCGGAAGTAGCATGTACCCACGTGGGTTAGAGTCCCGGATTGGAGTGGTGTACTGTACTTCCGGGTGGCGTAGGACCGGGCCCAATCTTGGAGGAATCGTGGTAGACGAGTTGGCATATGCAAGCTTGGGTGCTACATATGCAGTGTGGATAGGGATCCTCAGCTGAGTATTATTTATCCGGATTAACGTTGCTCCTCGGTTATGGAGACTTGGTCCACTGACTGTCAACGGAGAGTGGTTCTCAACTAGGAATGTTTTGAAATGTAAAATGAATCATGAATGACGAAGAATTGTGGAATACTGAATCTTTCAAAATAAAATAAGATTTACAAAAGCTATTCCGCAAAATACTTGATCTTGTTTAAGCCTTACCTTGACTACCCTAAGCTTTCATTCCTGAGTCTTCTCCCTTTTTCTTTAGTCGGGTAAGTCTTGTTGAGTACCTTTGTACTCAGGGTTTTATTACCCATGTTGCAGGTATGGCAGATTCCTCAATATGCCTTGGACCCTGCTGTGTGACTGTTGTTCAGGAAGAGGCCGATGAGGCCGATGAGTGATTATTCACCCTCGGGCTGGGTGAAGTATCTTTACCTTCAGTTGTTGTCATATGCTACTCTGCCAACTCTATCTATTTGAACTATGGTCTGTAATAACTTCACTTTGATTTTATGTTGAACCCTGGTTTGTAAAACTATTGTTATCTAAGTCTTCCGCTATTTACTCCGATGTTATTTGTCAAAATGTTAAAGAGATTGTAACTGAATTGTGAGATGATCCTGCGGACAACGGGCACTGATGTAGCCCAGTAGCGGAACCGGTCTTAATCACTTGGCTGTACGGATCGACTGTCAGTGGTTGACGGTGATCAGTGGGCCATGGGATTAGAGCCGTTACGTTACAGATAGCGCTCAACTACAAAGCCTTCGTCACGGGGTCCAAAACTTGCAACTGCAGGCTCCCGCCGGGCACGCTCTCTATGAGGCCTACGCCTTGGCACTTGAGACTCTGGACCTCTAGGCCTGGCCTCTCTCCTCGGAGCTCTCCTCTCCCTAGGCCTGGGAATTTGACCTCCAGACCTAGCAGCTCTCCTCTGGACATTCGGCCCATGCCCACCATGGAAAGGGTGGTACAAGTCCGGGTTGTCCATCTCCCGAGCACGGCGCGCCTCTCTCTTGCGCCGAAAGCAGAACTCGCTCAAGTGACCATCTCTCCCACAAAAATCACACTGATACCTCACCGCACGCAAAGGGGGTTGTTGGTAATCATGGCTGTGGGTGTGGATCACTTTGCCCTTCTGTGGCAACTCCTCCTGGATAGGTGGCATTTTATCCAGTTTGTTCTTTAGGTGGTTGGGTTTGGGATGCCACACTTGGTTCTTGGGTGGAGCTCTCGGAGGTTCCTCAAACACCCCATCCTTGGTGGTAGGCTTGGCAGGCTCTTTGAGTGGAAGCTTGGCAAGTTTGGGAGTAGTGGTGGAGTTGGGCTTCTCGCTAGGGTTCAGACCACTCGACTCTCCAATCTTCCCAAAAGCAGAAAGATCAACACCCGGAGCAAAACCTACACCAGGACCTCCAGCAGCTCGCTTAAATTGGGAGATCATCATCCCGAGCTGCGGCTCACTACAAGAGACCCATGACAAGATGGTCCGAAGGTATGTGTTTTCCTCCTCGGTTTGCATCTTGCCATGCTTGACATTCGCAATCTCCATCTCCAAACCCTCACACAAAGCACACCTAGCCACACTCGTGCTACCTGAGTTGGCCTCCTCAAGAGACACAATCTTGGCATTCTTTTCTGCCAACTCAGATTGCAAGACAGGACAAGTCTTGCACGCACCCAATAGAGAAGGTCTAGCCTTCAGCTCATCCATCTCTCCTACCAACGCAGCATACTTACCTCTCAAAGTGAGAAGGTCAGTCATGTGCGTGGTGCACATCTCACACTCAACTTCCTCCGACACGACCACGGTGGACTTGGCAAACTCAAGTTCTCTCACCGTGTCCTCCCACTTCTGCCTAAACTCCTTGCGCTCTCTAGCGGCACGCCTAAGCAACTTGTCCTGACTAAGGAGCGCGGCAGTAAGCTTCTCAACCTCAGCAGAAAGCTCGTCGTGGGTGAGGGATACCTGGGAGGTGTCGTCGTCGTCGTCGTCCTGAGGGGTGTGCTCTAGCTTGCCATCGACCTCATCCCCAAGCGCCATGGTGCAGAGGCCATCGTCGTCGGCGAAGAAGCAGAGACCGTTCAGCTTGTCCTCGATCCTCTTCTTCTTCTCGGACTCGTAATCGCTTGAGCAAGCGGAGTCGTCATCCGAGCCATTGACGTCGCTGAGCGTGGCGAAGAACGCACGCTGCTCAGCCTGGGCCTTCTCCAAGTACTTCTTCTTGATGTACTCCTTGTCGAAGCCGCCCCTCCGCTTGTGCCTCGCGGGGACGTACTTCTCCTTGCGCTTGCCGGAGTCGTACTTGTGCCCATGATCGCCCTTCCCAGATGAATGCTTCTTCTTGGGGCAGTTGGCGATGAAGTGGTCGGGGTCGCTGCACTCATAGCATCCTGAGCGTCCTCCACCGCGGCGACGGTTCATGCGGTTGTTGTGGAACCGCGTGAACCGGTTGGCGAGCATTGCCAACTCGTCATCCCCCAATGACTCAAGTTGGTCCTCTGTGACAGAAAAGAGTGAAGAAAGTGCAAAGCCAGCAGAGGGATTAGCAGAAGAGCCAGAAACCAAAGCCATAGTCGGGCCAGAAGGATTCGCATAAGAAGCCCTCGACATGGCATCAATCTCACTGGACTTGAGCTTACTAAAGAGCTCGTCGCACGTGAGGGTCTCATAGTTAGGCGATTCGATGATCGCCTGCACTTTGGAATCCCACACCGACCGATCAAGAGTATGCAAGAGCTTCAAAGCACGCTCATGATCGTCAAAAGGCAACTGCTCCTTGTTAGCCCTCATCCTATTGACAATCACCTGAAAGCGAGCGAATAAACTTTCTATGCTCTCGCCAGGCTGATGTCGAAAGTTCTCATACTCACGCTTGAACGACTCGTAGAGTCGGGTTTTGACTTGAGAGGTGCCCTCATGGAAACGCATGAGGGTGTCCCAGATCTCCCGAGCCGTAGCAAGGTGAGAAACACGATCAAACTCACCCATGCTCAAACAAGAAAAGAGAGCATTACGGGCTCGGCTATTGGCATCGTGCTCATCGATCTGTTGCTGAGAAACACGAGCAGCCAAGACCACGTAATCAGCAGAGTTGCAAATATCCCAAATAGAAGCACCCAAACTCTGCAGATAGGCCGACATGCGTATCTTCCAATACGCATAGTTTGTCCCATCAAAGAACGGCGGTTTGCCCACGCCGCGATCCATGTCGCCTTCTGTGGATCTGGAACCGGCTAAGGTGGAAGATCCTTAACCTGCTCCGATACCAATTGAAGGACCGAGAATGCAAAAGCAAGGCGACCAGAGGGGGGGGGGGTGAATGGGAGCCAATAAAATTTCTCTTGAAACTTTGGCCAAGTGTTCCAAAATCAATCCCCAAGAGCTACTACCAAAAACGTGATGCCCACGACCCTTGGAAGAGGGTGGATGATCCCTGGGATCACAGCGAGGCACCACAAAAACTTCCTCACCCAAGTTCACGCAAGTCAACTAGTGACGGAATGGGTTTTGGGTAACCTCAACCTCCCCCGAGCAACGCGAGGGGGATTTAGGATATTTTGTAAAGCGGGAAGCCCAAATTCTGTAGAGCACGAAGTTAGGAATCCAACGCAACAAACGAATCTCGAATCGAAAGACGAACGAACAGACTGCGGACGAAAACGCGTCGAACCAGCACTGACCGGACTCTGCCTGCGTCCGGTCGCTGACCACCGGACGCGTCCGGTCGTGCAAAAACAGTTTTCGGAGCTTACTGTTTCTGACCGGACTCACCAGAAACGAGCGTCCGGTCGAGAGCAGTGCGTCCGGTCACAAAATACAAGCCAAGTGAACAGTCCAATGAGCGAGTCTGGTCACTTAGCGAAAGGTGCGTCCGGTCAAGCCACGAACCGAACACAGCGAAGGTGTTCATCGACCGGACTCACTGACAGCGTCCGGTCGTTGAGCAGGCAGCGTCCGGTCACCCCAATTCAGGCTGTTCGTTCACCGATTCGACTCGATCTCACCCAAAACAAATCCTCTAGGGATCAAACTTGGTGAGAAGAGTCACAAAGAGTATAGTGAGCTATCTCTAAGAGATCATGGCTCGAACCTATCTCCAAATCGATGAATCGAAGAATTTCAGGGGAGGGAGAAAACTTGACCCGAAATGAAAAATCGATCGATCTCCTAGACCGTGAGGTTAGAGGATGATTCCTTCAGTGGAAAGAAGTGCCTCACGATCTAGAACAAACCAGTTCAAACGGAATTGCGAAAAATGAACCAAGCAAAGAGATCAAGCGATGGGAAAATCGTGGGGAAAAAGGATTCCGCGAAGAACACGAACAAAACGCGAATCACACCCACGAATTGCAAGCCGAAGCGCAAACACACGCTACGACAAGGAGGTTACGGCCTCCTTTCCTCAAAATCAACAGTACACAGAGTTGCAAGTCTCTCTGCGGATCTCAGCTACAGCAGGGGATGGGAGAGCAGGAAACCCTAAGTGCAGGAAGCAAATGAGATGGCTAAAACTGAGATAGGGGAGGAGGGTGTCTCCCCTGACTACTTATCCTATTCTAGTCTAAGTCTATTTCCTACTCTACCCCTCTCTATTCTAATTACAGAGCGAACCAGCTAAACCCTAAGGCTATTCTGGACCAACTCAAGTGGTAGGTAGATCCAACGGCCACGCCCGCACAACTCGTCCGCGTTGCCTCCACGCAACCTTTCGATTGCCGCCACGTGCCGTCCTCGCTCTGCACCCCCGGTTTTGTGGCCCAAACCGGGAAACCAGCCTTTTCCAGCAACCCCCGGTTTTGAGGCCCAAACCGGGAAACCAGCCCACCAGCCTGAGTTTTGTGGCCCAAACTCAGAAACCCGCAGCGCCCGAGTTTTGAGGCCCAAACTCGGAAACCGGCCCATCGGCCGAGTTTTGTGGCCAAACTCGGAAACCGTCCGCGCCCAGGTTTTGTGGCTCATCCTGGAAACCGAGCACCCGAGTTTTGAGGCCCAAACTCGGAAACCGTCCACCCGGTGGTTTTTCCCTGGCTCAACCACCAAACCGGAGCTGTAGAGGGGATGCACCGCCCGTGCACCCCGTCCACCGATACGTGTCCCCAGGTCCTCGACCCGAGCAACACCGTGCCCCGCAAGTCTCCGCTCGTCGCTGTCCCAGGCTGCCAGCCACCACAGCTGATCCTCAGGCACTCCGGTCCCTCAGTCCAAGCCTCACGTCCGCCCTTCACTGCTCGATACATCGGCATGGCACGTCTGCCGCACGGCACGCCCATCCTTCATCGCACCCAGTCCGTCGGCACGACACGTCTCAACTTGACCTTCACCTTGCCCTCGATCACTATCTCCGTGCTCGACACCTGCACAACACAAGCCAAAGAACATGCGATCAAACCCGTTGACAATCACTCATCACTCAGAGACTCGGCATACACCCATGTATCCGCAGTGATGGCCATGCAAGAAGAGCTGAACAACTTCACTCGCAATGAAGTGTGGTCATTGGTGGAAAGACCCAAGCAAAACATGATAGGAACCAAGTGGGTCTTCCACAACAAGCAAGACGAGCATGGCGTGGTTACAAGGAACAAAGCACGGTTGGTGGCTCAAGGTCTCACTCAAATCGAAGGTTTGGATTTTGGGGAAACCTATGCACCTGTAGCTAGGCTTGAGTCAATTCTCATATTACTTGCCTTTGCTACTCACCATGATTTCAAGTTGTACCAAATGGATGTGAAAAGTGCATTCCTCAACGGCCTCCTCTCCGAATTGGTGTACGTGGAGCAACCACCGGGTTTTGAGGATCCGAAATTTCCCAACCACGTCTACAAGCTCGACAAGGCGCTCTATGGGCTCAAGCAAGCCCCTAGAGCTTGGTATGATTGTTTGAAGGATTTCCTACTCAAAAAGGGTTTTGAGATAGAAAAGGCCGATGCTACTCTATTTACTCGCAAAGTCAATAATGATATCTTTGTGTGCCAAATATATGTCGATGACATAATATTTGGTAGTACTAATGTGGCTTTCTGTGAGGAATTTAGTAGGATCATGACCAAAAGGTTCGAGATGTCCATGATGGGTGAGTTGAAGTACTTCCTCGGTTTCCAAATCAAGCAACTCAAGGATGACATGTTCATCAGTCAAACAAAGTACACAAGGGACATGCTAAAGAAGTTTGAGATGGACAAGGCCAAACCCATCAAGACTCCCATGCCAACCAATGGACATCTTGATCTAAATGAGGATGGTAAGTCAGTGGACCAAAAGGTATATCGCTCTATGATCGGTTCATTGCTTTACCTTTGTGCATCTAGGCCCGATATCATGCTTAGCGTGTGCATGTGTGCAAGATTTCAAGCTAATCCGAAAGAATGTCATATTATGGCCGTTAAGAGAATCTTTCGATACTTAGTGCACACTTCGAATCTTGGCTTGTGGTATCCTAAGGGCTCCACTTTCGATCTACTTGGCTATTCTGATTCGGACTATGCCGGTTGCAAGGTAGATCAGAAGAGCACTACCGGGACTTGCCAATTTATTGGAAGGTCTTTGGTGTCATGGAGTTCCAAGAAACAAAATAGTGTTGCCCTATCTACTGCCGAAGCCGAGTATGTGGCGGCCGGCGCATGCTGTTCCCAACTACTTTGGATGAAGCAAACACTAAAAGATTTTGGATGCGAGGAAACCAAAATTCCACTTTTGTGTGACAATGAGAGTGCTATCAAACTAGCAAACAATCCCGTAAACCATTCTTGCACAAAACATATAGACATCCGACATCATTTCTTGAGAGACCACGAAGCCAAAGGAGATATCGCTTTACGCCATGTGAGCACCGAAAAGCAACTAGCCGATATCTTCACAAAGCCATTAGATGAGTCAAGATTTTGTGCTTTGAGGAGTGAGCCAAATATCATTGATTCTCGTAACGTGTCTTGATGTCTTGCACATATTTGTTTTCACCTAGAGACATAGACAAATGTTTTGACAAATTTTGTGTGTGATTTCAAAATCTATTTTGCATGCTTCACTTGTGTCCATAGTTATGTACTGCTTGTATGAAATCTGGACATGGTTGAAGTGTGTGTAGATTACCACACAAAGTTCTCCTAGGAAAGCTCTCTGTCCGTTCTGGAAGTGAACGATCGGTAGTACCGCCATAAGGGCCGGTAGTACCGACTGTCGGTAGTACCGACCCCTATGGGCGGTAGTACCGACCGGGGTTTAACCC
The DNA here is from genome assembly GCA_009763385.1 of Coix lacryma-jobi var. lacryma-jobi. NCBI lineage: Eukaryota > Viridiplantae > Streptophyta > Magnoliopsida > Poales > Poaceae > Coix > Coix lacryma-jobi. The sequence goes on from CM019829.1 coordinate 40,193,980, forward strand.
TGGTTTAAAAGGTCGCGGTGAAAGGGTTTCTTGTTATCCCTTCAGTTGTTTTGACCGTGTGCCGCCTTCCTTTGACCTGAGCCCATCCAGACGCCCTCGTCGCCTCCTCCTCTCGATCTCCCTACCTCTCCACCCAAATCCAAATCCCTCCGGTGAGAAGGTGCGTTGGAGCAAGGAGATCGTTGCGGTGGTGTTCTTGAAGCCCGGAAGCTCTTCTTCCATCGGATTTTGGTCTCTTCACTTCGAGTAGCAAGGTACTAGGGTGTTCATGCCCGATCTGTCAATGTACCTTGTTCTAGGTAGTTTCCTTTGGTAGGATTGTTCTCTCTAGTACATAGATGCTTCTAGGATGTATCTTGTGCAAGTTTGTGGGCAATTTGTGTGATTGGATCGAAGGCAACAGCACACTGCTGTGCGGTCGGTAGTACCGACCCTATGGGCGGTAGTACCGACCGCGCGCAGTGAACGGTCATTGTTCCCTGATCTCGATCGTTGTTTTTATTTGCTACATCCTTTGAAGTTGTCTTGTTGTCACTTGTGTCTCATATTGGTCTATGTACTCTATTCTAGATGTCGCATAGCCGAAGGGGCTCACATGATGCACGCCTTGCTAGAGAGGCAAGGGAGGAGGAAGAAGAAGAGGTTGCTACTATGGAGCAAGGAGAGCAGCAACAGCGCAACCCTTCGCGACGTGCTCGGCCTGCTGGTGGGAGCAGTGAGGACCTCACTAGGTCGGTCCGTGGGCGTGCGTCCATGGGTCGACCGAGTCAGCTGCACAGTAGTGTGATCCAGTGTTGGGCGAGATAGTGCAGGGGGAAGTGGGCATGCTCCACCTCCTCCTCCACCGCCTCCCGCTAATGGTCCCCCCGGTCGGCTGCACAGTGTGATTGTTGGTGGTCGGTTGTTGGAGGTCGGTCCCATCAGGGAAGGTCGTGCTATAGATCCTCGTGTTGGACCTCCGTCTCCTCTTGCATCCGGTTTGTTGTTGATCAACCGGGTGTTCCATATGCATGGTATGGCAGCAGCTTCAATGATTGGTCCAACTTATCCCGGGAATGTGATGGATTATTCAGACAGGAAGAGGGCTAATCTGCTGAGGGCGCAACGCTTGGAGAATCCCTACCTCTTCATCAGAGATGACTCAGTAGATAGACGCTTTTGGTTCTGCTTTCAGTAGGACTACTATGTGTCTGTCCTCTGGAAGGGTTACTGTGTGAAGGGGCGTCCTCCGCTCATTGAGCACAAGCGCCTGGCCATCAAATCCTTGACTGACAAGAATTCAGAGAAGATGGACAGTTTGGTGCAGAGGCTAGAGGAGTGGAGGATTCTGGGGCTCATCTCTGGTGAGCGTAGCTGGAATCAGGAGGTTATATGTCAGTTTTGGGCTACTCTTTACATTGATCAGCCTAGCAAGGTCCTCCATTGGATGACCCAAGGGGTCCACTACAGATGTGATTTCGTGACCTTCGCTAGGCTGTTGGGATTCAACCATGAAGATCGCAATGCCCTGAGACTGTCAGAGATGTATGGTGAGGGGATCTATCCCTCAGAGATTCGGGAGTCTGGGATCTATCTGCCTGGCATAGTGGCCAACTTTCAGGTCAATGGGCTCAAGTCTTATTTCTTTGTGCTGAACAACTTGATGAGACTCACCCTGGATCCGAAGATTGGGGACAACACCTTCTTGAGAAGCGATGCCCCCAAGGTTCTTTGCCGGTTTGCCAAGCCAGATGGGAGGTTTAGCATCTCCCACTTTATGTGGCAGAAGATCTCAAAAGCATACAATGACCCTCACAAAGACTTGCCTTGTGCTCCGTATTTGATGCATATCATTGAGCACGTGGTGGGAGCAACGTTTGAGTATGATTGGACTGTAAAAGAGTACAATGTCCGACAGTTCTCCTCCGTAGGCAAGGAAGTAGTTGGTGAAGGTGGTGCTGCTCCAGCTGCAGCAGCTACCCTTGGCGAGGCTCATGGCCAGGAGCAGGCTCATGAGGGAGTGCCTCCTACTGCTTCTTCTCCTCCGCATCGTGAGAGGCGTAGGAGTGGAGGTGGTGGGGTTGTTCATTATGCTCTCAGCAAGTTCTTCAACTAGTTTTGCTACAAGGCTGAGTGTGACGAGCAGCATCAGAGGCAAGTGAATGAACATCTTGGTCTTCCTCAGCAGTCTCCTCTTCGGTCCTTCCCGGATCCTTTCGCAGAGTATGATGCCCAGCATGGTCGTGATGATAATGATGATGATGACGGTGGTGAGCAGCAGCAGCATGGAGGTGATGATGAGGCCGGTATCTTTAGCTCAGCTTTGTTTCAGCCTCTACATCCTCTGCCTTTGTATCAGCCTTCTCCCTTCTACCCTGACTATGGTGCAGGTCCATCACATGGTGGCGGGTCTACCTCATACCAGGGTGGAGGGGGTGGCTCCTACATGGGCTTTGCTGCCCCGGATGCCAATCTAGCTAGGAGTGGTGGTTTCCATGCTCCCTCTCCTCCGTCGGATCCCTCTAGTGCTCCTTCGTCGTCATTTCCAGGTGGTGATATTGGCGCCAACACGTACTCCTCTCTCTTTGGTGGTTATGATGGTTCTTCCGGTGGCTTCTATTAGATCCTATACATATCATGGCCTACCCTTTTTTGCATTTGATGCCAAAGGGGGAGTGTTAGGCTTTTCTTCATGATGTAATAGCTAGCTTTGAGAGAGATTTGATCTATGAGAACTAAGTGTGTGGTATGCTACATTTGTGATGAACTATGTATGCTAGAGGATTTGATTCATTTAAGCTTAATTTAATATTCATGTATGGTTGATTGTTGACGCTCACTAATACTCATAATTAACCATCAACTATTGCATGAAATGACACTAAATGAATTACAAAGCATAGTTGTAGGGTTTGAAACTAATAAGTTCCACGAGTTTTGGTGCTCTCACTTGTTTTGTAGGACATCAATATTTCACTATATAAAAGTACCTCAACTGATGAATTGGAGTGCACCATTGCGAAGGGCTCGTCGAGACGATCGAAACAGACATATCATTTGCTATATTCGGAGTCCCAGATGAAAAGATATTAATTTCGCATCGAAATCTGCAAAAGAAGGATCTAGAAGACACCAGAAGGCACCACGAGACGGGCCACCACGTGGGCCCACTGGGCCAGACCGACCGGTCCCACATGGAGACCGACCGGTCGGCCACGGAGCCCGTTTCGCCTCCGCCTTCTGGAACCTTCTTCCACCGCCTCCTAGGATGCATCTCCACTGTCCCCGAAGTCGGTTTGATCTAACGGTGGGCGATAAACGTGACGCGGATCGATGACATGATGATTCCTTGCCCTCTACTCCACCTCGGGCTATATAAGCAGCCCCAGACCCCCCTCTCCAGGCATCTCCATCTTCATTATTCATCTCCACATCAGAAACTAGGGTTTCAAGTAGAAGTAGAGGTGCCTCTAGTTGATCGTCTAGTTCTAGTTCTAGTTCATCTTCTAGTTCTAGATCTAGTTCTAGTTCATCATCTAGTTGTAATCTAGAGAGGAGAAGGAGAGAGCTGAGGAGGAGCTGGATCTTCCTCGACATTATTTTGGTGCAGTATCTGGTTCGTCTTCAAGTAATCTCTAGGTTCTTCATTTACTATTTCTAAGTCTTATATTCAATTCCAGTTCTTACTTTATTTTATTTCCTGGATCTCTGCTCGTATTGAGTGCTCTAGTTATCCGCGATAATTAGAGTAGTAAGCGTTAGTGTAGACACGGTGTCTAGACTAGGGTTTACCTGAGTTTGCGCCCAATCCTCTGGATAGTTGTGGTAGCCCCAGAGGTGACAGCTCTGTCAGGTCTTTGTAATCCACCACGTTAGGGTTGGTGTTCTCGTAGAGCTTTCGGCAGCCTTCCCCCAACTACCTTCTTCCCAGTCTTTTCGAGAGTTGGAAAGGACCTGCTACTCCAAAGTAAGTAAAGTATAGTGAGCCTTTAATTAGATAGACCCGCTTAGAAAACCCTAAGATCTCTCTCTACCCACATTACCATTCTTTTCTTGGACGTTCTTAATTCTTCTAGTACACTTCACGTTCCCCGTGGAAATCGATACCCTGGAATACTCTCGGATGAAAGCTACATCGGTATCCGTGCGCTTGCGGATTTCTCTGTGTGCGTTTAAAATACCCAACAAGCTTTCTGGCGCCGTTGCCAGGGTATGGTAGCTGTTCTAGAATCGAGCCAGGATCGTCCGTGTTTCTTTTCTTTTACCACCTTTTTCTTATCACATGGATTTCACTCCTATCTTAAAATTCTTTGCTCCAAAGGGTGACTTGTTGGAGCCTCCACCATCATCGCACCCCATTCTTACAGATGGCTACGAGCTTCGCCCTGCTCTTATAGCCATGGTTCGGGAGAAATCCTTCTCTGGGTCACAAGACGAAGATCCATACACCCAGAAAACCCTAAGATCTCTCTCTACCCATATTACCATTCTTTTCTTGGACGTTCTTAATTCTTCTAGTACACTTCACGTTCCCCGTGGAAATCGATACCCTGGAATACTCTCGGATGAAAGCTACATCGATATCCGTGCGCTTGCGGATTTCTCTGTGTGCGTTTAAAATACCCAACAAGCTTTCTGGCGCCGTTGCCAGGGAACGGTAGCTGTTCTAGAATCGAGCCAGGATCGTCCGTGTTTCTTTTCTTTTACCACCTTTTTCTTATCACATGGATTTCACTCCTATCTTAAAATTCTTTGCTCCAAAGGGTGACTTGTTGGAGCCTCCACCATCATCGCACCCCATTCTTACAGATGGCTACGAGCTTTGCCCTGCTCTTATAGCCATGGTTCGGGAGAAATCCTTCTCTGGGTCACAAGACGAAGATCCATACACCCACCTTAGGTAATTTGAGCAGTTGTGTTCTTGTCGGACTATTGCCGGCATGACACAAAAGACCATTAAATGGAAACTATTCCCGTTCTCCCTTTTGGGAAGAGCGAGAAAATGGTATGACCATTCCGTAAGGGGCGTAAATGGGAATTGGGATGAACTTCGAGACAACTTTTGTCTTGCTTTCTTCCCTCTTTTTCGAATCGCTGATCTTAGAATCGAAGTTCTTACATTCAAACAAAAAGAGAAGGAGACACTAGGAGCAGCTTGGGCTAGGTTCAAATGCCTTACCAATTTTGGCCCAAACCTTTCCTTTCCAGACCATGTCCTACACTTTCACTTCTATCGTGGTCTTAACAAGGAAGCTGCTCTACATCTCGATTTAGCTTCTGGAGGATCATTCTAACATAAACTTGTTAGTGAAGGAAGAGACATCCTAGAGAAAATCCTTGAAAACACTCCTTACACTGGCATCTTTGACGAATTCCCAGAAGAAGAAGTCGAGCCCATCCCCAACCAACACGAGGAGGAACACACAACCGAATTTGAAATCCCTTCAAATCTTTCTAATAATTTGGTTGCCACAGAACCTTCCATAGAGAAAACACCCCACACTTTAGAAAATGATGAACCCTATCCTTCGGTGTTCTTCTCTGAAATCGAGGTAGATCTTTTTGAAGATTTTGGGAATACCTCGAGTCTACCAGTGCAAGTAAAGCCTCGAGTCCACTCGACACCACTTGTGGATGACGATGGTCCACACAATGATGCTTTCTTTTTAGAGCACATTAAAGGACTTTCAGCCATCATGAGCCATGAGTGGTTGGCAGAAACGGAGTTATCCACTGAGGTAGCCCGAATTACTGCCCCCTCAGAGGCTATATCTTGCAACCTTAAGGGAACCACCATAGATGCTCATGATAGTCCTACCATTGGGTTGAACATAATTTCCAAGGCTTTGGCCGAGGAACTTTGCCCCAACGAGACCGTGATCCCATCTCATAAACTTCTAAGAATTCCATCTGGAGTTACACTAGAAAGTTATGGGGTCATAAGGATTATTATGCTAGGCATAAGAGGCTCCGAGTATTTTCTAGATTTTCATATCTTTGACATCTCGGACACGTTCCTCCTGATTGGTGTACCTTTGGGAACACTCTTTCGAGAGCGACCAAAACAAAGCCTCTTGAATTTAAAGCTAGGGAACTCTACCATCAATGTCTCACTTTCACGCTCACATAACGTGATGGTAGAACCCAAGCCTGAACAAGATCCTATTGAGGAAGTCATGGTAGCATCCCTAGAAGACTTGGCCCAACCAACTCTTGATGATGAACACTTCACTCAGGAAGAGGAAGAGCTGGCCGAGCCTGTTGAGCTAGACCCTTGGGAGGTGCCATCACAACCCTTAGTTGAGCTAAAACCCCTTCCTCCTAGTTTGAAATATGTCTTTCTTAATAATAATCGAGAAACTCCTGTCATCATAAGTGACAAGCTTTCCCAAGATGAAACACATAGGCTTGTCACCATCATAGAAAGACATAAATCAGCCATAGGCTACTCACTCCATGACCTCAAAGGAATTAGTCCTGCTCTCTGCACTCATCGTATCCCTACCGATCCTGATTCATCACCTTCAAGGGAACCACAGCGGAGACTTAACAATGCCATGTGAGAGGTTGTTAAGAAAGAGGTCTTGAAGCTTTTGCACGCCGGGATTATCTATCCCGTGCCACATAGCGAGTGGGTTAGCCCTGTCCAGGTTGTCCCCAAGAAAGGAGGAATGACAGTTGTTAGGAATGAGAAGAATGAACTCATCCCTCAACGAATGGTCACTGGGTGGCGTATGTGTATTGACTACCGGAAACTCAACAAGGCTACAAAGAAAGATCACTTTCCGTTACCCTTCATTGATGAAATGCTAGAACGGCTTGCAAACCACTCTTTCTTTTGTTTCCTTGATGGATATTCTGGATATCATCAAATCCCGATCCACCCAGATGACCAGAGTAAGACCACTTTTACTTGCCCGTATGGAACTTATGCATACCGACGAATGTCGTTTGGATTATGCAATGCTCCAGCTTCTTTCCAACGGTGCATGATGTCTATTTTCTCTGACATGATTGAGAAAATTGTGGAGGTGTTCATGGACGACTTTACAGTCTATGGCAAAACCTTCGATGATTGTCTTAAGAATTTAGACAGAGTCTTACAACGGTGTGAAGAAAAGCACTTAGTCCTAAACTGGGAGAAATGTCACTTTATGGTTCAGGAAGGAATAGTGCTAGGACACAAGGTGTCCGAACATGGGATAGAAGTGGATAGAGCAAAGATCGAAGTTATTGAACAACTTCCACCTCCCACAAATGTGAAAGGAATCAGAAGCTTTTTAGGCCACGCAGGGTTCTATAGGTGTTTCATTAAAAACTTTTCCCAAATTGCTAGACCCCTGACTAGTCTTCTAGCTAAAGATGCACCTTTCATTTTTAATAGTGAGTGCCATGAAGCATTTCAAATCCTCAAGCAGGCGCTCATATCAGCTCCAATTATCCAACCACCCGATTGGACGCTGCCTTTTGAGATCATGTGTGATGCTAGCGACTTTGCTGTTGGAGCCGTTTTAGGCCAAACAAAGGATAAAAAGCACTATGCTATATCTTATGCTAGCAAAACCTTGACTGGGCCACAACTCAATTATGCTACCACTGAAAAAGAGTTGTTGGCAGTTGTCTTTGCAATAGACAAGTTTAGATCTTATTTAGTTGGAGCAAAGGTAATCATCTACTCAGACCATGCTGCTCTTAAATACCTGCTCACTAAGAAAGATGCTAAACCTCGACTTATAAGATGGATTCTTCTACTCCAAGAATTTGACATAGAAATAAGAGATAAGAAAGGAGTAGAGAATTCAGTAGCCAATCACTTGTCTAGGCTTTGATATAAGGAAACACATGACTTAGCTATTAATGACTATCTAAGGGACGACACTCTCCTCGCGGTAACACACTCGGACCCTTGGTATGCGGATATTGTGAATTTTATGGTTGCAGGTTATGTTCCACCAGGAGCGGATAAGAGGAAGCTCAAATATGATGCTCGTTGCCACTTGTGGGATGATCCGTATCTCTATCGGGTCTGCAATGATGGGTTGCTACGGAGATGTGTCCCAATGACTGAAGCCATGAAAATCATAGAAAGATGTCACACATCACCTTATGGAGGACATTATGCAGCATTCCGTACAAATGCAAAGATCTGGCAAAGTGGATTCTATTGGCCGACGATGTATCAAGATACGAAGGAGTTTGTTAGAAGATGTGCTAGATGTCAGAAACATGGAAACATCAATGCGCGTGATGCTATGCCACTCCAGAACAACCTCCAAATAGAGTTGTTTGATGTCTAGGGAATTGACTACATGGGACCATTCCAAAGGTCTGGAGATGCTGAATATATCTTGGTGGCAGTTGACTATGTGTCCAAATGGGTAGAAGCATTACCATGTCAAGCCACCGATTCCAAGCATGCCAAGAAGATGTTCCACGAAATAATATTCCCAAGGTTTGGAATGCCAAGAATGGTCATAAGTGATGGAGGATCACACTTCATTGACAAGTCCTTCAGACAGTTCCTAGCAGAATATGGAGTTAAACATAATGTTGCAACTCCATACCATCCTCAAACTAGCGGTCAAGTTGAGACATCAAATAAGCAAATCAAGAACATCTTACAGAAGACTGTGGATGAGATGGGAAAGAAATGGAAGTACAAGCTTCATGATGCACTATGGGCATACCGAACTGCATACAAAACACCCATAGGCATGTCACCTTATCAGCTTGTATATGGAAAAACATGCCACTTGCCAGTTGAATTGGAATTCAGAGCTCATTGGGCAATCAAGAAATGGAACATTGTTGACGGAAGTTATAGCATGTTTTACCTTATCAAAATACCGTCAACAGGCCTCGGTTTCAAGGAAGAATAGCATATCATGAGCATATTTATCACTAATAAGTTCCACTTGTACTCTTAGCTTGTGAACTTGTAGGAGATGGCAAAATGAACAAAATGATGCCAGGTGGGCCCACAAAGGGGGTCGGGCGACCCCACCTTTGGGCCACCTCGGCCATGGTGACATGGCATGATCCAAGAGAAGCATGTTCAAGCCAATATCAACCATTGGATCAATCATGTGCGTTTGCTCAATGGTGCAAGATGAGAAGCACATGGATTCATGGGTCCACACCGAAAACCAAATGCAACCAACTTCACAAGACTTGCTCCATGACATGTGGGGTCACCAAGGGAGAGAAGAAGGTGGGCTAGCCCTGTCATAGGGGGGTCGGCCGACCCCCCCTTGGTGGGACCCAACAACACTATTCATCAGGATGACATCAGCACCTTCTAGAAGGTGTACCCCGGGCCCACATGTCAGGGACAGGGGTCGGCCGACCCCATGGTGAACCTCATCCAAGTCGGTGGCAAAGTGCATGTTTGACACGAGAAGAATATCCAAGCCATTCATCAAGGTCGGTTGCTATGACGGTGGATCCAAGGGTGAAGAGATGATGAGCACACGGATCGCTGACGTGGCACTGGAGTAGCCCCTACTCCACCTCCACTATAAATAGAGGCCTCCACCCTCTCATTAAACACATCCCATCCCATCTCACACATCTCCACTTTCTAGTGAGATCAAGCAAGAGTAGTAGTAGTTAGTCTAGAGTGGGAGTTAGAGTCGAGTCGGGCGAAGCTCGGGTCTCCGGAGTCGTCTTCTGGGAGTCTGGTATAGCCCTTGTATCTTTCTTCTTTTGAAAGACTTTATTTATTTAATATATTATTCTTTCTTTACTTTACTTTGCATTTACTTAAGTATTTACTTTCCAAGTATTTATTTAAGTATTTACTTAGTGCAAGTCTATATTTATATAGTCTTGTTGTGTGCTTATCTTAGTTCTATAGTTGTCTTAGTTAGATTGATTTCCTTTAAATAGCTTCTTGTGTGTGCGTCATCGTCCTATCTTAGGATAGGGGCTTTAGCTATTTTGATCGTTAGCTAAAGGTGTAGATAAGTGTGAGCGTGGTGCTCATACTTCATCTTATTTTTGACTACCGCTGGCTTGCACGGACAGTAGGGGCGCATGGGCAAAAGGTGACAGATTTTGCCTGGCTACCTAGATCCCCTCACGTGAACTCAGGCTAGTTCTTAAAAGGTAAGGCGTCCATAAGCCAAATATCCGCTTGAGTACTGGGTTAGGTGAACAACCTTCTATCGCTTTACTCTCTCGTTTATCCCTCTCACACAAGTAGCAAGGCGTCAATCTAGTTAAGTCATCTATTTAATTAGGATTAGTTCATAGGAGTAAAGGTAGAAACATAGGAGTACTTTATACTCACTCGTTGTCCTCCCACCTAGCTAACTCTACTAAAGTTATCTTTCATATCGTATACTCTTTGCTTAACTTATTTATCTTATCTATCTATCCTCCATTATATCCACCTATACCCCTTTGCTTCTCTAATTGATAATAGATTATAGCAAGACTAAAGGATCTATCTTTCCTCTCTCTACATCTTTCCTAGCTTGCTTTCCTTTGGGATAAAATAAATAACGATACCTTGGAATACTCCCGGGTGAAGTGCTACATCGGTATTTTCTGTGCGCTTGCGGAACTATCCAATAGTCAATAGTTTACCACCAAGACACTTCTAGCGCCGTTGCTGGGGTTAGGCTCCATAGTCTAGTTCTAGTGGTTGTGCTAAGAAGTGTCAATCAAGCGTTTCTGGCGCCGTTGCCGGGGATAGATTAAAACTCTATTCTTAATAGCGACGCTAAGAAATACCAACAAGCATTTCTGGCGCCGTTGCCGGGGATAGATTAAAACTCTATTCTTAGTAACGACGCTAAGAAATACCAACAAACATGGACCTTCTTCTAGCTGCAAAGAACCGTCAAATGCAAATCTCGAAACTAGAGGAATGGAGAGAAAATGCTTACCACAGTTCCAAGATTTACAAGGAGAGAACCAAAAGGTGGCATGACAAGAGAATCAAGCATAAGGAGTTCAAGTCTGGAGATAAAGTCCTACTGTTCAATTCAAGAATCAAGCTCTTTGGTCATGGAAAACTCAGAAGCAAATGGGAAGGGCCATTCAAGGTGATAGATGTTGCTTCACATGGTGCCGTCACACTTCAGGATGATTCAGGTAACGTATTCAAGGTAAATGGTCAACGTTTGAAAAATTTTCTTGAACCGGAACCCTTAGAAGAAATTGATGTGATTGAATTTTTACAATTCAATGATCCTATCTAAAAGAAAATCAATCACCAAGGTTCTAGACAACTAAAACTCTTATGCTTAACACTTAATTTGCTCCACGAGTTTTGTTGTCTATTTGAGTTATGCAGGATCTGGAAGCTTGAGACTTAACATGCAGGCCAAAAGAGTGAACGACTACGTCAACATTCAGCTTGGGGGAAAGCACCCCCGTGTATCCAGGTAAGTATCCTTATCCTCTTAAGTTTTCTTTCTATACATAAATGAAAATAAAATATAAAACAAAACAAAAAAAATATGTGGGCACATGAAGGCTCACCATTAATTAAAAACAAAAAAAATATGTGGGCACATGAAGGCTCACCATTAATTAAAAAGAAAAAAAATATGGGCATATGAAGGCTCAACGCTATTATGGGAACCAGCTTGGGGGAGACGCACCCCCGTTATCTTCGTGATCCAGGTATGTCTTATTCACTATCTTAGTTATTTATAATAAGTGTGTGTTAGGTTAAATAAATATTGTGTTAAGTTTGTTTTAAGAAGTTGATAATAAAAGAAGAACTCTCTCTCTAATCTGTTACATGGAAATGATGAATAGTTGCTCTATCTAATTTCTTTCAAGTACCTAACCTTCAAAGCATGAGTTCTCCTAGTTAATAATGGTGCTTAAAAATGAAATTAAATGCATGGGTAGCAAATGCTTGATCTAAAGTCTAGGTAATTGTCAGATATGATATGTGATGATCTGAGCTACTGTTATCTTGTTCTAAAACAACACTAGAGTTCCAGAGAGTTTTCAATATTAATATGACTAATAATAGCATTGAGTTAAATTAAGCTTTGTTGACCCTATGAGAAGTTATCATGCTATTGAGTTGAGATCACTTACACATTCCATCCATTTTCTGCATAAATGCTCATGATTATTTATTCCTACCCTCTCAAAAGTTTGTTGGAAGCATGTGGCTATTAAAAAAAAGAAAAAAAAATCTGAGGAAATAAAAAGGGACAAGTGTCCGAAACCTCAAAAAGATAGATCCCGAGGAAATAAAAAGGGACAAGTGTCCGAAACCTCGAAAAAAGAGAAAAAAGAAGAAAATATCAGAAAAATAGACACGTGCCCACTAGTAGAATTAGCTTGATAGCCATGTGTCTCTAATAAACAAAAGAGAGTGATATATTTCAAAAGAGCATCCGACTCCAATTTCCGTACACATGCACTTCTCGATTCAATGGTGTGGTTGACTTTCTCTTTGGATCCATTGTTTAATTTGGCAACATATGTTTTTAATCCTTTCTGAAAATTCATAAAACTCCGGGATAATGGTGAAGTGAAAGAGCAAGAGACATAGTGCTTAATTTGATCGTTCTATCTTTCAATTACTCAAGATTCAAGGTAAAGTACTAAGCCCCATGATGAATAATATGATACTTTTTTCTATTCCATATGAGAACTTTTGTTTGAATACATGTGTACTTGTTGGAAGTGAAGATATTGTAGCAACTCCTGATGCGTTGTTGAGATTGGCTTTGCTCGGGACTAGCAAAGGTTAAGCTTGGGGGAACATGTTGACGCTCACTAATGCTCATAATTAACCATCAACTATTGCATGAAATGACACTAAATGAATTACAAAGCATAGTTGTAGGGTTTGAAACTAATAAGTTCCACGTGTTTTGGTGCTCTCACTTATTTTGTAGGACATCAATATTTCACCATATAAAAGTACCTCAAGTGATGAATTGGAGTGCACCATTGCGAAGGGCTCATCGAGACGATCAAAACGGACATATCATTTGCTATATTCAGAGTCCCGGATGACAAGATATTAATTTCGCATCGAAATCTGCAAAAGAAGGATCTAGAAGACACCAGAAGGCACCACGAGATGGGCCACAACGTGGGCCCACTAGGCAAGACTGACCGGTCCCACATGGAGACCGACCGGTCGGCCACGGAGCCCGTTTCGCCTCCGCCTTCTGGAACCTTCTTCCACTGCCTCCTAGGATGTATCTCCACTGTCCCCGAAGTCGGTTTGATCTAACGGTGGGTGATAAACGTGACGCGGATCAATGACATGGCGATTCCTTGCCCTCTACTCCACCTCGGGCTATATAAGCAGCCCCAGACCCCCCTCTCCAGGCATCTCCATCTTCATTATTCATCTCCACATCAGAAACTAGGGTTTCAAGTAGAAGTAGGGGTCCCTCTAGTTGATCGTCTAGTTCTAGTTCTAATTCATCTTCTAGTTTTAGATCTAGTTCTAGTTCATCATCTAGTTGTAATCTAGAGAGAAGAAGGAGAGAGCTGAGGAGGAGCCGGATCTGTCGGATCTTCCTCGACATTGTTTTGGTGCAGTATCTGGTTCGTCTTCAAGTAATCTCCAGGTTCTTCATTTACTATTTCTAAGTCTTATATTCAATTCCAGTTCTTACTTTATTTTATTTACTGGATCTCTGCTCGTATTGAGTGCTCTAGTTATCCGCAGTAATTAGAGTAGTAAGCGTTAGTGAAGACACGGTGTCTAGACTAGGGTTTACCTGAGTTTGCGCCCAATCCTTCGGATAGTTGTGGTAGCCCCAGAGGTGACAGCTCTGTCAGGTCTTTGTAATCCACCACGTTAGGGTTGGTGTTCTCGTAGAGCTTTCGGCAGCCTTCCCCCAACTACCTTCTTCCCAGTCTATTCGAGAGTTGGAAAGGACCTGCTGCTCCGAAGTAAGTAAAGTATAGTGAGCCTTTAATTAGATAGACCCGCTAAGAAAACCCTAAGATCTCTCTCTACCCACATTACCATTCTTTTCTTGGACGTTCTTAATTCTTCTAGTACACTTCACGTTCCCCGTGGAAATCGATACCCTGGAATACTCTCGGGTGAAAGCTACATCGGTATTCGTGCGCTTGCGGATTTCTCTGTGTGCGTTTAAAATACCCAACATTGATCCTCTATTTTCTGCTCTTGTCATGCTTGGTGATTGTTGTTTTCGATATGGCTATGTGATTTGAGTCTTTTTCTTTCTTCCATAGCCATTCATGTTCTCTTATCTTATTGTTATGTGAATCACGAATCACCATGCCATCTTGTTCATGCATCACAAACTTGTTATATATGATGTTGTCTCACACTTAGGCACCCCACGGATTGCAAAATTTAGGGGGAGCTCTTATTCTTGTGTATGCAACCTTGCTTAAAGTCAAGGTTTGAAATTCATATCCAAAGCATACACTAAGGGGGAGCTTGAACTAAATTTTGGAATTCAAATTTTTCAATTCTTTCTATCCTTTTTGTAAGCCTAAGTTGGTTTTCATCAAATTACCAGAAAGGGGGAGTTTGTAAGTGCATTCGCCCCCAATGTGGGTTTTGGCTAATTAATGACAATCAAATTAGGGACTAACAGATTTATAAAAGCATGTATGCAGGTGTTAGTCCTTAGAAAGATTTGAAATGTTGAAATCTCGTGAACAAAGCACGTTGAGTATAGTTGGACAAGAGTTGCCTAGCTCAATTGGTTGATTGAAAGTTTAATTTTAAACTTGAGTTATAGGTAAGCCGGACTATCAAGAGGGTCACAAATTAGGTTGACTAGATGTGGAGAAAAGTGCTCAAATCGACTAACTAAAGTTTGCTTGAGACTCACCGCACGATCACAAACACATAGATATATTTCTGTACAGTCGGTAGTACCGACCATGGGGGTCGGTAGTACCGACCAGGGAGGCAGCGCGCAATGCTCTCTGGGTAGAGTTCATTTTAAACTGGCGGTAGTACCGCCATAAGGTCGGTAGTACCGGCCACACAGACCATTCTAACACCCTCTCTGTGTCGGTGGTACAGACCTCGGTCGGTAGCAAGACCGTTTTTGCAGACCTCTCTGTTCGTGCTCAAAATGGCTTGGTGGTAGTACCGCCATAAAGTCGGTACTACCGACCCTCGGTGGTACCGACCCAAGCTGGTAGAAAGGCAGGTTTGTGGAGCTCTCTGTTGGTGCACGTTTTTGTCTTGGCGGTAGTACCGCCATAAGGCCGGTACTACCGACCCTCAGTGGTACCGACCCTGGCCGGTAGCTACCGAGCGGCCTAGTATCTTTTCGTGGAGCTCTCTGTTGGTGGCCGATTTGGCCTGGCGGTAGTACCGCCATGGGGCCGGTACTACCGACCTTTGGTCGGTAGTTGGTTTTAGGTCAACTCAGATGTGTGCAATGGTTTTTGGCCGGTCGGTACTACCGACCATGGGTGGTCGGTACTACCAACAAGCCTCGGGACTGGGGAACTATAAATAGCTCTCCACTTATCTTTTGACCGTTACCCACTCATTCCATTCACTTATTGTGACCTACCAACTGACAAAACACTCTCCAAGCATTGACTCCTCCCCTCTCTCCCCCTTTGCTCCTAGATTCATTCCCTTGCAAGATTTGAGCTAGGGAAGTGAGATTAGAGAGTGGGAAGCTTCGATCTACGACTTGAGCACTTGGTTCCACATCTAGCCGGCTTGATTTGTGTCCTTTACTCTTGGGTTCTTTGAACCCTAGCCAGTTAGGTGTTCTTCGTGGTAGCCCGTGTTGATTCATTTGTGAGGGCTTCCTGAAGTGTTTGTATTTCCCCTGTGATTTCTAGTAGAGAAACTCAACTAGCCTTTGTGGTTGCTTGAGTGAGGCAAGGAGGTGAAAGAGACTCCGACCTTGGTAGTCACCTCAACAACGAGGACATAGGCACTCCTTTGTGATTTGGCCGAACCTCGGGTTAAATCTCTTGTCTCGCGTGCTTGTTGTTATCTTTACTTTGGATTTTACGCGTGTACTTGTATTATCCGTGTTCTTCCCATCCCTACCTCATTCTTAGGTTGGGAAGGCTCGATCTACACCTTGGAAAGCAACCAAGGCTTGGTAAGGTCAAAATCACCATCTTCAATACTTAGGGAAGTGGGGGCATTTCTTTGATTTACCTTCATAGCTCACATACATTGGATTTGTAGTTTCTCTTTAGGATTCCGGTAGTGCCGTTTGTTTGCGTCAGTAGTACCAGTGTCTCATACCCGGTAGTACCAACCCAAACAAACCGGTAATACCGGTTGTTATCTAACTACAAGTTTTAGTTTGTGAGGTTTCAGATTGTAGAAAATCACCTATTCACCCCCCTCTAGGATGATTTGATCCTTTCACGGCCACACCACAAACACAGTTGGTGTGATCTCGCAAGACTATAAGCCCCTCCGATGTACACATGGGCGGAGCTTCATTGTGGCCAAAGTGGGCCATGGCCCCCTCTACATTTGTGAAATCTCCATTAATGCTACAGTAAATAGGTAGTAATTAGTTGCTTTTGCTTCATAATAGCCCCTCCTGAACTCACCTGGCCCCCTCTGAGCTTTGGTCCATGCTCCGCCAGTGGATGTACAACAACGGTGCGCGCAAGCATTTGGTGGTAAGAGGAATGCAAACCTCACTAAACACTAGGCATAACACCTAGAGTAAGTGCAAAGTGGTGGTTTAACTAGCCTAAGCACTTCACAAAGCACCTACACTAATCACCTAGTATTTCATTAAACACTTTGGTGGTTAGAGCAACTAAATATGTGCCTCAACACTTGGTATGCTTCCTTGAGCTCCAACCATCACCATTTGGCCGGCCATCGGGGTATTTATAGAGCCCCAAGCAAATAGAGTCGTTGAAGAGTGAATTGATCTTCACTGCGTAGCATCGGATGGTCCAGACGGGGGCATTGGACGCGCGTCCAATGTCACATAACGACTAGTTGCCAGCCTGGCTTCTCAGTCACATTGGACTCTGCCAGCATCCGATGTGGCACCATTGGACGCGTCTGATGACTTCAAAGCCTCTCTGGAAGCTCTCTGCATAGGCATCGGACACACCTGACGTCCAGCGTCCGATGTGCATCTGACGCATCTGATGTATACTGTGCAAGCTGCACAGTGTTACTGTTGCGTCCGATGTGCTCGGTCTCAGCGTCCGATGCTTCTGCTGGCACTGACTTGAGATAGGGTTTACCATCTGTGTGCCCGATGCCCGTACGAGGAGCGTCCGATGTACCATTTGCTTCGTTTCTTCAATTCTTCACGATGTCTTGCGCCGTCTTGGTTCCATCCTTTGTGCCTTGGACTTTGCTTGATCTTGTAGGTCTTCTACTGATCTCCAAGTGTCTTTCTTGAGGTGTTGACCATCGGATCATCATGATGCCTTCGTCCAAGTCACATTTGCACCCTATTGGACTACAAAATAAACACTTGCAAACACATTAGTCCAATTTGGTTATGTTAATCATCAAACACCAAAATCCAAAGTTAAATAGGTCGATGCCCATTTTCCTTACATGGAGGTCATGTCCTCATCAACGAGCCTTGAGATTAAATGCTCTGAGTATAAATCATCTCTTGTAGGCAAATGATTCTCTGCTACTCCTAAAAATTAAAGAATGGAGTGCACATCATTTTCAAAATATTTTTTCCTTGTATGAAGATTGCTCGAGGCAAACTATCAACAAGGATAAATCATCAATCATGTTTAGTATTAATTCAAAAAGTTTAGAGAAAAAATACTTGATGCCAAATTTGCGGTAAGTGCTTCTAAAAATAAAAGTCAGTATTGTGCCTCTAGTATATTAAGTATTGTGTTTAACTTTCATTTTCTAATGATTGTGTGTTATATATATTTGTCGCAATGCCATCAGGAATCTTGTGTCAAGTCATCCGGCTTCTATGCTGCACACCACTTGTCATTAGCTATGAGAAAGACAAACTTGGAATGCGCTGAGGTATGTGTTGCTCGTCACCTTTCGACTTCTTATATCAGTTCATGCAATTAAGGGTCAATTGCATCATCAAACTTGGATTCCTTACTTTAATTAAGGGTCAGCCAGCCAGTGCATGCAATGGATTGAGCCTACTATTAATTAGTAGTCAAGTCACTAGTATAGTATATGCATGTTAGTGCAGTGGATTATGTCTAGCATAGCATGTGTTAGTATAGTACTTATGGCACTTTTAACAATCTTTTCCAATTTTACTAGCTAAGTAATGACTTCATTGGGTCTGTCGTATATTTTTTTTTAAAAGAAAACAAGATGACTAAGGCAGTAGTATAATGTGGAGTGCATTTCAGTCCAGTGATTGAAGACTGGGAAGACACCAAAACTAGCATTGTGTCGATGACATAATGATAATTGATACATACTGTTACTTGCTAGCTTTGATAAAAAATGCTAAGCAAAAAAAATGTGTTTTGCCACTTTTTTGTACAGTCAAAATGCAGCTAACAAATCTGAAATCAAACACTAGCATCCAGCCATGTTATTCTATATTGTATTGTACCATGTTTTCTTTTTGACTAAATTTTTATCTTGACACAAGAATTTGAAGTCTTGACGACGCCCATCGATATGTGGATGATTAGAGAAAATCTAGCCATGTTCTTAGTGGAAAAGGCCATCGACAAGAAAGGAGAGTTTTATCATCCTACTAGTTGAGCACTAGTAATGTGTGATTCTCATTATCAGTATGGGTCTAGTGATGTAGTGTGTGGGACTATATAAGTTAAGTCCAGTGTTGTGATAGATTTCAATCAAGTTGTGAACCTGCAATGAATTTGTCAATGAATTTGATATACATGCATGTGAATCAGTTGAACTTGATATCTATTTAAGTACCTCGTATGGAATTGTTGTTATATATATATGGAGCGCAGCGCTCTAAATATAATTTAGAGCGTCGGCGGTGCTCCGGCAACCTCTTCCGCAACCAGAAAAGTATCATTAGTCCTCCCCCGCAACCGTAAAAGCGTACACTGAAGGATACCCTGTGTCACATCCCGCAACAGTAAATCAAGTCCCACAACCGTAAAAGCACGACTAAGTCAGAAGACTCGGTGAGCACACCCACAAACGTAAATTTGTCTCCTATCTATAGTTTCAACCGTAAAAGCTATGATCGAGTTGACCCGGTGAGCACACCCCGCAACCGTATCTATTCTTTCAACCGTAAAATCGCAACAGATGATCAGGTGAGCAAATACCGCAACCATATATTTTGTCTTCTATCTATAGGTTTGACCGTAAAAGTTTTTAAAGAGCAACGCATTAGTTCTAGTTGGCAACTTTTAAAGTCTGACATCCCTTAGTTTGGTAAGCTATTTATTGCACATAATGATTTTGTATGTGTCATCTCTTATTTATTTTATAATATCATGACTTAATAACCTTTTATCACCTACCGAGCCATGATTATGCAGGGATACTTGATTTTTTTCTTTAGTATTAATGTCTAATAATTTCGAAATTGCCTCAAAAAATCGTGAAACGGTAATATTCTATTCTAAATTATTGCAGCTCATATCTTTCTAAATAGTATTGTTTACGTCAGATGTTGTAATTCCGTAATTTCATTTATACTTACGTGAGATGTCCTAATTTCCGTAATTTTATTTACTTATTACATAACATACAATAATTTCATTTATCTGGTCGATGAAGCGACAGTAGGAGAGCACTTGATTTATTTTCTTTAGGAATAATGTCCTATAATTTCGAAATTGCCTAAAAAATCATGAAACCGTAATATTCTATGCTAAATCTGTTGCAGCCCACAAGCATGTTGATAATTGAGAAGAGATGTGTTGTTGGATTTCCTAAACCATATTTTTTTGTATTAATAATATAAAGATGTGCTGGTGATAATTTTTATATTAGAGCAACACTCAAAAGATGAGAAGTGCTCGTAGTAATAATTTGATTTCTAAATTGTGCTAAAAGCATCAGACATCCATGTCTAATTGGCAACTATTTTGATTTTTGCAACAATGATTAATAATCAAAATTCCATAATCCAATAGTGATTATACTAGATTCATAAAAGATTAACACAAATAGATATGGTGTTTGAATCCAGGAAACAAACAAAATTAAACAAAAGTATTCTCATAATATAACCACATACATATATCGTACAAGATCTCTAGAAAAATCAAACAGAAAATAACAAAACTGACGCCCCAGAATGATTCGCACATGCTAAATAATTATGCGAGATCATCGGATCCAACATGCACATGCCAACAGTCTTGCTAGTTCATTGCACCATTCGCCGACCGTCTGCACACTGCCGCCAGGGCCACCCATCCACAATAGATCCACCGACCACCATGGGAGGGCTCCGCCATGGATCCGCCTCCGACTCCGAGATCGAATACAGATCATCTCGCGAATATAAATCATCAGAAAACAAGTTAGCTACTAAGATTGGATGTACAAAGGTAGTAAGAATGGATGTAGAAAACATCTATGAATCATATTTCAGATTTCACAAAAGATCACAGAAACAACCATGAATCATGATCCAGATTTCACAAAATAGGAAGAGCCGCTGGGGAATGGAGTTGCCACTACCTGGTTGGGGAACGGAGTTGCCACTAGCCCACTATTGCCTCTGGCACTCCAGAAATAGGAAGTCGCTGTCGCCAGTTGGGGAGTGCCGCTGCGACCGTCGTCAAGGTTGGGTGGTCTGCGCTCTAGGGAATCCTAGATCAGGGCTCGTGGTCCACGGGCCTCGCGCTGCCGTCAAGCCCCCATGCCACACCATGGGAAGGTGTGTTGCTGCCGCCATGGGAGGAAGCCGCTACCGTCATCGTTGACTGTGGGGACGATGCTGCCACCACCTGGTGGAATGGATTCGCCGCCACGACAGGAGTAGCTCGCGAGATGCCAGGGGAGATTTGCTACGGAGAAGACCCAGGCCAGTGGCTTCTCGTGCATGCGGGTCAGCCCATCGCCGATGTCGGGGCCCGCTGTTCGCCGCATAGGCCAGCCGTGTGGACAGGTCGGGGTGATGGAGGACCACCGTCGCGAGGGAGGAGCTGGGGCGACGACCGTTGTGAGGGCAGGGATGACCGGGAGCAGGCAGTTGGCCGCGTCGGGTGGGGATGGAAGCCGCGAGGATGCCGCTGTCATGCCTCTGATGCGCCGCCACCGCCGGACGATGGAGGGGACCCGCCGACGAATGCAGGGGGCCAAAACGGCGAGGAAGGAGCGCGCCACCACCATGGAAGGCCGGATCTGTTAAAGGACGAGGTTGTCAATGCGGTAGAACGGAGAATATAAAAAAGGTAGCAACACTTGAATGATGGAGAAAATTACTTGAGGAGAAATGAATGCATCGTTGACTATACGTGAAAGCCAGATCTGGACGTGATAGTAGTACTATTTACTGTCACGAGTAATCAATTGGTCTGATGTGCTGGTACACCTGAAGAAGAGAGGAATTTACGGTTGTGGGACGAAACATTTACGGTCACGGGTGGACTTGCTCTGACGTGTTGGTGCACGTATTTCGGTGCACAAGATTTACGGTTGCGTTCAAAAATTTTACTATTGCGGGATGACCTTGCTAGAGCATATGTAAAGATGGTTTATTGGTAGCAATATTTACGGTTGTGGGATTGGGAAGGTAATAGCCGGCCTCGCCGGACGTGGGCGGTGCTCCGCCGGTGCTTTAAATAATATTAAGAACGTTGTATCCTAAATAGCAGTTCTATATATATATATATGTGTGTGTGTGTTATCACCTTAGAAATATGTCAAACATGTTTTGTAAGTGTTTACACTAGATTTTGGGCCAAAAAGGATTATTATTTTGTGAGCACAAACGGCTGATTTGTTAATGAAAGAGTCAACCAGAAAAAATAAAAAAAAAAATGCTTGGATCCAGACACGACCAGAATTCATGTGGGCCAGACGTGACAGGCTTTGAAGACATATTGGGTTCGGCCGAGGATTTCAAGTCCGGGTCGTCTTTTGTTTTATTATTATATATCCTAGTCGTGTTAGAACAGGAGTCTACTAGGTTATAAATAGCTAAGGACCCGATTTTGTAAAAGAGAGACAATCAATCAACACATCGGCCACCGGCCAAAACCCTAGGAGTAGGAGTAAGGTAGAACTCGGCGGAACCTTCAACTAGACAGGGCTGCATCGGCTAGACCGACCTCCGGTTTGCTTGTAAGTTTCACCAATGGCTCGTGTTATTGTTCAATAAGGGTGTATTTGGCATCGACCAAACTTTTGTTTAGCTATGACATGGGTTAGTTATCGGTTTAAGTTCGTCTTTTGTAAGACTGTCTTGACTCTGATCAATCTCTTGTTTTAGTCGATCTTGACTAGTTATCAGCTCTATTAGTTTTGGCAAGCTAATAGATTCATTAAGTTATCGATATTGTTTATGCTTTTTAATGTTTTCTTTAGATTTAAAAAATATCTTGCCCAATCAAGATTGACAAATTAGCTTAAGCTTAAATGTTGTTTAGTTTCGGCTATCCAAAGGCTTTATACGCTTATACCAAGGAAAATAGCCGATCTAAGCTTCTCATCGACTATTTTGTCAATCTTGAATGTTACATGATGTGCGTTCGAGATATTCGATAAAATCATGGTATGATCTAAGAAACAGGTAGATTTAATCTGACATGTTTATTACGGCTGTATTCCCGAACCCCACTGATACGCATGATTTGTTAGATGTGCCTGATCTTGAGTCAAATCGTGGTTTTAACGGATAGATCTTGTTCGTGCTTCATGGACCCTATATCGGCTAAAATAGTCGATCCAGTTACACTTCCCTCATAATGTATACTTTTAAGTGGTTTGGAATCAATAGATCTGCTCGTTGCGTCGGACGTGATTTAGCTTAGTCATCATTATGGCTGTATGGAGACACCCCACTGTTGATGTTTAATCTACTTTATCGATCTATGTGTTATTATGGCTGTATGGAAACACTCCACTGTTAACAGATAGAACTGCCTATGCAATTAGCCGATCTATTGATTTCATGCCTTTTGAATGTATACATAGATCTTTGTTCTATATCCATGTTCAAGCTTATCGGTTGTTCTTTACTCTAAATACTGTCTTTATATGTACAACTGTCATTTTGCTTTATATATTGTCAATGCTTTAATCTCCTCTTGGGAGTTGACTTTGTAGTCAATGTCTTGTAACAGTGGCTATATCGGAGCCGTACAATTTGGAACTGTCTGGCAACAAACCGGCAGGTTCCACAATTTGACTCTTTTTCTTTTTCTTGTCAATTACAGGTCAAATTGACTGGCACGCTCGTAGTCGTTCTCACCAAGATTCGGCACCACCATACTTTGAAGGTCCAGGAGGTCAAGACCTTGCTCTGCACGGCCTCTGAGGACCGTGGTCGAGTGTGTTGGCCCTTTGGTCAGATTTTCACGTCGACACATTCTTTTGGCACGCCTGGTGGGACACAATCGTCTGATCATGATGATCAGCAATGATGACGTGCTGAACGTGACGATCGATGAACTCCCAGAAGAGCTCCAACGTATGATAGAACAAACTGTTGACCAATATCGGAACATGTGTTAAGTTTTAGCAGAACCAGGAATAAGAAGATTATCCAGAAGTCTCATCTTCCAAGGGTGATTCTAGAAGGTCATGTCGATCCGATGATCCAGATACAACACAATGCTATGCAAGAGACAATTAGCAAAGCAATGTCTGCCACATTGATGAATCATAATGAAACATTCCTTAACAACCTCTCAAATGCCATCAAAGAAGCTTTCAACTTGGGTAACGACAGAAGAGGCCTGACGTATTCAGTTGGGAACAATCAAGGGGCTGGAACTTCTGGGGGGTCCGCAGATGAACGGTCCCAATGGCAATGTGAGTCAAATGATAGTTAGCCCTAGGGGCATGACACCGCAGCCAGTGCAACAGCCGAATATGAGTCACAATATATACTCATCGGCTACAAAATTGCTCCCCATGCAAGAAAGATTACCAGGGATTTCAATGCACCACCTTATCAAGGGAATGTAGCACCTGGTGATGTTCCTCCTGGGTATCACTATGTATCATATTTTTATACCTTGTATTCTCATGAGAATCTAGAGTATCAAAGCAATACTTTCGGGGGGCAGAACATCGACTATCAAGGGCCGGTGAATCAAGTGGATCAGTTGATGAGCCGAGTTACAGATATGGTTCAGAAACAGTTTGGCTTAACGCCAAAAACTACATTGACTGGCTATAAGAAACCATATCTAGAATGGTATGATCAGGTTATCTTCCCTCCAAGATATAGAGTTCCTGATTTTACCAAATTCACAGGAACAGGCTCAGTGACCACTATGGAGCATATAACTCAGTTCTTAGTCTAGCTTGGGGAAGTTGGTGACGAGCCAACACTTAAAGTCAGGATGTTTCCTCTATCTCTGTCTGGCTCGACTTTCTCATGGTTTTCATCTCTACCACCCTTCCATTCAAAGCTGGGAAGATTTGGAAGATAAATTCCATAAATATTTCGACTCTGGGGTTTTGGAAAAGGGAGTTGTGGACCTAGTCGATATAAGGCAGGGAAATAATGAGACTGGATGCCAATATCTTCAGAGGTCCAGAGAGATGAAGAATCAATGCTATACCATGTCATTATCAGATCCAGAGGTAGTTAGCATTGCAATTCGAGGGCTAATACCAGCCATAAGAGAGAAGATTGGTCAGTTCTACCAGTATGGCTGATTTGGCCAAGAAGGTAGCAAATATCGATGCTCAGAATAGATATAATCAAGTTTTCAAGCCCAAGAAGGCCTATAATGCAGAAAGCTCCTTCTTTTTACAAGAAGATAGTAATTCAAATGATGAAAGCGAAGATGAAGTAGCTGCTGTTGATTGGGTCTGGAAGAACAATGAATACATGCCTTGGGCGAGGGCTAAGAGTAATGAAAAAGATGTGAAATACAGCTTTGATATCACTAAAGCCGATAAGATATTTGACTATCTGTTAGAAAAAGGTCAAATCAAATTGACTGGAAACCACAATATTCCATCGGCTGAGGAGCTCAAGAATAAAAGGTACTGCAAATTCCATAACTCTGGTACTCACACTACTAATGATTGTAGAGTTTTCAGAGATATGATCCAGAGAGCCATTGCTAAGGGGAGGATTGGCTTAGAAAAAGCCAAGGGTATGGGCATCAATTGATAAGGACATAACACCTTCGGATACGACCGTTGATTATAAGGTGAGCTCGTTCCTACATTTACATAGTAATTTTTGGTACAATTCACTTGGTTCCACATGTACATGTCATTATTTTCTTGTAGGTACAAACAAATCTCAAAGTGTAAGTCTATCAAAGTTCGTCGGCAGCCCAACAGTGGTTTATTGGGGAGACCATATCTCATCCATCCGGAGTGCGATTGAGGTCAATGAGCATTTGATGGAAAGCTTATTTCAAATAGATCTGGTCTCACCTCAATATCAGGTCGACAAGGTCTTCAAATTGTCACGACAATCTGCTACTATTTCTGCTGGGTGCTACGACGTCGACATGGGCTCGTCATGCAACATTGGGACCCTGGCCCAAGTGGGAGCACACCCAAAACAAGTGGAGAAGAGCACAAATATGTTCAAGGACGTCCTCCTCCTTGGCCACCACCTCAGAAGGGCATCCAAGTCGTCCAACCCAAGTTGGAGGCCCAATCCGTGTCAAGTTCGAGTCTATTTCGGAATCCAGGAGCAGCCAGCGGTAAAACGGACGTCCAGGTCACATACGGACTCCATTTTTGATGATTCACATATGGATGGAAAGATAATTTGATAACCCAACCAATGGCTTTTGTTTGAGGTCAAAACTCCATCGAAATCAACGGAAATCATCAAAACAAGTTGACGTCCAGAATCTATCAGGGTGCTGCGTCGCCGTCTTTTGGGCCGTTTGGGCCTTGTAACTTGTTAGGGCACCTTAGGGACGTGAGTAGGGGTCCTTGGACGCCCCTTATTCTATATAATCAGTAGCCGTCACCCACGTTAGGGTTTGGGTTTTGCTTAGATTAATCTGTCAAGAACAGTTTCGCTGTTTCGTCGGTTTGTGAGACCCCGACTCGTGAGATTAATCATTCATCTGCAATTTGGTTGCATTCTTCTTTGTTCTTGCTCGTGTTCTTCGATTCGCAAGCAAGGACTTTAGCCTTCTTGGCGAGGTCAACCGTGCAACGCCCGTTGATAACCAGAGGAGACGTGGTGCTGCGATTGCTGTGTTTTGGATCGTGTTGTTCGGAAGCCGGATCGACTTGTGTCTTGTTTCCACCAAATCGAGAGTTACCAGAACCTTTTGGAAGATCAGGCACCCTTGTTCACATCAAGTGGTAATCAAAGCTTCAGGTATACCATCAGGTTCATATCTACCTTTAGTTTCGAGTGTTTTTTTCCATCGTCCCATAGTCGATTGCCATATTTATTTTCCTATCCTCAAACCTTCCGCGCCATAGCCTTTGCATATTTCGGTTTCAGAGTTCGTAGTGTTGAGTTTGTGTCCTTGGTCAAGATTTTGTTGCTGGTTTAGATTGTGTTCTTTGCTTGTTTGTGTTGATCTCTCCGTCCACCACCATCTCGTATCACCATCCGGTTTGCATCTTGTGTCCACGTAAAATCCTGATTCAGAGTGTCTTCCATAAAATAGTCATAACTTTTGAGTCCGAACTCGAAACGGGGCGAAATTTATATCTACGGAGAACGCCAGAAAACTTTAGATCTGTTTCATCCCAGCTTGACTGGGTTCATAAAAATTAGAATTGTCAAATTCGATTAGGAAAATCGAGTTTTCAGGTCCACAAGTTTTGACATACGTTTCATAGAACAATCCTAATTTTCTATAGGCCACATCTTTTATCCAATTGAGCTCAAATTTTTCGTGGTTTGTTCTTGTGTGTTTCTTACTGAGAAGAAAATATCAAAAAGGTCAAAAGCAAGAAAAAAAGTTTGAACAAAAAAAAAGAAAAAATAGTAAAAGAGAAGAGAAGAGAAAAGGAGCACACAAGGAACACATAATAGCTCTGTTATTTGAGGTGTCTTTTGTCTTTCCTAGCTGTTGCTATCTTTCATATTAATTTCTTTTCATCCTTGTTTCACTCCCTTGTTTACCACAATAGGTGATAGGAATATATATATATAGGCCAGCAACTAGGACAAGTGCTTTGGACATTTATTCAATATTGCTTTCTGTTACTGACTTGTGTGCCACATATATATTATTCTCTTTGTTTGCCTTCCTAGCTCCACTTTCTTCAGAACAACATAGGTTTGTGATCCTTGCAATCGCGGTCTACGTCTTTGAAAGGGTCGAGATGGCGGACTAGAGGGGGGTGAATAGTCCTTTTTTAAAATAAACTAAATCAGAGCGGCTAACCGAAACAAATGCGGAATTAAAATTATCGGTCTAGCCAAGACTACACCCCTCTACCTATGCTCTATGACACCTTACAAAAGATCCTAATCAATGCAAATAAGGTGTCGGGCTAGCTAGAGCTCACCTAACCAATTCTAGAAGCAAGGTCACACAAGCCTATGCAACTAGTACTTCAAGCACGGGGGAGCTCCTATGCAATCTAGCAAGCAAAGCACAAAGCCTAAGCTCACTAGCAATGCTCAATAACAAGGCTACCCAAGCCAAATTAGAGAGCTCAACTTAGCTACACAAACTAAGCAACTAAACACTAGCACAAGAATAAATATTGCAATACAAGCTAGTGCAATCAGCAGGCAGTCGGTACTACCGGGCTATAGGCCGGTACTACCGACACCGGTACTACCGGGCTTCCAGGCCGGTACTACCGAGAACCTGCAGGGAGCTACGAAATCAAAGGGGATGATATGCAATCTCAGATCTAGCAATTACCCCACTTCCCTAGATGATGTAGATGACGATAGTAGCTTCCCCAAGTCTTGGTTCCTTGCCAAATGGTAGATCGTGTCTTCCCAACCTAAGATAGAGTGATGGAGGTAGGAAGAACACGAAGAACACAAGAACAAGCATAATATGCAAGGAAACAAGAACAATAAGAGCAACAAGAGACGGGGACACAAGATTTTATCCCGAGGTTCACTTGGTTGCCACCAAGCTAGTCCCCGTTGAAGCAAGCCCAAGGTTGCCGCCGATCCTCTTACTAGTGGTGACCCTAAGTCACTCTCTCCACGATGGAGTGCTCACCAAGAGCTCTAGCTTTCGATCTGGCCGGACCACTTGGCGCTCTTCACGCCTCTTCTCCACTAGAGTTGCTCTTCGCGATCTCCCGCGGGGCGAGCACAATGCCCCTCACAAATCTTCTCCAGAGCCACGCACAATCTTCACGCGGGCTTCACGACGGAGACGAGCACCAAGCCGTCTAGGAGGTGGCAACCTCCAAGAGTAATAAGCACCACCGACTTGCAACTCGAACACCTAGTGTCACTCGATGCTATCTCTCAAAGCAACGCACTAGGATCGCTCTCTCACACAATCAGATAAGCACTAAAGCATATGTGTGTTAGAGGGGTCGCTAGCACATCCACACAAGCCACCAAGGCTATGGAGTGCTTAGCCAACTTGACCAACCAGCCCAAGGCCAGTTACCACGACTATATATAGCCCCAAGGGCCAACTAGCCGTTATGCCCCTTCACTGGGCATTCTGCACAACAGTCGGTAGTACCGACCCCCCTGGGCGGTAGTACCGACAATGTCAGATCTAGCCGTTACACACGGCGCGTTGACCAAAACGAACAACCGACTCCTGGTCGGTACCACCGACGGTCGGTAGTACCGGCCCTATGGAGGTACTACCGACAAGTCATCCTGGGACTATACAGAGAGCTCCCAGACTTCCTCCTGACCTCGGTACCACCGATGGTCGGTAGTACCGGCCCTATGGCGGTACTACCGACAGGCCAATCTGGGACTACATAGAGAGCTTCCAGATCACCAGACCTCGGACACATCAACGGTCGGTAGTACCGGCCCTATGGCATTACTACCGGCAGGCCAAATCTGGCCACTTCCAGAGAGCCTCCAAACTCCTCACACCTCGAAACCTCGAACGGTCGGCAGTACCGACCCTATGGCGGTACTACCGGCAGGCCAAACTCAGCTGAACACAGAGAGCCTGCAAAACCCTTCAGGACCACGGTACCACCGACCCTCTGGTCGGTACTACCGAGGGTCGGTACAACCGACCCTATGGCGGTATAACCGCCAGGCCACTTCAGACTCAACACAGAAAAGGTTGCACGCAGCACCCTTGGGCGGTACTACCGACCACACTCAGAAAACTCCCTTTTCTTCTCTATGTTGATCCAAATCAACTCCAACAACTTCTCCTTTGCAAATGTGCCAACACCACCAAGTGTACAACAACATGTGCATGTGTGTTAGCATTTTCACAAATATTTTCCATAGGATTTTCACTTGCTCTCACCACGCCACTTGATCCTAGCAACATCGCAAAGTTAGATCGCTCAAGTGGCACTAGATGACCGATATGCAAACAAGTTTGCTCCTCTTAATAGTACGGCCATCTATCCTAAACCCGGTCATAATCTTCTCTACACACCTATGACCGGTGAAATGAAATGCCCTATACATATACCTTTGCCTTGCGCATTCCATTCCATCTCCTCCATGTGTTGATGCAACACATGCACCAACCTTGATCAAATGATATGATCCACTTCATATCATCACATGGCCTCCATGGTCCATCGATCTTGACATCACTTGCTCTTCACCATCGCTTCGGTCCTTCGGCGCCAAGTCTTGCTTAAGCCTCCCGACACTCGGTACCAACGGCTTCAAAGCCTTCAACTTGCCCTTCACCTTCGCAACCGGTCCATCAAGCCAAGTCTTGCCTTGATCTTCACCATCTAAGCCACATGACCACATGTCATGTTTCATGTGCATTTAAGCTCCTCCATGATCATCACATGTGTGAGCTTCACATCAAGTCCAAAGCCATTCACCTCCATGGCTCAAGTGCTCACACACATGTACCTGTGAACTAATCACCTGTGTATCTCACATAAACACCATTAGTCCACCTAAAGTTGTCACTCAATTACCAAAACCAAGCTAGGACCTTTCAATCTCTCCCTTTTTGGTAATTGATGACAACTCTACAAAGATATGGAAATTATGCTTTATTCCAAGCTAGCATTTCACAAGAATGTAAATTGCTAACTTGGTTTGGATTCATGTTGCTTGCCCAAACTATTTTACCATGTGTAAAGGATTTTGGACAAGTAGCACAAATCCGAATTGGTAGAATTAGCTCCCCCTACATACGTGCTAGAGTGTTTGGAAATGAAACTTGCACATATGAATAGATATTGAAGTGTGGGAGAGTAATTACTACCAAAAGGTGCTAAGGTGTATAGAATAACCTTTGAAGCGTGTTATCGATGAAGTTCATAGTTGTACACCTTCTTTAGCACCAAGAGTAGCTCGACATCATAAAAACTAGAAAACCCCGTGAGATCAACATTAAAAGCAAGGGTCTAGTTTTGCATGAAAAGCACAAGCCTAGCTAACAACCTATGCATGCTAGTTATCAAATCATCAATTAAATCCTATAACTAGCATACACCACACAAGCATGCATATAAAATTTTAAAACTTATGCAATGCAAGCAAGCACATGATTATGCACATATCAAATGCAACAACCAAGTTGATGAGCTTGCTCCCCCTACTTGTGTGATCTTTGTTACACTCTCTCCCTTTCTTTTTTTTCACTCTCCCCCTTTCATTTTATCTTTCATTCCTTTTATCTTTGTTATACTTTTTCCCCCTTTGTCATCTATTTCCATAAAAGGTTTGCATAAAGGAGGTTCAAATTGTTAAGAGAGAGATGTTTGTTTCATTTCATTTGTGGTTCAACCTGGATCATTTGCATGAAAAATTCAACACGGTTTGCTCTAGAGTAAGCTTCTTCACACATTTTGCAATGGTTATCTTACTCACGTTGGTTAAAAGTTCCATTGCTCATTCTCTAGATTAAACACTAGGATTGCAAGCCCATAAACATGTCATATGTTACCACTAGATCATGTAAACCATAGAAGCAATAGTGGCATCATATAAGCATCAAAACATTTGATTTTCATGGATGCTCCTAGATAGTATCACAAGAATGTCTATATGCTCTAATCAAGTCCTAAGCATAGTATGAATGCATATGACAAACAATGATACCTTGCTATCTTGGAGTAGAGGTTAGTCATTTGATTCCAACTCCGAAAATAGCAATGTGAAGTCCATGGTGAAGACCAATAGATACCAATTGAAAGAATCAAATCTTCACCCATATGATCAAGTGCACTATCTTGTTGTGGTTGGCTTGCTTCTTCATTTGACCTTTGCTTGCATATAAATACCACTTGAGTTGGCATGATTTACTTGTCTATCTTGGATGTTGCTTGCTTCTTTAGATCAACCCTTTTGATATTTTCAACTAAGCATCTCAAATGACACTTTAGATCACCACTTCCATGTTAGCCTTCCAAGCCTTGCTTGGTTAACCTACCAAAGGCGGCAAGCTCCTACAAAAGGGAGAAGTGACCTTTCTCCAAAGAATCATCCTTAATACTCACTTGAATTGACCTTATTTGATTGATCCAATTGAACTCTTCTTGAAATGTGACTTTGAATCCTTCTTTGAGTTCTTCTTTGAGTCCTTTTCTTTCTTCCAAAAGATCTTCAATTTGATACTAGGACTTGATCTTTCTCTTCATCTTGATGTTGGTCTTGATCTCATCTTTGTCATACTTCTAGCTCATCTCAAAACCAAACATAGGTCCCTCAACCACTTATAAACATGATTCCAACTTGAGGGCCTTTCAATCAAAGTGACTCTACATCAATCCAATAATTGTCACTTTTCTGGCAGATTTTGTCCTTCTCAAAGAAACATGCATATCTCCCAAGATATAAGTCCAATGACCATGAAATTGAGTGGACATTTGCTTCTCTAAGTGTTCTAGCAGCCATAAAAATTTGAGCTTCATTGGCTTTCTAGATTGCTACCAGATTTCAATTCTTTCCATAGTACGACATGCTGAAAACTGCTGCACTATAGTTGACAATATCCACTCCAAAACTGAAGCATCACTTATCCAATTATCATGAATTTTGCACAGCAACTAATACCATAAGTGAAGAGCATGTGTATCAAATTTCAAGCCAATCCAAATAGATTTGATCATTCAAACATGACTATTATCACAGCTAGCTCAGATTTCAGATTTTTGACAACTTTGAGCAATTGAGCTATACGCTACCAATTTGAATCAAACTTGAGCTAACATATTTGAATACTCTCACAAGACATATATCCATTCAAATCACTTACTAAAAGAAGTCTCATGAACATATCCATTCAAACTAACTCAATTTTGATCACTAAGCATCAAATCCATTCAATTATCTTATAGCAAGCAACATATGCATATATATCCGATTCAATCATCTCATATGCATCAAAAATAACATGATCAACTAGAGATATACCTTAGTAGCTCATGATCATCAAATAGCAAGCTTCTTCTTCTATCATTTGCAAGCCTTCAAATATTTCCAATCAACCACCACAACTTGATCTTTTGCACTTGTATGTTGTAGCACTTGGACTTCACTTCACTTGACTTGGCATTGGGATGGATTTGCACTAAGCTTCTTTTCTTGACTCAATCATATGATGGATGTTGGGGGAAGGGACCCTTGGCAGTGGCGCCACGCAGGCTGGCTCAACAAAGCGGCCCTCGCACGTCCCGCGCACCTTCGTCGCCCGCCCCCTTTTTTATCTTGTTAAGTCCCTCAAGTCACCGCTCAAGCCCCCGAATACTGACCCAACCTTCGGAGTGTTCGACAATTTGTTATAGGCAAAGGGCATGAAGAGCGCTGGGAGCAACCCTCGCGCATCCCGCACACCTTCGCCGAGAGGCCCAGGCCCAACTGGTGGCGAAGGGACTCGGACTTTGCGACTGGACGGATATCTTCGCAAGACGAAGGTCAGCCCTCGCGTTTCCGCGAGAGTGAGCACGAGCTGAGCGGCGGCGGGCGCATGGAAAGCAGGCTAGGGTTTCGGCTCCAGTTGTGTTTGTACGATTCTGCCCTTCTGTGTGTATAGCGCAGAGGAATTTTTCTTGTACCCTTTTGTAATTTGGTCGGCACCCCTTGGTATCCCCTATAAATACCGAGGGGTGAACAGTGTAACGGGTATGGTTTTTGGGGAATAGAGCCATAGCAACACTGCTCTCGCTTCCTTATACCTTCGCGCTATTTTTTGTTCCCGCTGTGTCTTCGCTTGGTTCTGACGATTGGCCACCTTCGCCACCCCCCTGCACGTGTGCGGAGGTTGGGCAAGTGTGTTACCAACAGTTTGGCGCCGTCCATGGGGACCGAAGTTCGAAATGGCGGGAAACAGAAGAGTGACCACTACCAGAGACCTTCGTGCGGCTAGAGAAGCTGCGGCGGTGGTTCCACCCGCCGAGGAGATTACGGAACCCTCGAGAGCAGAAGATGTTACTCCAAACTCAGAAGTCCCGGGCCCTCAAACCCGGACATCAACGCAGCTGCACCCCCACTCTCCCGGAGGAGGAGAGGGAGCAGACGAGGAGGAGTTGGGCCTCGAGGCCCTGGAAAGACTTCAAGCTGAGTTGCAAGAAAAGAAAAGGAGCCTGGACCAGCTTGAGAGGCACAACCGGTTGCGCGCTATCAGGCAAAAGGCAGACGAGGCTAGGGAACAGCTTCGCCGAATGGAGGAGTCCCTCGCAGCAGCCGAAGCCGAAGCCGAGGTTTGGAACTATGGGGAAATGCCACCACTTCAGGAGGGGAATGAGGAGCAGGATCATGGCAGCAGGAGGGGACGAGTCAACAATGGCGAAGTCTTTCGTAATCATCCTTCGTGACATCGCGCAGACTTGGTACAGCAACCTTCGCCCCGGAACAGTGGATTCCTGGGCCAACCTCAGAGACAGACTCTGCACCAACTTCAAGGGCATCACAGCAGCACCATCAAACCCCATCGAGCTTTTCAACTGCAAACAAGAAGAGCGCGAACCGTTACAAGACTACTGGCGAAGGTTCATCCAGATTAGAGCAAGAACTCCAGGAATATCCGACGAGGCCGTGATCCTCGCTGCAGTCAGCGGCTTACGCCCAGGCCCATGTTCCTCAAAATTCGCCAGAAAACCAGCAAACACAATCGAAGAGCTTCATGATACGATGGAAAGGTACTGTAGAGCAGACATGAATTTCCGGGCAAAGTTCGATGCTCGAAGGTCGCAGCAGAAACCACAGCCGAGGCCCCAAGCGAGAGAAAACAACCCTCGCCAAGATCAGAGCAACGTTGGAGCGATTAACAAGACAAATCCAATCGAAGACCAGAGAAGAAGCACTCAGCCTTCGGGCAACCAAAACCCACATGGATTTCCACCCCCGCCTGACCAAAGAAACCAACAGAGGGACCCGGCCAAAATGTACTGTCATTTCTGCGGCCTAGGAAAGGGGCACACAACAAAGCAGTGCGAGTGCTTCGCCAGAGGGAAAGAATACCAGGAATCCAAAAGAGCCTCTCCAACAGAAAACAGAACCATCAATCACACCAGAAAGCCAAACTTCAACCCAACCCAACCTCCCTACCAGTACACCCCCATAAACTACGGCTTACCCTCGCACCAACCTTTCTACTCTCAACACCCACATTACAACCACACCTCTTTTCAACCAACCACTTTTCCTCAACGCCAAAATGCGCCATACACTGTCACATTCCCAACAACCCCTCAAGCCCAAACCAACCAACAAGTGAGCAACACTCTACCACCACCACCACCAATACCGGCCCTGCCAGCCCCCCAACCTGTCAAATCCGAAGCCCAAACCCAGACAACCATCAACAATCCAACATCAACCTTCGGTGTGATACTAGCTATCATCGGAGGCTCCAACGAAGATCACGGCAACAAGAGGCAAAAGAAAGAACATGCTCGAAGAGTACACCATGTAGCCGTCGAAGGACCGCACAAGTTCGGCCGATGGTCTCACATCCCGAGAACCTTCGATTCCAGCGACATGAAGTTAAGGGATTACCCTCACACTGATGCAATGGTGATCGAGACCAACTTAGCAGGGTGGACAGTCACCAAAATTCTCGTCGATACAGGAAGCTCCGCTGACATCCTGTTCGCCACAACCTTTGACAGCATGAAGCTTGACAGAAACCTCTTGCAACCCTCCGACAACCCACTATACGGTTTCGGCGGGCAACAAGTAAGAGCTATTGGAAAAATATCTCTGCCCATTACCTTCGGAGATCAGCTGAACTGCAGAACTGAACACATAACCTTCGACGTGGTTGACATGTTCTACCCTTACAATGCAATTTTTGGCCGAGGCATCACCAACACATTCAACGCTGTAATCCACCCTGCATACCTTTGCATGAAGCTTCCTGCTCCGAAGGGGGTCGTTGTAGTGTACGGAGATCAAGACATTGCTTGAGCAGCCGAAGGAACAGTAGCACCGGGGCAACGCAATGTCCACAATTTGTCAAAGCCTCGAGCCACAAACCTTAGTGATGAGGGTGAAGAATGCATCGACAGAGTAAAAGCATCACCCAAAGAAGAGACTAAACAAGTCCAACTCTTCGAGGGCAATTCAGAAAGGAAAGTGTTCATCTCAGCAAACCTAGACCCCCAGTCAGAAGACAACATTATTCGTTTCCTCAAGGAAAGCTCCGATACCTTCGCTTGGTCTGTGGAGGACCTCAAGGGAGTAAACAGAACTTTGATCGAGCACAGCCTAGACATCAAACCAGGCTATCGCCCAGTTAAGCAAAAGCTTCGCAAAATGTCAGAAGAGAGAAAAGAGGCAGCAAAGGCAGAGGTAAAAAGACTTCTGGACGTAGGCGTCATCCGTCCAGTAAAATATCCAACATGGCTCTCAAACGTGGTACTAGTTCAGAAAAAGAACAAGAAATGGAGAATGTGTGTTGATTTCACATGCCTGAACAAAGCCTGTTCGAAGGATGACTTTCCTCTGCCTAACATAAGCACCTTGATCGACAGAGCAGCTGGTTGCCAAATGCTCTCTCTCCTCGATTGTTTCTCAGGGTACCACCAGATTTGGATGAATGAGGAAGATGAGGAAAAAACAAGCTTCATTACACCTTCGGGCACATTTTGCTTTTGAAGAATGGCAGAGGGCCTCAGAAACGCAGGATCAACCTTCGCTCGCATGACAACTGAAGTCTTCAAAGACGAACACGCAATCTCTGCCTACGTTGATGATTTGATTGTACAGAGCGAGCTAAAAGAAAATCACATAACAGACTTGGAAAGAGTGTTCAAAAACCTTCGGTCCGCCGGACTCAAATTAAACCCCGAAAAATGTGTTTTTGGGGTAAGCGAAGGAAAACTGCTAGGCTGCATTGTCTCAGCAAGGGGAATTGAAGCCAACCCTGAAAAAATTGATGTCATCATCAATATGGAACCTACAACGACCAGGAAAGCAACTCAGCGCTTGTCAGGACGCTTAGCAGCACTCAGCAGATTCATCTCCAGGTCCGCTGAGCGAGGGTTACCTTTCTTTGAAACATTGAGAAGCACTGCACCATTCAATTGGGGGCCCCAGCAGCAGAAAGCCTTCGAGGATTTGAAAAAGTACCTCACCAACTTGACTGTTCTAACCAGCCCAAGCAAAGGGGACCTGTTACTGCTGTATGTCACAGCTTCGCCTCACGCAGCAAGCGCAGTCCTAATCAAAGAGTTACACGAGAACAACAGAACCAGGCAAAGCCCCAATCTACTATGTATCAGAAACCCTCGAAGGTCCCAAACGAAACTACTCAGAGCTCGAGAAGATAGCATACGCCGTGGTCATGGCATCAAGAAAGCTAAACCATTATTTCCAGGCATATGAGATCCATGTACCCTCGCCATACCCCCTCGAGAACATTTTCAAGAACAACGAGGCAGTTGGCAGAATAGCGAAATGGGCAGTCGAGCTCAACAGCTACGCTATAACCTTCATCGGGAGAACAGCAATCAAATCACAGGCACTAGCATATTTCATAGCTGAGTGGACCCCTTGAAGGGTCGAGATGGCGGACTAGAGGGGGGGTGAATAGTCCTTTTTAAAACTTAAACTTAATCGGAGCGGCTAACCGAAACAAATGCGGAATTAAAACTATCGGTCTAGCCAAGACTACACCCCTCTACCTATATTCTATGACACCTTACAAAAGATCCTAAACAATGCAAATAAGGTGTCGGGCTAGCTAGGGCTCACCTAAACAATTCTAGCTTGCAAGTTTACACAAACCTAAGCAACTAGTACTTCAAACAACCGGGGAGCTCCTACACATGCCACTAAGCAAAAACGCAAAGCCTAAGCTCACTAGCAATGCTCAATAACAGGGCTACACAAGCCAAATTAGAGAGCTCAACTTAGCTACACAAACTAAGCAATGTGACTAGCAAGACTACAAGTCAACTAGTCACTCATGGGATCAACTCTATGCTACACAAGCAAAGAATGTAACTAGCAAGCTACACAAGCTAACTAATCATAAGAGCAACTAGCACATGTATATGAATA
Source organism: Coix lacryma-jobi var. lacryma-jobi (assembly GCA_009763385.1). Lineage (NCBI taxonomy): Eukaryota > Viridiplantae > Streptophyta > Magnoliopsida > Poales > Poaceae > Coix > Coix lacryma-jobi. The sequence goes on from CM019829.1 coordinate 40,231,572, forward strand.
AGTAAATACAAGCTAGTGAAAGGAGTATGCAAACCACCGAGAAGATGAACACGAAGTTGACACGGTGATTTTTCTCCCGAGGTTCACTTGGTTGCCACCAAGCTAGTCCCCGTTGTGTCGACCACACACTTTGGTAGTTCGGCGGCTAATAGGCACCACACCTAGCTCGACACTCGAGCGCCACAAGAACTCACCCACAAGTGAGGGTAACTCAATGACACGCGCAATCCACTAGAGTTGCTCTTCGCGATCCCCGCGGGGCGAGCACAATGCCCCTCACAATCCTTCTCCGGAGCCACGCACAATCTTCACACGGGCTTCACGACGGAGACTCGATCACCAAGCCGTCTAGGAGGTGGCAACCTCCAAGAGTAATAAGCACCACCGGCTTGCAACTCGAACACCTAGTGCCACTCGATGCTATCTCTCAAAGCAACGCACTAGGATCACTCTCTCACACAATCGGATGAGCACTAAAGCATATGTGTGTTAGAGGGCTCCCAAGCACATCCACACAAGCCACCAAGGCTTTGGAGTGCTCCAACAACCGGCCCAAAGCCGGCCCCAACGACTATATATAGAGGGGAGCGGCCAACTATCCGTTTCCCCTTTTCTGCGCTTGGTCGGTAGTACCGACCCTTCCTGGGCGGTACTACCGGCTTAGCCAAACTAGCCGTTACCTCACATCCCGCTGATTAAGGCGAAGTACCGACTCTGGTCGGTACCTCCGAGGTCGGTAGTACCGAGGTCATGGCGGTACTACCGCCAGGCCAAAAATCGCCGCGAATAGAGAGCTCTGCGAAAAACCAGCCACTACCGACCTTGCGTTGGTACCACCGTGGGCGGTAGTACCGAGTTAATGGCGGTACTACCGGCAAGCCATTTTCAAAACTACAGAGAGCCTCGCGAAACCCCTCAGGGCCACGGTACCACCGACCATCTGGTCGGTACCACCGCCGGCGGTAGTACCGAGGTAATGGCGGTACTACCGCTAGGCCAAACCAAGCCACATCCAGAGAGGCTGCAAACAGCCCTCTTGGGTCGGTACTACCGACCACCAGGGTCGGTACTACCGACTACACCAGCCTGCACTCCCCGCGCTAGAACGGCCATAACTCTTCACTCCAAACTCCGATTTCGATGATCTTGGACATTTTGGAAAGCTTATTCAGAGGGCTACACATCCCACATGAATTCAAGATCCAAATCACAAAGGATTAGAACAGAAATCCAATCCAAGATCCATCGCTTCTCTTTTTCAACCAAAGCTTTCTCCGAAACTTCTCCGAGTTGATCCAAATCAACTCCAACACCTTCTCCTTTGCAAATGTGCCAACACCACCAAGTGTACACCATCATGTGCATGTGTGTTAGCATTTTCACAAACAATTTTCAAAGGATTTTCACTTGCTCTCACCACGCCACTCGATCTTAGTAACATCGCAAAGTTAGATCGCTCAAGTGGCACTAGATGACCGATATGCAAACAAGTTTGCTCCTCTTAATAGTACGGCCATCTATCCTAAACCCGGTCATAATCTTCTCTACACACCTATGACCGGTGAAATGAAATGCCCTACAATTATACCTTTACCTTGCGCATTCCATTCCATCTCCTCCGGTGTTGATGCAACACATGCACCAACCTCTTCATCAAATGATATGATCCACTTCATATCATCACATGGCCTCCATGGTCCATCGATCTTGACATCACTTGCTCTTCACCATCGCTTCGGTCCTTCGGCGCCAAGTCTTGCTTAAGCCTCCCGACACTCGGTACCAACGGCTTCAAAGCCTCAACTTGCCCTTCACCTTCGCAACCGGTCCATCAAGCCAAGTCTTGCCTTGATCTTCACCATCTTAGCCACATGACTCCATGTCATGTTTCATGTGCATTAAGCTCCTTCTTCACATGTGTGAGCCTTGCAACATCTTCCAAGCCATTTCTCCTCTATGGCATATGTTGCTCACACATGATCACCTATGGACTAATCACCTGTGTAATTCACTTCAAACACCATTAGTCCACCTAAAGTTGTCACTCAATTACCAAAACCAAACTAGGACCTTTCACCCCTGACCCTCGCAGAGATGGAACTCAACAAGACCCATTCTGGACAGTATATGTCGATGGAGCCTGGGGAGCAACTGGAGCAGGGGCCTCGGCCATTCTAGTTTTGCCATCCGGGTCTAAGCTAAGATATGCAAGAAGGCTCAACTTCAAATGCACAAACAACTCCGCAGAGTACGAGGCAGTGATACTAGCCCTTTCGAGGCTCCGATCTTTATCAGTCCGAAGGGCGATCGTCAACACAGACTCCCAAGTTATCGCGGGACACATCGAGAAAAATTATAAAGCAAAAGACCCTGAGCTGCAAAAATATTTCCAGTATGTTCGAAGGTTAGAATCTTTTTCCCTCGGCATAACAGTAAAAGCAATACCGAGGTCGGAAAACAACGAGGCAGACAGCCTAGCCAAAGCAGCAGCGCAACGGTTACAGCTACCGCCAGACGTGTTTTATGAGGAAACAACTCAATCAGGATTTGAGGCCTCCGAAAAAGGTATCAAGCTAGTCAACGCCATCCAAAACAAAGACTGGAGAGCACCCATCATGGCCTATATCAACAGGCTACATGAACCCGACTCCAAAGAGGAAGACAACAGACTAAAACAAAGAGTTCGAGGGTACAAAATCGTGGACAATATTCTGTTCAAAGCTTCGGTAACCTCGCCATGGCTCAAATGGGTGTCACAAACTGAAGGAAATGACATTCTTAAGCTCATTCACGAAGGTATCTATGGCTCTCACAACGGCCCGAGGGCGTTAGTTGGGAAAGCTTTCCGACAAGGTTTCTACTGGCCAACTGCATTACGAGATGCAGAAAGCATCATCAAACATTGCGAGGGTTGCCAACTAACGGCAAAGACACAAAACGCCCCAGGGGCTCCAACAACTCTGATATGCCCAACATGGCCGTTGCAAAGATGGGCAATGGACCTCGTCGGTCCACTCCCAACAACTCCAGGAAACCTTCGCTACGCAGTCGTAGCTGTGGAATACTTCACGAAATGGATTGAAACTAGACCGCTGGCTTCCATCACCTCCTTGGCCGTGAAGAAGCTTTTCTGGCAGCAAATAATTTCCCGGTTCGGAGTCCCCAAATACCTAACTGTTGACAATGGCACTCAATTCGACAGCGAGGTTTTCAAAGAATTTTGCGCACAAATTGGAACAATCCTATGCTTCGCCTCAGTCCGGCACCCTCAATCCAACGGCTTAGTCGAAAGAGCCAATGCAACAATTTTCCAAGCCGTATCAAAGAAATTGCAAGGCAGGCCCAAAGGAAAGTGGGCGGAAGAGCTAACCTCCGTCACCTGGTCCCATAACACCTCGGAATGCAGAGCCACCAAATTCACACCCTTCAAGCTCCTGTTTGGAGAAGAAGCTGTGTTACCAGAAGAGTTGAAGCATGTATCACTCAGAACTACCTTCGAAACAGACGAACAAAACCAATTACTTGACAAAGACTTGCTCGAAGAAACAAGATGCAACGCAGTGCACAACCTTCGCAAGTACCAGGAAGAAACAAAAAAATGGAGAGACAAAAAGGTGAGAATCAAAGAGCTAAAGAAAGGTGACCTCATTCTCATTCGAAAGCGAAACGCCAGCATGGCGGGGAAGTTTCAGCCAAAGTGGACGGGTCCATACCTAATAGCAGAATGCAACCGTCCCAGCTCTTTTCACCTCTCTGACAACGAGGGAAATATCCTGCCTCACACCTGGAACGTCGACGACCTTCGCAAATACTACCCGTAGCGGAGCCTTAGCGAGCCCTCGCAATATGTAATTTGTTATTTCATTTATGTTTTCTTCCATTTCTGTGCATGTAACAAAAACAAAGGAGCTGCACTCTTTTTCCTTACGAAGGGGCGTAAGGTTTTTTAACGAGGCAGCATCCAAATTCTTAATACAGGCTAAAACCCCCGAGAAAAAAAAGTAAAACTCCAATTTATTACTTTTACTAACAAACATCGAAAAAAGCAGCTCTTCTTCAAGAGCGCTATAATCGATGATAACCCTCCAAGATTGCTTCAAAAACAAACTTTTTTAAAAGCAAACTTCACCTCCACCTAAAACAAGGGGAGGCGCGAAGTCCAAAAAAGTCGAGCACCCTGGCAGAAATGTCAGGGGCTCGCAAAAGCAAACTTCACCTCCACCTAAGATAAGGGGAGGCGCGAAGTCCAAAAAAGTCGAGCACCCTCGCAAAAAACGTCAGGGGCTCGCAAAGCAAACTTCACCTCCACCTAAGATAAGGGGAGGCGCGAAGTCCAAAAAAGTCGAGCACCCTCGCAAAAAATGCTAGGGGCTCGCAAAGCAAACTTCACCTCCACCTAAGATAAGGGGAGGCACGAAGTCAAAAAAAAAAAGTCGTGCACCCTCACAAAAAACGCTAGGGGCTCGCAAAGCAAAGTTCACCTCCACCTAAGACAAGGGGAAGTGCGACGTCCAAAAGTCGAATACCCCCGCAAAACCAAAAGCGCTAAGCGAGCCTCGCTAAAAAAGAAAAGGGGGTGTCGCTGTTTTTCCAAATCAGCTTATAAAAGCGTTACGCGAGCCTCGCTAAAAAAGAAAAGGGGGCGTCGCTATTTTTCTAAATCAGCTTATAAAAGCGTTACGCGAGCCTCGCTAAAAAAGAAAAGGGGGCGTCGTTGTTTCTCCAAACCAGCTTATGAAAGCGTTACGCAAGCCTCGTTAAAAAAAGAAAAGGGGGCGTCGCTGTTTTTCCAAATTAGCTTATAAAAGGGTTACGCGAGCCTCGCTAAAAAAGAAAAGGGGGCGTCGCTGTTTTTCCAAATCAGCTTATAAAAGCGTTACACGAGCCTCGCTAAAAAAGAAAAGGGGGCGTCGCTGTTTCTCCAAACCAGCTTATGAAAGCGTTACGCGAGGCTCGCTAAAAAAGAAAAGGGGCGTCGCTGTTTTTCCAAACCAGCTTATGAAAGCGATACTCGAGCCTCACTAAAAAAGAAAAGGGGGCGTCGCTGTTTTTCCAAAGCAGCTTATGAAAGCGTTACGCGAGCCTCGCTAAAAAAGAAAAGGGGGTGTCGCTGTTTCTCCAAACCAGCTTATGAAAGCGTGATGCGAGCCTCGCTAAAAAAAAGAAAAGGGGGCGTCGCTGTTTTTCCAAATCAGCTTATAAAAGCGTTACGCGAGCCTCGCTAAAAAAGAAAAGGGGGTGTCGCTGTTTTTCCAAATCAGCTTATAAAAGCGTTACGCGAGCCTCGCTAAAAAAGAAAAAGGGGGCGTCGCTGTTTCTCCAAACCAGCTTATGAAAGTGTTACGCGAGCCTCGCTCAAAAAAGAAAAGGGGGCGTCGCTGTTTTTCCAAACTAGCTTATGAAAGCGATACGCGAGCCTCACTAAAAAAGAAAAGGGGGCGTCGCTGTTTTTCCAAACCAGCTTATGAAAGCGTTACGCGAGCCTCGCTAAAAAAGAAAAAGGGGACGTCGTTGTTTTCATAATCAACTCACAAAAGCGCTAAGCGAGCCTCGCTAAAAGAAAAGGGGGCGTCGCTGTTTTGCGAAAAACACCTATCTTAAACTAAAAGCGAGCCGCGAGAATCAAGTATTATCTCAATAGAATTGCAAAAAATGAATAGCACCCCCACAAAGCAACATCACAAGTTGTTCGCTTCTGACGACATTATGATATACAATCAATAGAAAGAATAAAATTACAAGGATTCATCACCATTCTCAATCATCATTAAATCATCAAAACCCTCGCTACGCACAACAAACCCCACTTCCACCGGAACTATGGGTCCCCACAACAAAGGAGCCACAGGAACAATCGGCAATTCCCTGGGCAAAACCCTCGCCCTATACATATATCTTCGATCTGTATCACTAACCTCCGAAGGCTCCTCCTTCGGAATCACAAGTGAACCATCGGAACCAACCTCTAAATTACTTCGTCCAAACAAAAAATCCAAAGTTGTTTTATCGTCGATATCATCATCGACAACAGCTGGCGCGGACGAAGAAGAACCAAACAAAAAACGCGTAGCTTGCCGATCGGTATAATCCGCCTCGCGCCAAAAATGACTAGACCTGCTGTTCTTCAAGTCGTACCTTCGCAGCTTTGACCACCAAAAACGCTCAAAACTCAGCGAAGGATGTTTTAATTTAGCCCGAGCCCAAGATTCACCAGTCATAAAGACATCCTGATAATTTAACATCAACGGCGTCACATCAAAAACCTCTAACACGGTTCCGTCAGGAACCTGCATTTTCACAAAATAGGAAAGTGTCTCAGTGTCATTAAGTTTTTACAACTACCACACTTTTTACAAAATAACCCTCTCGCTCGAGCAATCCTAAATTCTCACACCTGCCCGGCTTCCCCATGCTCATCGGTCATAGCTTCGCCGGTTGAAGCAACAGAACCTCCGCCAATCGCAGCATCCGAGCCTTCGGCAGGTGCCCCCTCCGTTGCCGCCTCTTCTACAACAGCTTCTCTAGCGTTCGGAGCCTCCTCAGCCAAGGGTTCAACCTCGACAGGTGGAACCTCCGCAGAGCTGGGCACAGGAACAGCTTCGGAGCTACCACAAGCATCAATAGTCGCTGGCGGCGAGGGCATCGCCTCTTTCCGAGCCTACAAAAAATAAGGGGAAAAACATAAGATTAATACTAACTCTTTCATCGATTGTAACAAACCCAAAACCAATTTTCTCCAAGTAGCACAAACCTAGCGAGTAGCCTCGGCAGCTTCTTCGAAAGCAAGAGCACGGCCACCACCAGCTATCCAAAACTTGCGAAGCAAACGCATCGCACAGTTCCAAACCTCAGCATCATCAATCTTCATCTGGCGCACTTCGTCAACTGTCGGGAAGATGTGGTTGGGCTTTTTAACTTTGCGAAGATGCTCGCAATCCGCTTGACGAAGTGTATTGGCAATCGCCAATGCTCCGGTATACCCACCAAAATCGGCCGCGTTTCCAACCAACGAGCTAAACACATCAAGCTCGTTACACAACCAACCTTCGAAGGCCTCCGCATCGGCACCAGGCAAGGGTTCACCGGCAGAACCTCCGGCCTCGGTCAAGCAGGTATCAAGTTTGATCTTAATTTTCCCCATACTCCTCTGCCAAGCCTCCATCTGCGAAGCTACCTCCGACGACATCTCACTTATGCGAGTGTTCGCTGTCAACAAATCCTTGTCTTTCTGATGACAGGCAGCCATGAGTTCAGCATTGCTATTGGCAACCTATTGCGCATCCTCTCGGGATTTCTTAACCTTCTCTAAAGCAGCTTTGAGCTCAATCTCTTTATTCTCCAAGCTCTGGTGAAGGTCCTTATTAGCTTTTTCCACTTCAATCAACCGATCATTCAGATGGTGAAGATTATAACTCGCCCTCCGGCGCGCCGACCGGTTAAGGAGCATCAACTCAGCCATTTTGACATCGATGTCATCATGAAGGGTGTCCAAAGGCTCGTTAGCCAGTCGAAGCTCAACTTCCGGCACACAGATACGGTTAAACACCCGGCCAAGAAAATGCCTTTCCTCCGGAGCACACTGTAAGTGACACTCTCGAAGATCCGGACTCGTGAACAGTTCTGTTGCCGGATCGGAGACTCCAATTTTCTTGGCAAAATAAGGAAGGCTTGATCGGCTAGCCTCGCCATACGGCCTCTTCCCGGGGGTCCGGTCAGATTCAAGATCACCAGTAAACTCAAAACCATCGACCCAAATGTGCGAGCCAGCAAACTCGGAATACGACCCTCGTGGAGGACTCTCTGGCTCAAAGTCCCGTATGATGTCATCAATACTTTGGGTAGCCACAGCTCCAGCACTAGACGAGACTATCCCTTTTCCTCGATCATCCTCAATGGACACATCTTCATCAGTGCTACCTTCGCTGCTAGAGGTATCACTAACCTCATCGGATGAGTCCTCTTCAGTACCCCCCTCCTTTTTGTCTTCCTCCTCCTCCTCCTTTTCATCATCGGAGGCACCTTCGTCATCCGAGATCCGGATTAAAGCACCAATCCCGCCTACGCGAGGCACCCGTCCTCCAACCCTACCAACGCCTTGGCCGCTTGAAACTATGGTCGAGGAAGAGGAGCTACCGCCGGCACCTGAACCTACCGCGACCTTCGTCGCAAGCGTCTTCACCCGGCCGCCGGCGCCGCCGTGGCCACGACCACGACCCCTCTTCGGTCACGAAACAATCTCCTTACCCTCTGCAGCTGCACGTTTCCGCTTCTTCGGCGCATCTTCGCTCGAAGGTGCTGGCCAGTCAGCATACTGGACCCCAAGGATGTCAAACAGCCGATTGACCCGACCTCTGCTGCCCACCGAGCTATGGATGGCCTTAACTTCTAATGTGGACAGCTTCCCAACGAGTTCCTCCGCCCACTGCTGAACACGCTTATAGACATCTTCGACCCCATCCTCTCGCCTGGGAAACTTCTTAAGAATTTTTTCCCAAACCTTGTCCAGATCCACCTTCGGTTTCTTCAAACCCCTACCCTCGTACTTGGGGTCGTCCTCAACCTTAAACCATGCCTGCCTCTGGCTGAGAGGCCAAATCTTGGCACAGCAGTACTCTTCTACCAAATCACGAGCGCACTGAGAGCGCGCAATGACCCTCAGATAGTCAACAGCAGCGTGAGCCTCGGTGCTCATCTTGGCTTTGGAGCTCACATCACCAAGCAGCGGAAGCTCGCCGCAAAGCTCGGCATTATCACTAAGCTTGTAGTAAAACCAAAACTCCTGCCATCCGCTGGTCCACTTGTTCTTCTGGGCCTGCACCGGCAGCTCCGATCCGGCGCGATGACAGAAAGTGTACACCGCAAACTGACCAAGGCTGGCTTTACCTCCGCTGTCAACAATTTTGCGAGGCTGCATGTGCACTCGATGGGTTCAAACAAATCCCTCGACATGAGGAACGATACCCTGAGAACGGCACGCCCAGACATAAACTGACATCTTCATGAAGCACGAAGGTGTCAGCTGATGGAAACACAAATTGAACCTTCACAGAACCGAGGTCACGAAGGAATCAGCAGGAAAGCGCAGACCAGCTGAAAAGAACTCCTCAAACAAAACAACCTCGTCTGCGTCCGGCTTCGGAACTGTCTCCCCAGCACTGGTCCTAGCCTTCCCATCTTCTATCCAACCTCGCTTAACATAAGCCGCTAGCTCCGAGGTACAAACCCGGCTGAGCCCGAACTCGAAGGTCACTCCTTCATCCGCAGCAGAAGGAGAAACAACACGAGCGGTTTGCTTAGACCTCGCCATCTCTCCAAAAGTGAACCTCGCAAAACAAAGTAAGCAGATCCTTCGCAACCACACAAAAGCAACCTTCGCAGAAATAGATGCGCAGCAGCAAGGTGGCTATAGCAAAGGAGGGCACAACTCCAAGCCCCCACCAACCCCATCTATTTATAGGCCGGGGGGCGGAACACCTCACCCAATAACACCGGCATGAAAACCGAAATCCATGACACAAAAAACGAAACGGACCTCTACAGTACAAATACAATACAATGGCCCGGCCCAAAAGCAGCCGCGGGCGTCGCTGCCAAGGGTCTCGTCACATTTCCCGTTAAAAGGCGCTGCTTGGGCCTAAATACTGTTCTTTAGATCCAAGGCAACGAGGGGCTACTGTTGGGGGAAGGGACCCTCGGCAGTGGCGCCACGCAGGCTGGCTCAACAAAGCGGCCCTCGCACGTCCCGCGCACCTTCGCCGCCCGCCCCCTTTTTTATCTTGTTAAGTCCCTCAAGTCACCGCTCAAGCCCCCAAATACTGACCCAACCTTCGGAGTGTTCGACAATTTCTTACAGGCAAAGGGCATGAAGAGCGCTGGGAGCAACCCTCGCGCATCCCGCACACCTTCGCCGAGAGGCCCAGGCCCAACTGGTGGCGAAGGGACTCGGACTTTGCGACTGGACGGATATCTTCGCAAGACGAAGGTCAGCCCTTGCGTTTCCGCGAGAGTGAGCACGAGCCGAGCGGCAGCGGGCGCATGGAAAGCAGGCTAGGGTTTTGGCTCCAGTTGTGTTTGTACGATTCTGCCCTTCTGTGTGTATAGCGCAGAGGAATTTTTCTTGTACCCTTTTGTAATTTGGTCGGCACCCCTTGGTATCCCCTATAAATACCGAGGGGTGAACAGTGTAACGGGTACGATTTTTGGGGAATAGAGCCACAGCAACACTGCTCTCGCTTCCTTATACCTTCGCGCTGTTTTTTGTTCCCGTTGTGTCTTCGCTTGGTTTTGATGATTGGCCACCTTCGCCACCCCCCTGCACGTGTGCGGAGGTTGGGCAAGTGTGTTACCAACAATGGACAATATGGAATTAATTGAATCAAGCCTCCAATGCCATGGTACCTACACACATTCATCCACTCTTTGATGGTACCCAAACTCGTTTGGGTCTTCTCAAGTTAGGTGCAACATACTTTGGCAATGCCTTAGTATGAATGGCGGGATGAGTTGCAATAGTAGCCTTAGAGGTACCATTTTCATCCTTTCTAAGCACATTAACATTATCAATTGAAATCGGCTTAGAAGTCATACCTAGGGGACATGAATTAGCCATGTGTCCCCTTTGCCGGCATGAGTAGCAACTTCTCTTGGATTGAGCCTTCTCTTCCTTGCTCATGTGTTGCTTCTCATTGCCTTGCTTCTTCTTGTTTGCTGGAGCCTTCTCCTCAAGCTTGTTTGGACAACCTGAAGCTAGGTGGCCCAATTCATCACAATTGTAGCACTTGATGTGAGCCAAATCCTTTTTCTTTTCTTCATTCTTGCTCATCATCATCTTGGCATCTTGGATATGAGTTGGATGCCTTGCTCTTCCGCCCCTTCTTGTTTTCTTCTTCTTCATCAAGACACCATCATGATGGTTGTTCTTGATTTGAACTTGGGGCTTCTTCTTGTTGGGGCAAGCCTTTGCAAGATGTCCCATCTCATGGCATCGATAGCACATGAAATGAGATAGCTTTTCTTGTTCTTGCTTCTTCATTTCTCTTTCATATCTTCTCTTACCCCATCTCTTGCCTTTGACATTGCTCTTGTTGAAGCCAATGCCACTCTTGTCACCATAGCTTCTTTGATTCTTCATCATGTGCTCATGGGTGACCTTTGATCTACACCACCTCTCTAACTTGTTGCTCAAGTTGTTCACTTCACTTTTGAGCTCATTGTTCTCCTTAAAAATGTTAGTCTCACAAGACAAGGAAGTAGAACAAGCATCTATATGTGAAGAACATGGCATAGATACTAAATCATTGCAAGAGGTGGATACATGCTTCTTTTCTACATCACATGGGTTAGCACAAATATATGATTGATCATTTAACCCAAATGATGAGCTCTCACTAGTTTTAATTTCTTCATTAGAAAGCTTGTTAGTGAGTAAAGCATGATCTTGTACCAAGTTGTCATGAGCAACAAATAGTTCATCATGAGTCAATTTTAGCTCCTCATGTGAACAAGTACTAACATAAAGTAGATGCTTTTGTTGTTCACATGCATTCTTTAGAAATGAGTTTTCTTTTGTGAATTTTGCATTTTTAGACATCTCATTTTCTAAAGCGATGTAGTGGTTGGAGAGCTCGAAGAAGTATCACTCTCATAGCCAGAGCATGAACCATCATCATCAAGTGTGCTTGGAATATCATCATCACTTGCATCAGTTGAGCTTGAGGTGGAGCAATCTTCCACAATCACGGAGTTGTGGTCTTGCTCAACCACCTCGCGTGCCTCTTCCTTGGGCTCACTAACATCATCATCAATCGGAGCACTCCCATACTTGTCGTTGAGATACTTCCACATGTGATGGGAGGACTCCATATCCATGATCTCACTAAAGATATCATCATGCAAAGATCTAAAAATGATGTTAGTAGCTTGGCACTCAAGATCTAGGCATTTCTCTTGTGCTTGAGTTAGATTTGTTTCATCCAACACATGAGAAAAGCCTACATCTAGGATCCACCACATTTGAGGGCAAATAAACTTGAAATTGCATATCATCCAAGTTTTCCATAGTGTAAAGTGAGTGCCATCAAAAATGTGTAGACAATCAATTCCTAGCCCGAAAGTCGCCATCCTCTCGGGTCGGTAAAGACCACAAATGAGAGACCTAGCTTTGATACAACTTGAAAGGGTCGAGATGGTGGACTAGAGGGGGGGTGAATAGTCCTTTTTTAAAAAATAAACTAAATCAGAGCGTCTAACCGAAACAAATGCGGAATTAAATCTATCGGTCTAGCCAAGACTACACCCCTCTACCTATACTCTATGACACCTTACAAAAGATCCTAATCAATGCAAATAAGGTGTCGGGCTAGCTAGAGCTCACCTAACCAATTCTAGAAGCAAGGTCACACAAGCCTATGCAACTAGTACTTCAAGCACGGGGGAGCTCCTATGCAATCTAGCAAGCAAAGCACAAAGCCTAAGCTCACTAGCAATGCTCAATAACAAGGCTACCCAAGCCAAATTAGAGAGCTCAACTTAGCTACACAAACTAAGCAACTAAACACTAGCACAAGAATAAATATTGCAATACAAGCTAGTGCAATCAGCAGGCAGTCGGTACTACCGGGCTATAGGCCGGTACTACCGACACCGGTACTACCGGGCTTCCAGGCTGGTACTACCGAGAACCTGCAGGGAGCTACGAAATCGAAGGGGATGAGATGCAATCTCAGATCTAGCAATTACCCCACTTCCCTAGATGATGTAGATGACGATAGTAGCTTCCCCAAGTCTTGGTTCCTTGCCAAATGGTAGATCGTGTCTTCCCAACCTAAGATAGAGTAATGGAGGGAGGAAGAACACGAAGAACACAAGAACAAGCGTAATATGCAAGGAAACAAGAACAATAAGAGCAACAAGAGACGGGGACACAAGATTTTATCCCGAGGTTCACTTGGTTGCCACCAAGCTAGTCCCCGTTGAAGAAAGCCCAAGGTTGTCACCGATCCTCTTACTAGTGGTGACCCTAAGTCACTCTCTCCACGATGGAGTGCTCACCAAGAGCTCTAGCTTTCGATCCGGCCGGACCACTAGGCGCTCTTCACGCCTCTTCTCCACTAGAGTTGCTCTTCGCGATCTCCCGCGGGGCGAGCACAATACCCCTCTCAAATCTTCTCTGGAGCCACGCACAATCTTCACGCGGGCTTCACGACGGAGACGAGCACCAAGCCGTCTAGGAGGTGGCAACCTCCAATAGTAATAAGCACCACCGGCTTGCAACTCGAACACCTAGTGCCACTCGATGCTATCTCTCAAAGCAACGCACTAGGATCGCTCTCTCACAGAATCGGATAAGCACTAAAGCATATGTGTGTTAGAGGGGTCGCTAGCACATCCACACAAGCCACCAAGGCTATGGAGTGCTTAGCCAACTTGACCAACCAGCCCAAGGCCGGTTACCACGACTATATACAGCCCCAAGGGCCAACTAGCCGTTATGCCCCTTCACTGGGCATTCTGCGCAACGGTCGGTAGTACCGACCCCCCTGGGCGGTAGTACCGACAATGTCAGATCTAGCCGTTACACACGGCGCGTTGACCAAAATGAACAACCGACTCCTGGTCGGTACCACCGACGGTCGGTAGTACCGGCCCTATGGCGGTACTACCGATAGGTCATCCTGGGACTACACAGAGAGCTCCCAGACTTCCTCCTGACCTCGGTACCACCGATGGTCGGTAGTACCGGCCCTATGGCGGTACTACCGACAGGCCAATCTAGGACTACACAGAGAGCTTCCAGATCACCAGACCTCGGACACATCAACGGTCGGTAGTACCGGCCCTATGGCAGTACTACCGGCAGGCCAAATCTGGCCACTTCCAGAGAGCCTCCAAACTCCTCACACCTCGAAACCTCGAACGGTCGGCAGTACCGACCCTATGGCGGTACTACCGGCAGGCCAAACTCAGCTCAACACAGAGAGCCTGCAAAACCCTTCAGGACCACGGTACCACCGACCCTCTGGTCGGTACAACCGACCCTATGGCGGTATAACCGCCAGGCCACTTCAGACTCAACACAGAGAAGGTTGCACGCAGCACCCTTGGGCGGTACTACCGACCCCCCCTGGGCGGTACTACCGACCACACTCAGAAAACTCCCTTTTCTTCTCTGTGTTGATCCAAATCAACTCCAACAACTTCTCCTTTGCAAATGTGCCAACACCACCAAGTGTACAACAACATGTGCATGCGTGTTAGCATTTTCACAAACATTTTTCAAAGGATTTTCACTTGCTCTCACCACGCCACTCGATCCTAGCAACATCGCAAAGTTAGATCGCTCAAGTGGCACTAGATGACCGATTTGCAAACAAGTTTGCTCCTCTTAATAGTACGGCCATCTATCCTAAACCCGGTCATAATCTTCACTACACACCTATGACCGGTGAAATGAAATGCCCTATACATATACCTTTGCCTTGCGCATTCCATTCCATCTCCTCCATGTGTTGATGCAACACATGCACCAACCTTGATCAAATGATATGATCCACTTCATATCATCACATGGCCTCCATGGTCCATCGATCTTGACATCACTTGCTCTTCACCATCGCTTCGGTCCTTCGGCGCCAAGTCTTGCTTAAGCCTCCCGACACTCGGTACCAACGGCTTCAAAGCCTTCAACTTGCCCTTCACCTTCGCAACCGGTCCATCAAGCCAAGTCTTGTCTTGATCTTCACCATCTTAGCCACATGACCACATGTCATGTTTCATGTGCATTTAACCTCCTCCATGATCATCACATGTGTGAGCTTCACATCAAGTCCAAAGCCATTCACCTCCATGGCTCAAGTGCTCACACGCATGTACCTGTGGACTAATCACCTGTGTATCTCACATAAACACCATTAGTCCACCTAAAGTTGTCACTCAATTACCAAAACCAAACTAGGACCTTTCAGTCTTCCAGGTATCCTTTGCTTTGTGGGTAAGAACACTGGTAAGAGCTTGGTAAGATGTTTACCTTTTGTTGATCTTGATTGAGAGGCACCACTCCACCCTTTAGTACGATTATTTGGGATAACCTTCACTGTTTCTTGCTGTTTTTGTGTCCACAATGTCAGTTGATGGAGATAAAACGCCGAAGAACTTCAAGGAGCATGTCAGCAAAAAACAACTACAAGCTATTATAGATAATGGTCAAAAGGAGATGAAGGAGACAGTCATCAAGGCTGTCACTGAAGCCATAATTGAGATGAAACTTGCAAATGTGATTGAGCGGGTGGACAAAAGGTCATCTGAGTTAACCGACAGGGTAAATGCTTTGGAAAACCGCCCTGCACACGACGAAGATGCGACTGGAAGCAATGATGGTGATGAGGTGTATGATGTTGATGGTAATGTTGATCCAATGTTGACGATGCAAAACAGATTACAGCGTCGTCTTCGCACTAACACCACAGGTATGGGTGGCATTCCACATCACCACCACCATCGAGGTATGTATAATCGAGCTCCTGAAGATCCTAATGCTAAAGTTAAATTTACTACACCTTTTTCGGGACATTATGATGCTGAGGGATATCTTGATTGGGAGATGAAAGTAGAGCAGAAATTTAGTGCCCACCTAGTACCTGAACAACTTAGAGTTAGACAAGCCACCAGTGAGTTTAAAGATTTTGCTTTTATTTGGTGGACTAGTTTAGTTGCAGATAATTGGCAACCTAGAACTTGGGAAGAACTTAAGGTTGCTATGCGTGGTAGATTTGTTCCCCCATCTTATTATTGAGACCTGCATAAGAAATTGATGCGATTAGATCAAGGAGATAAATCTGTACAGGATTACTATGATGAGCTTCAGAAGGGTTTGTTGCGTTGTGCTATAGTGGAGGGACCCGATGATTCTATTATTCGATTTTATTCGGGTTTGAGACATGAAATTCGGGATATTGTTGATTATAAAGAATTTGATAATATCAACAAGTTGTTTCAGTTTGCTTTGCATGCAGAAAAAGAATTGTAGGAACATGAGAATGCGATAAGAAAGCGAGTGGCTGCTTCTTCCGCTGCAACAACATCTTCACCATCACCACCCACGACCACTCAAGAGTTTGGTAAAATTTTAATGCATGCTGAAATTATACATACTGTTGAACATAGAGTTGTTGATGAAAAGAAAGAATTAGATATCAAATCTGAAGATAAGCAAGTATCCAAATTGATTGGTTCTTTTATATTTTCTAATAACAACTCCAATATTTCTAACATTGATGATGATGTGCTGAATTTATCCACCACTCATGCTATAATAGAGCAACATTTAGTGGACACTAAATCTGATTTACCTTTGTCACAAAATAATTGTCCAACTAATCATTGTGATAAAGAAGAGTTGTGTGATAGTGCTTTCATTATACCTGTGTTGCAACTAGCGAATGAGATTAACTCTATTGTTTTGGACCAAAATACTTGTGCTGAAAATAAATATTTGTTTTCCATTGCCACTAAACAAGATGAACTAAAATTGTTGTCTTCTTTAAATACTTTGGGGTATATTGAATTTGATACTCTGTGTGCTCTAAGCAATTTGAGGGAGCAATTTTTGTGCATTGAATTGTCATGGTTATCTAGATGTACATATCACTTTATTGGCAAGTATACTTGTAAAGGGGAGTATATGGTACACCGAGTTTATATTTGTTCAAATCTGAAATCTCCTATGGATATGCAACAATATGATCAATTAGAGGGCTGCAATAGCTATAAATATGTCTTATCAAGATCCCCAAGTTTTGTTATAAAACAACATGTGAGATTTCAAGAAAAGGAGCAATATTGGCTACTACCTACAACCTGTCCTCTAACTAAGCTCAAACCGAGGACGGTTTGTTGTCAAGAAGGGGAGGATGATGAGGAAATAACACCTTCGGATACGACCGTTGATTATAAGGTGAGCTCATTCCTACATTTACAAAGTAATTTTTGGTACAATTCACTTGGTTCCACATGTACATGTCATTATTTGCTTGTAGGTACAAACAAATCTCGAAGTGTAAGTCTATCAAAGTTCATCGGCAGCCCAACAGTGGTTCATTGGGGAGACCATATCTCATCCATCCGGAGAGCGATTGAGGTCAATGAGCACTAAGCTTTCAAATAGATCTAGTCTCACCTCAATATCAAGTCGACAAGGTCTTCAAATTGTCACGACAATCTGCTACTATTTCCGTCGGGTGCTACGACGTCGACATGGGCTCGTCATGCAACCTCGGGACCCTGGCCCAAGTGGAGAAGAGCACAAAGATGTTCAAGGACGTCCTCCAACTTGGCCACCACCTTATAAGGGCATCCAAGTCGTCCAACCCAAGTTGGAGGCCCAATTCGTGTCAAGTTCGAGTCCATTTCGGAATCCAGGAGTAGCCAGCGGTAAAACGGATACCCAGGTCAAATACGGACTCCGTTTTTGATGATCCATATATGGATGGAAAGATAATTTGATAACCCAACCAATGGCTTTGGTTTGAGGTCAAAACTCCGTAGGAATCAACGGAAATCGTCAAAACAATTTGATGTCCAGAATCTGTCAGGGTGGTGCGTCGCCGTCTTTTGGGCCATTTGGGCCTTGTAACTTGTTAGGGCACCTTAGGGACATGAGTAGGGGTCCTTGGATGCCCCTTAGTCTATATAATCAGTAGCCATCACCCACGTTAGGGTTTGGGTTTTACTTAGATTAATCTGTCAAGAACAGTTTTGCTGTTTCGTCGGTTTGTGAGACCCCAACTCGTGAGATTAATCATTCATCTGCAATTTGGTTGCATTCTTCTTTGTTCTTGCTCGTGTTCTTCGATTCGCAGGCAAGGACTTTAGCCTTCTTGGCGAGGTCAACCATGCAACGCCGGTTGATAACCAGAGGAGGCGTGGTGCTGCGATTGCGGGGTTTCGAATCATGTTGTTCGGAAGCCGGATCGACTTGTGTCTCGTTTCCACCAAATCGAGAGTTAGCAGAACCTTTCGGAAGATCGGGCACCCTTGTTCACATCATCAATGGCCATCCCTTTCCAACAAATATGGTAGCTCCTGCGCCTCGAAGTGAGATCAAGATTCTGACTTCTGACAAAGCCAAGGCAGCTGGGACAGTCGATCCGACGAGGCAACTAACGGCCAAAGAATATCAGGAGATGAAAGGAAAGAAGAATGTTGATCAACATGATCTACCTGAAAATTCAAGTGCTGGTGAAGCAAGGAGACGTCCCACCATCAGAATTCTATTAAATAAATGGCAACGTCAGAAAGAAAGAGATCAGATGCATAGGCAAAGAGACGAGCAAGAATATAAAGAGTGGCTTGAAGAGGAGGAATATAGAAGATCTCGAGAAGAGGAAAGGCGTATCAGAGATGAAGAGAAGAATCATTGGGATTGCCCTTTCTTCAGACATTGTTGGAATGAAGGTTTAAAGCTTCCTACTCTTCGTAATTGCCCGGAATGCAGTGAACAATATTGGGAGTATAGGCAGTCGAGAGACAACCACCGATCTGTGCATAAAAGGTGAAGATTTGAAAGAACAGATCAACACATAAAAAATGAGAGTGTTCATGATTGGCTTGGAGTAAAGTTAGCCGATCAGGATCATCATTGGCAGGAAGGACAATGGTGTCCGAGTGGTTTGACTAAAAGCTAGAAACGGCGGGTTCAGAGGTTAAGGAACGATGAAATTCAGAAAAAGAAGCCCAAAGTCTGGCAGATGAAACAAATAGCCGATAAGAGAGAATCATCGGCTAATATATCTGCTCTATTCATGTTACCTGCTGAGTTTAGGTCCTCTGATCATGAAGAGGAATCTGATGATGAGGAGACAGTTGCTCAGTGGATCTATCAAGAAGAAGGGGCTGCGTTTCAAAAGCCTGAGAAACGTTCCCATCTAAAAGCTTTATATTTGAAGGGGTTTGTCAACGGAAGGCCTTTGAACATGATGTTAGTTGATGGAGGTACAGTTGTTAACTTAATACCATATGCCACCTTCAAAAAGCTTGGAAAAACTGCAGAAGACTTGACTCAAACCGATATGGGGTTGACAGACTTTGCTGGAAACGTATCGGCTACCAAAGGTGTTGTTTGTGTTGAGTTAACAGTTGGCAGCAAAAGTTTGCCGACTACTTTCTTTGTAGTCCATGCAAAAGGTTCATATAGTGTGCTTCTTGGAAGAGATTGGATCCATGCTAACTGTTGTGTTCCATCTACCATGCACCAAAATGTGATTCAGTGGATCAGAGACACTGTGGAAGTGGTACCAGTCGATTCAACTGTGAGCATTGCTTACTCTGATCCTAACGACTAGAACTTCGACAATGTGGAGTGCTTCTCTAGAAAAGCTCATGAAGTAGGTTTCATCAAGACATTTTGGCCAACAGCCGATCCAAGCAGTCGACTTTAAAAATATATCTAATGGATTATCCAGTTAGTGAAGACGAAAGCAAGATGAGTGAAGATTTTACATCGGCCAAGAAACTAGGAGTTGTTAGACAATGACAAGTCGAGGCCGATGTATTTTTAGATTTAGAAGTTATGAGTTTGCACAGGGGTTTAGCCTTATTGTAATTTTATAGCCGATACTAAGATATCGCCTTTAGAATAAAAATAGCTGATACTGAAGAAGTATCGCCTTTAGAACATTCAATGGAGAAATAAAATCAAGGAAAAATTTTGAGAAACTCAGCAACAATACAAAAGGTGTCAAACATAAATTTATTTGAGGCCTGAAGATGCAGGGACAGTTTGCAGATGATTAGTTTGTTCGGAACAGATGAGGCCGAATTGACAGAAAAGACATTAAAAACAACTAATCTAGGTGGAGCTTGTCCAGGAGGTCCTCCAGGTGCGTCACCTCCGCCACGACGAGCCCCAGAGACTCGAACTCCTCCACCAGTTCCCTGAAGTCTTCCCTTGTTCTGGTGCCGACGAAGGAGGGAGCAATTTCCCCGGAAATTTCAGCACCGCTAAGTTTTGCTCTGGCCAAGGCGAAGGTGGCACCATGACAGATGGCGTGGAGAACTAACTCCCTGGTGCGTGTCCCGACATCCTCAAGGCGCGCCTTCAATGTCGCCCCTCGGGCGTTCACGAAGTCGGCAATGGCTGTGGCCAGCCCCGGGAGCCAATCGAGTTGGTGTTGGAGCTCTGCATTCAGACAGGAAAGGATTAAAGTTAAAGATAGCCGATTTAATCAAATATGAGAACGAATCGGCTAAATGTTCAAACAAGAATATTACCAAAATCGACCAACTGTGCAAAAGATGAATGATTCTAAACAAAGGTGGTGAATCAAAAGTTCCGAGAGTGTAATACCGGTGACCCTGGCATCGGAGGCCTCCAAGTGCTCCAAGGTGCTGTCCAAGTGGGCGCGGAGGAGTCCTAGCTCTTCCTCGGCACGAGCGGCTCGCGGCGTTCTTCTTCCAAGAGACGCCGGGTGTTGGAGTAGCCCCAGATGAAGGCCCAAGCATCCTCATCCAGTGCCAGTCCATGACCTGACGGAGGTCGACTAGGGCCTTGGCCGTCCGCCGTAGGGGAAGGGCTGTGAAGAAAAGGAAAAGGTTAGGGTTTTCTCTTGAGTAAAGAAGAAATTTTGAGGCATGAAGAGGGCGGTTGTGAAAGGATTATTACCCAAGCACGCGATGACAGGTCGCCGGAGGGCCATCAACAGACTCCTCCTCGGCGGGGCGCTTGCCGCGATCGTCCGCCATTGATTTTGGTTGCTGGTTGAAGAAGAGGGAAGTCGGCGGTTGAAGAGGTGAAAGGCCGGAGAATAAGGCGATGAATGCGTAGTGTGTTCAGGAAGCTGGCATTTTATTTATAAGCAAAAATAGAGAAAGCAAAAAGGCGTTGGTTTTTAGGACCCTCAGATCTAAATCCTAAGGTGAATCGGCTAAGTGATAGATGCAAAAGCCATTTAAGTACTGATTCGGCTAAATGATGGACGGTGAATCATATGGGTAATATCGTCTAAGGATAGCTGATAGGGCATCAAATATCAGCAAACGGGTGACAGAGAATGTGATATTTACAAAGGAGGATTAGGAGTCAAGGGTTACAGGCAAAGTTACATATTCAGCACAGATCTTAAAGCTTTCAAAGCATTTAGACGGATGATGTCTATATCAGATATCCTCTTTTGATCCTCTTTGCTCGAGCCTGGAATTGGTTTCTTCTTGTCTTTGATATGTTGAAGCTCATTGCGAAGAGATGTCATCTTTTTCTTCTTGTCCTGGAGCATATTTGGGATTTCGGCTAGGGTTCCTTCCTTCAGTTTGATCTGTTCATTGATGACCCGAAGCCTTTCTGTCAGTTGATCACTCTCAGACTCCAGGGAAGATAGATCATTGATAAGGACAGTGGATTTATTGTTCAATTGATCTATTTCATCCTTCATAGACACCATATCAGAGATACATTGTTGCTCCTTATTGGGAAGAACAGCCTGGGCTTCACGTGCCATGAGCTTAGCTTTGACTTCTATGAATTCTGGCCGAAGGAACTCTATATGGGCAATAGGAACCAGGGTTTTGTTAAGATCATCTGGTATATCATCTTTGATCAAGTCAAAGATGTTTTTGATTCCTTTTGTGTCCTGTACCAGATCGGCTATATTGACTTCCAAAAAGAGGGAGTAACAATTGGAGCCGAGCCTTGGTCTCTTCAGAGGGTTTCCTAGGAGATTCTGGTACAGAGGTTTCTTTTTCATTCATGTAAATCTTTCAAATCAAAGGGGATAACAGGAGAAGAGGACTGTCCTTGTTCCTATACGTATAAGTATATGAGTGATTATAAGTAGGAAACTGGTTTAAAAGAAAAAGGTGTTATTTGAAGTACGTGTTCAGATGGGATAATTTGAAGTTCAGGAGCAGCCGATGAAGACTCAGGGAGTATATCTGAAGTAAAATGTTGTCAAGTTTTGGAGTCATTTATTGCAAACATGAGGTCATCGGCTAAAGTTATACCTGGTTGAAGAGGATCCTGATGAATTTCGGGGGAAGGAGGCAACTCAGATTCAGTGTTTTGGGTGTCAATCTCTTGTGTGCCCTGCTCCTAAGATTGAAAGGCAAAAGAGGAAGATTAGAATCAGAAGTTAAATATAAGAAGGAAAAGATTTTCTTCACCTTTGTAGTGGCGTCCTTCATTGGTTGATTGCCTTGAGAAGTGTCTTTCTTCTTCTTTTTTGTTGTGAATTTGATGTTTGGCTTATCAGTCTTGGACTTCTTGGCTTTGGAAGGACCAACTTCCTTTATGAAAGTACTAAGGGGTTGGTCATCAGAAATTTCAAAGATTTTCCTCTTCATCAAAGTTTTTATGGTGGGAGCATCACAACCAATTCTTGGGTGTGGACACCATATGTTATAATTTGCTTTAGGAGGAATCAAGCTAATCAGATCCTACAAATATTTACAAGGGTACCAGATGGTTAAATACTAGAAGTATAATTTTGAAGAAAAAAAAGAAAGAGCAGAGGCATACTTCATCAGTTGTTTGAAAATCTGGGTCCAGTTTTAAGTAGTATGAAGACATAGCTTCATTGAAAAGATGGAGACTCCATTGTTGCCACTAGTCATTAAAAGAAGATGAAGTAAAAGGTCGGTAGTTCCATTCTTTAATCATCTCCAGAGAAACAGATTGCTCCCGCTGGAGGATTCTCTAGTATTCCAATGCAGTCTCCACTGCTTCCCTCGGCCTCAATTTGTCAGCAAAGAATAGAGCAGGGGGAACCTAGCCAAAACTCATCTGTCTAGCTGCTATGACATGATGATAAAATTCATAGGACATTGGGGGTTTTTCTCTATAATGTCTGATTTCAGTGGGCAGAAGACAAGGTTTCATTAATTGACACAGAATTTTCCAACCTTCGTCATCGCATTCTTTCTGAAATCTGAAAGAATATGGATTTTCGAGCTCAGCAATATCTGGGTATTGGAACCAGCTGAAAATAGCTGCTGGAAAACCTCGATAGAAAACCTTGAAAAAGAAGCTGATTGGTTCATCAATGATTATCATGACAGCAGCTTCTCCAAATGAAGTGCACCTTCTCATCTTGGCTTCATCGGCTAGTTGTCTTTCTTGGCTATCTGGATATAATGATGGAAAAGATAGAGTCCTCAGATCTGGGGTTGTCAGTCTATAGAAGTGGCGATTGAGCCAAAGCTGGAGCAACCACCAAGGTCCAGTTATTGATGGGATACCTTTGTTTTCCATCAGACTCTAGGAAACTTTGTTTAGCATACTGTACAGGGCACCCAGAAGATATTTTTCCAGAGGAATGATTGAATTCACAGGTAGCATTTCTGCTAATGCCAGGAAATTTGAAGTTGGACCACAGAGAATAAATATTTCTCCAGCCACATATTCAGAAGAATTATATGCTCTCGTTCTGAAACGCTGGACTGAGGGGTGTTGAAAGAGGCAATATAGCTGGACCAACCACCAGATTTGAGATTTCCAAGCTTAATGGAAGGTTTGACTTGAAGGTTGTGAGGGTTGATGGATCCAGTGACATTTAAGCCGGTCAGCATATGCACATCGGCTAGAGTTAGGGTCATGGGCCCTTGTTTGAACATGAAGGCATTGAAGGTTCCAGACCAAAAGTAACAAGCAGCCTTCAACATCGACTCATTTCTTTTCATATCAGCTAAATATAGAGTAATGCACTGATCCAAATTATGGAGGATCCAATCTGATTTCTTCTTGGCTTCTACCTTGATTAGCCAATCCCTCCAACCCGAGATGATTGATGGCCAGTTCCTGAAGGGAGTCTTTCCCCAATGTTTTGAAGCAATGAATTCTTGAAAGGAACTCTTTGGGTCTCGACAATAATAACCTCTGTAGGGTCGAGGTTGCCTACTGGGTCGAGAAAGAAATCATTTAGACTGTCGTGAATGGGAATGAGGATTTGGTCATGAAGGACCTGGAAATTAAAAGGAATACAAGGAATATGCAGAGCAAGAGATCATCGGGAGAAAGAAATACCAAAGCCAAACTTCTTACCTCGGGGATGGAATCTTGAGTCACCATTTGATTTGCGGGGGCACTAAGCTTGAATTCTCGAAGGTTTTAGCTCAAATTGTATGGCGGCGGATTTGCTCGAAAGCTAGGGTTTGAAGGCTGATTTTAGAAAGGAGCAATGGTTGGAGGAAGACTCAGCTGATCGACTAAAAGGGAGAAGACACGGCTGATTAATTAAGAAAGGAGAAATGGCAATTTCAAAATAAAATAAATTTCATCCCGAAATTGGGGGGGCATGTGTTTACACCAGATTTTGGGCCAAAAGGATTATTATTTTGTGAGCACAAACGGCTGATTTGTTAATGAAAGAGTCAGCCAGAAAAAATAAAAGAAACCTGCTTGGATCCAGACACGACCAAAATTCATGTGGGCCAGACGTGACAGGCTTTGAAGACATATTGGGTTCGGCCGAGGAGTTCAAGTCTGGGTCGTCTTTTGTTTTATTATTATATATCCTAGTCGTGTTAGAACAGGAGTCTATCAGGTTATAAATAGCTAAGGACCCGATTTTCTAAAGGAGAGACAATCAATCAACACATCGGCCACCGGCCAAAACCCTAGGAGTAGGAGTAAGGTAAAACTCGGCGGAACCTTCAACCAGGCAGAGCTGCATCGGCTAGACCGACCTCCGGTTTGCTTATAAGTTTCACCAATGGCTCGTGTTATTGTTCAATACGGCTGTATTTGGCATCGACCAAACTCTTGTTTAGCTATGACATGGGTTAGTTATCGGTTTAAGTTCGTCTTTTGTAAGACTGTCTTGACTCTGATCAATCTCTTGCTTTAGTCGATCTTGACTAGTTATCGACTCTATTAGTTTTGGCAAGCTAATAGATTCATTAAGTTATCGATATTGTTTATGCTTTTTAATGTTTTCTTTAGATTTAAACAATATCTTGCCCAATCAAGATTGACAAATTAGCTTAAGCTTAAATGTTGTTTAGTTTCGGCTATCCAAAAGTTTTATACGCTTGTACCAAAGAAAATAGTCGATCTAAGATTCTCATTGACTATTTTGTCAATCTTGATTGTTACATGATGTGCGTTCGAGATATTCGATAAAATCGTGGTATGATCTAAGAAACAGGTAGATTTAATCTGACATGTTTATTACGGCTGTATTCCCGAACCCCACTGATACGCATGATTTGTTAGATCTGCCTGATCTTGAGTCAAATCGTGGTTTTAAGAGATAGATCTTGTTCATGTTTCATGGACCCTGTATCGGCTAAAATAGCCGATCCAGTTACACTTCCCTCATAATGTATAATTTTAAGTGGTTTGGAATCAATGGATCTGCTCGTTGCGTCGGACGCGATTTAGCTTAGTCATCATTATGGCTGTATGGAGACACCCCACTGTTGATGTTTAAGCTACTTTATCGATCTATATGTTATTATGGCTGTATGGAAACACTCCACTGTTAACAGATAGAACTACCTATGCAATTAGCCGATCTATTGATTTCATGTCGTTTGAATGTATACATAGATCTTTATTCTATATCCATGTTCAAGTTTATCAGCTGTTCTTTACTCTAAATACTGTCTTTATATGTACAACTGCCATTTTGCATTAAATATTGTCAATGCTTTAATCTCCTCTTGAGAGTTGACTTTGTAGTCAATGTCCTGTAACAGTGGCTATATCGGAGCCGTATAATTTGGAACTGTCTGACAACAAACCGGCAGGTTCCACAATTTAACTCTTTTTCTTTTCCTTGTCAATTACAGATCAAATTGACTGGCACACCCGTAATCGTTCTCACCAAGATTCGGCACCACCATACTTTGAAGGTCCAAGAGGTCAAGACCTTACTCTGCACGGCCTCTGAGGACCGTGGTCGAGTGTGTTGGTCCTTTGGTCAGATTTTCACGTCAACAGTAAGTTTCTCACATCATAGCATTGCCAAAAACCAATCTAGGCTCCTAACAGATCCGTAGTTCATGAAAACCGGCGTGACCGATTTCAATGCCCAGTTGGCTGGTTTTTTTACCTCATGCAGGCCAGTGGCAGTGGGGCACCCAAAAGAGAGGTTTGAGAAACCAACTAGGCCGGTTTGGTAGACTGGACACCCAAACTGCTCTTTTCATTTCGTGTTGCAAATAGCCTTCCGAGAGAGGAAGGCATCTGGAAGAAAGTAGCTTCAGTTAGACATTCATCTAGTGTATTGTCTTCTTCAATTAAACCCCTTCTTTCCGCAGCCTCACGGAATGAAGGTAGGAGCACGCCATCAACAGTCCTGAGATCTTTGTATGAGGTGGCACCAGCTACATTGTTTAAGAGAACACAAAGAAAGTAGCGTTCTCCCTCAGCAGGATGTGCTGAGATGACTCTGCCAACATGGAAAATAGAGTTTTTCCTTTTCTGCCAGAATTTTCCATCAGACTGCCAGGTAGAATGCTCCGGGAAGTCTCGATACAAGATTCCACGGGCTTCCTCGTACATCATGTTTGCCTCAAAGTATGCTGTCAGCATTGACTCTTGTACACCTGGCTTATTAACAATTCGTTCGACACTGTCCCATTTATGAAATGCCACCATGTGCATGTCGGGTAGATGAAGCTGGAGCTGTTGTACCAGTGGATGGTTCTTGCTCAAGTCAAAGCCATATATCCTCCACAGCGCTTCTAGAGGCGTCACCCACCGAGCGTCTCTATACTGCTTGATCTCATCAATGTCTCCTTTCTCGTCTACTTTGTCAGCCTCCCTCATCACCACCGATGCCCTGTCATGTCCCTTGTATATGTATTTGAATAGATACTTCACTGATTTAATGCTTCTGCAGGCCTCAACATTTATATGGCAGTTGAAGGTACGTATCAGGCAGGGGTTGTAAGGCACGACCCATTGATTGTCCAAGTAATGGCCTCTAATTTTTTGTGTAGAACCGTCATTGTGTTGCCGATAGATGGGGTACGAATCCTTTCCCTGTGACGTTGACTCATAGAATGGGCGCAGGTAACGGTTCTTGCATGAACCGTGACCCACCGTGCACGGACAGTATGGATTAAGCGTCCCGCAGGGACCATGCATCATATACTTCGTGACCATCTTATAGAGCTCAGGGTACTTCTTCTTGTTTGGTAGCTCTGCGGTGATAATCATGTCATATTGCTCGGGACATGTGAGCTTGTACTTTCGTTCCATTATTAGCAAGAAGTGTGCATGTGGCAAGCCTCTCTTCTGGAACTCCACTACATATACGTAGGCCTTCACCTTCCCAAGTATGTCTTTCTCCATCAACATTTTTCTCATCGCCTCTAAGTTTGCTCTAAAGACTTGTGTGACGAGATCTGGGCGGTCTTGTGGTGTTTGGCCTGGATAAAGTTCATTCTTGATCTCATCCAAGTTGGGGTTGCACGTCATTGTGAGGAAGATATCAGGCTTACCGTACTTTCGGACCAGAGCCATTGCATCCATGTATCGGCGCCTCATATCACGGGGTCCTCCAATGAATGACGAAGATAGGACGGTACGCCTTCCGACATTCTCAGCAGATCCTTCTCCTGAATGCATGTTGTCCACTAAGCCTTGGTATAGGTCAGCCCTCAAAGTATCCTGATTGTTCCTCATGTAGTCTAAACGTGAACTCTCAATCTTGATGTAGGTGTCGACGGCAAACTGCTGGAAGAGGCGTTGAACAAAGAGTATTGGATTAAATATCCCTGGCCGCATTTGGAACTTGTAGCAGTAGTAGTCGCGCACAGACACACATGTATTCCCAATAGGTTCTATAGGGAGACATTGTTCGAATTAGTATCACGATTACATGAAAGAGTTTATATTGCATTATCAAAAAAAGTGGATCAAGTTACCTCCATCATCATCATTGGTGCCACTCTCTGCACGTTTTTTGCGTTTTGCTCGAGCTTGATCAACTTGAGCATCGGTCACACCCACTTTTGGAATGCAATTGTGCCACCCGAGCTCACTCCTTGGAAAGAATAGCGGATATGACAGTGGGTCGTAGCACGCATTATATGAGCGGATGCCGTGTATAGACCGATCCTTCCCTTGCAGGAGAACACTATGCTCAAATTGGCCTAGGAGTTCACTCCCCTCAACCCAGACGGCGGCCACCTCTGATGTCAATGGCACATTATATGTTCTTTGGTCGAGCCGCTGGTCAAGGTTCAACTCAACCTGGTAATCCTCAAGGTTCTCAACATGCCCCATACTCCTCAGTTGCTGAGAGTAGGGATTCCCATTAAAGATCCTAACCAGTTGCTCTATAACTTCTCTATCTTTTAGGGCACATTTCTCACAACACTTGCTCATCCGATGCTCGAGGGAAGGATCATCGTCATAAAAATAAAGCTCGAGGTGTCTCTTCTCGACACCATCCTCTTTACCAAATGATCGTATGTTATGGTAAATTTGGCCATGGGCACGAAACGTGTAGACACCACAGATTCGCATGTTAGTTGTCACACGATCTAGGTGGCAGTACAGAGAAGTGAAAGAGAAGTGGTCGTTGAAATATCTAATGTTTGCACGAAAGTGCCTAGCATCAGCGTCCGAGCTTGACCACAACCTCATGAGTTCCGGTGGTGTATCGGGAGTAGAAAGATGAATCTTTCCACCCCAACAACAGAATCTGGGTGGTTCACCCTCGAATTTCTTTGCGTCACAGTGTTGGCAGTTCGGCACCGACGATAGCACGTTAGACTCTGACGGGACATTAGCGAAAACCGCGTCATATGGATCGGGGACATCAGGCTCGCTGTTCTCTTGCTCACCCATGTGCTCGACGTCACTTTCCTCCTCGTCATCTTCTGAGAAAATGTTGTTGCGTTACGCGTTTTAACTAAATTTGTGAAAGAAAGTTTTGACAATTAAACGGTGTACCTTGTCCGGCAAAAAAGTAGGCCTCATCTTCTTCCTCATCCTCCTCAAATATGACATCCTCATCACCATCTGTTCAATAGGGTCACATATGTGACATAGTGGTATAAAAAATAAAAAGGAGTAAATTTAATAAAAGAAATACCATCTGAGACCACAGAGTCCTGTGTGTGAGCTTGTGGGCCGTTTGGAGGCCTTGAAGAGGTAGAACCATCAACAGACGGTTGTGTTTGCACACCTGTGCAATTGTTAGGTGGTGCAACTGGAGTTTTCTGGGTGACACCATCTGCAGTAAGAAAAGCTATGAGTATTTGGAATAGAAGAATGAGGGTGAAAGTGTCGGCAATATAGAGTGATGAAGGCTAATTACCATTGCAAACCACACTTGATTGAGTCTGATCATTCACATCATTGCACTTTCCATCCACAGACCCTCTAGCTCTTCTTCCAATGTTTTCTTCAAAAGCCTGATTGCGACGGGATAGAAGGCAATTTCTCTCTCCATTGGTCACTCGATTTCTATGTATGATATGTGCCGCAACCAAATCAGGCGCCTGGACTTCTGGTTTTTCAACTATAGTGGGCGTGATGGAAATAAACGTGGGACTCAATTCGGGTATTTCCACATCCCATGAAGGCGTTTTAGGCGATTGAGGTGAAGAAGGGAAAATGAGACGAGGCTTAAAGTGAGGGCTCTCCATAGCAATCGAGTCCGGATGCAAATTATTGGCTCGTTGTTCTTTCACCATCCTATTATAGTTTTTCTTGCTCTCTTTTCGTTTGTCCATCTTCTCATGCGGAGTCATTTGTAGTTTTCTTGAAGCATTTTTGGCTGTTTTTTTTTTGCCGCATACGAATCACGCCGCCTCTTGTTTATTAGCGCCTTTTGTTCAGGAGACATTACAGCCCTTTGTGCTCTGTTTAGTTCACGCTTACGCTCTTTTGGGCACATGACAATATTGTCGATGGAACCAGATGAATTAACTGCACCTATATTATTAATAAAAAACTACGGTGTCAGCTATGATGCTGTTCAAATTATTTTCGTAATTAAAACATGATTCTTTATAGCATACCCGCTTCTTGAATAGTGTTGATATCTGTCTCAGCTAAACTCTCATCAAAATCAGCGAGAACTCCAACGGTTAAAGGCGTAGCACCTTCTATAAATTTATTCATATAATAAGTATCCCACAACACCACGATAAGATATTGATATAAAGAAATCAATTTTCTTCGCACACCTGTTGATTGGACAGTGTCCTTTGCAGTTATTTGTAGCACCATTCCTGTACTTTTGTGTGTACTTTTTATTGCATACAACTCATGTCGTCTCTTATTAAGTAGCGCCTTTTGTTCAGTAGACATTGCAGCAAATCGTGCTCTGTCACGATCACGCTTACGCTCTTTTGAACATGTGACAATCCGGTTGATGGGACTGGATGCATATTCAGAACCTATATATATATATATATATATATATATATATATATATATATATGATGGAATGACATTTTAATCAACGCACGCTAGGATATGGGGTAAGTAGAATTATAATAAATAAACACAAGCAAGATTCACCAAAATCCTAGGAAATTGAGCCACAAAATTAGGCAAATGGTCATAGACAATAGTTAAGGGGGCTAAAAGTTATTGAATAAGACCTGGATGGTGGACAACAATGTAAAATCAGGGGATAGCATTAGGTTCATATCACCTGGAGTTATTAAATGAAAGAAGTTACGTTATTAAATGAAAGAAGTTACAACTTCTCTTGACATAGGCTACGAGAAAAATATAATTCTGTAAGATGAGGATATCATTATGTCGACAATAGTCTTAGCTTCATTTATTTAAATAGTTTTTTAAAAAAAATAGTTCTGAGTTCATTTCTTTAAAAGCTTGCTACTGAAAATGTTATTATACATATCTCACTGAGAAAATAGTGCTAAAAACATTATGGCGTAGTTTAGAGTTTGCATACCTTTATAAGTAGTTCAGAGTCTGAATGAGTCATGTGTATCAATGTAGCATTTAGTTTAAACAACATTTTTTTGTTACATCGATTATCAATCTACCATTTAGATTAAACAACATTTTCGCGTCAAATTAATTTTACTTGAATATTTATTTACTCTATTATTTATATTATATATATATATATATCTTCTTCTCATCACTCATCATCATCATCATATCATAACTAAAAAGACTAAAGAGGAGATAGCGTTTTGGGACGCATGAGCACGCTACCTAGAAAGTATTACTTTTATTTTGCTAGTAAGTAACCTGGTAATTGTTGCAAGCCATTACTGTAGGTTGATTGCCTATGAATCTCGTCACTATATTCGTCCATTTCATTTGTTGTATTCCCATCTGCAAGTTTAAACACAGTTGATTGTTATTAATTGGATTTAATTACACGTTGCAGTACCGATAAATACTTTTTAGGGACACGATGACCTGCCATCGCAGCGAGGACGTCCTGCCACAAAGGCCGAATCGCAAGTCGTCCAGCAAACAACGAGCAATCTGTTATTTACAAAAAAAGGCACTCAGAAGGTTTTCTCTGAAACCAGGTCTCACCGCTCTTGCCCAGAAAAAAGAAACAAACAACATCTCGCCACGCCAATCTCGCCAACAAAAAAGGAAAAGAGGTTAACTCTAAATAGATTGCAGAGAGATGTTGAACTATACAAACTGAGAGAACAAACTCAAATGTGCCTTATATTTTCTAGATTTTAATGAAATGTACTAATCAAGAGTAAGAAATCATCTCTCACAAATAATGGGCACAATAAGTACCTAGCACTTTGAGCAACTAATCCAACAAGAACTACGGGCCACGTGAAGGCAAGATGCAAAATAAAACATGTCGCAAGCAACACTTCTCTGTTGATATTTTTGCCTGTTCGAAAGAATTATTTTTACACGCCCAGTTTGAACCTATGATGTATCAAAGATGCTTCTAAAGAAAAATAATTAATGCCTTTTGTTTCTTTAGGACATCAAAACTGAAATAAGATCTTGCTGCCATATGAATTTTGTTCACTAAAATTACAGGGATTGAAACTTTAGCTAGCATGAATCCCAAACAAACCTGGCAAAGTTACTGGGATTCAAATTACAAAAGTTCACTTTGGTCAGAAAACAAGTTGTTGGGTTCAGACAGATTTATACGTGGTACTGCATCCTTTTTTAGTCATTGCACTGTTCCCAAGATGACTCAACTGCTGAACTGAAAGAGAACTGCTATTTTGGACTCGACACCATTGGACTCGACCAACACTTCCTTCCTTCCATCTTAAACTGTCATTGGACTCGACCAACACTTCTTTCCATCTATCTTAAACTGCCATTGGACTCGACCAACACTCAGAACATGAGTAAATGTGTTAATCTGTACAAAGTACTAAAATTAAGCACTATAGTTCTCACCAACATAATAGTCGCTTATTGAACGTCTAAAATTGATTAAAGGTTAAGAAATTTTAAAACCCGACTGTCTCATGAAAAAACAGAAGATCTGTCAATTGTTCTTGCAAGTTTAGGATCTGTAGGAACACCAAATTTATTTTACCCATGTACATGCTCTTATTAGCATCTAAACAGTTTTGCATGAGATAGGAAATTGACATAATGACAATTGTAAGATAAGATTGGATGTTTTGTCTACAAATATTTTAGTTGTAGAGATATCTGTCTGTTAGAAAGAAAGAGTTGTGCATATAGGCATGGAGGGGAAAATATTATTGTATAGTAGGATTGCCTAAAATCTCACATAACACTATTTCTAGCTTACATAATAGAACGCAGGATGAGAATAGAAACACGAGGCTGGATGGTCAAAAGCTGAATGACAAATAGGTTACATGAAAATAGTGTATGTACCTCAGATCATGATGTGAAAGCATTACTGGCGTGTACACAACTGAATGGCAAAAAGATTACACAGACTGGTTGGACCATGGACATAATAAGTACTTTTAAAGTAGTACAACAACAATAATAATATAAGTAGAGTAGAGATATAGATAATCACAAGTAGTTACTTATAGTAGTAGAGTAGAAAACATCAGATAGTTACCTTTGCTAACAACACAGGAGCAGCCTAGAACCCTGCTCGTCGAGCACTCATTGTCAATATTGCTAAGCAACAAAGAAAAGCAATGAATGATGTTAAAATTAAAAATCACTTTAAATAACAATGGTGTCGAATGCCATGCTAAGTGGAGAATGTCATGCTCAACAAAGTTGTATGTTAATAAATCACAGCACAACTAAAAAATGCAAAGTGGAGAATGGCATGCATATTTCCTAGTCATAGCAGAACAATTTCAGGTTAAAATCTGAGGTACAAAAACAATTTCAGGTTTGATACATCAGCTGATAATTTTATTTTTCTTGACAATGGTTGCAATTTACAGTTAAATGGTTTTTGCAGCAAATCATGAGAGGAAGAGGAGGCGGCATCGGGGCGTCGTGGGCGAGCGCACAGGCGCAGGCGCAGCGGTGATGTCAAGGGCAAGATTAGAGAGAGATCTCACGTGAGAGAGAAAATCGGTTGCAAGAGAAAGAACCGGATGGGAGGGATGCAAATATGCGATGGCACGGGACGGAAGGGGAGGTGAAGCGAAATTTGGTCACACCAAAATAGTGTCCACTTTTTAGTCAGATGGACATGGACCAAAAATCAGCAGCAACAGCAGGTAGTCTGAAAGGGAAATTTGATCATTTGCACATGTGCACTAATTTCAGAACGGCATGCTGCCTTTCATGAGTGGAGGTTTCAGAAAAAATGATGAATGTTACCGCCTCTGGATCCTAGCAACAAGGTCCCCTTTGGTCCTATGGATTTACCTCTCTTTCATTATCTAATACAATGACAATTACCTCAACTTTCTCACCAATTCCGCATAACTGATATTTCTCACACTTAAATGACAGCTCTCATAGCAACAAGTGACTACTCTGATAGCAGTAGTATTACTATTAAAAAGAATAAGAACAGTAAATGTACACTTCCTGAGAAAAAATAGTGTGGTGAGACATTTAATCAAATGGTATGCCCAAAAATAGTATCACTTCAATCTATTATTTTGTTCATCCAGAACCGATTAAAACCCAAAGGAACCATCCCTTATCATCGCAAATCAAGTGAAATTATAAAGCTAAGCAAGCACACATGATGAGTTCTGCTAGACAGAGAAAGAGGGAGGGAGGGAGGGAGAAGAACCGCATCGCAAGTGGCAGGTAATTGTTGCGCACCTCGTTCCACCACCAGTTTTGACCCAGCCACAACGACCTCTTGGCCCAATCCACTTCTTGAGACGATGATGCCAGCGGCAGGGAAGACGTCCACCCGGCGAGCCTGCCGCCTGCGTCGTCGTCGGGGCCTGCTGCGCTCTCCACCCAACGAGCTTGAGGCCGGCGACTTCTTCCTTCTCGGGGATATGCGCGCCGACGGTGAGAGGATTGATGAGCACGGGCGAGAGGGATATGCGCGCCGAAGTGGTGGGGAGGGGGTCGCGCGGCCGGCGGCGCAGAAGGGGTGGGGAGGGGGGTCGCGCGGCCGGCGGCACCGAATGGGTGGGGAGGGGGGCGCGCGGCCGGCGGCGGCGGGGCGCGATGTCGCGCCGAAGGGGTGGGGAGGGGTTTTTTTCGTCGGTGTGTGGGGAGGGGGGATCGTTTCGCACGGAGGGAGAGGACGGTGAAGCGATATTTTTTCCGCACCAAACTTTTGTCCCATGTTTAGTCTTTTTAGTTGTGAGAGATAGTAAATGTTCTAAAGTTGTAAATGGCGTAACGATAAGGTCCTATTACAAAATTAGAAATTTCGAATTGAATCCATTTTTCTAATTTGCACAGGTTATCAAGATTGCGCTCTTTTAAATAAAACATATCATGAAGGCTGGTGTTAAACCACATACAAAGCGCTGTATCGTTAGTCCAAATTAAGGTGGAATGTCGTTTTGATGATGATGATTAGGCGCGCAAGCGCAACGTAACTCGCTCGTCTTATCCTGCGACTTGTCGGCCTCGATCTTGAGTAAAGAACCATCCATATGTGGGAATTACTTAACCAGTTAACCTAACAAAAAAATTTCCACGCATGGACCCAAACATTTGAAACTCAGAAGCTCATCTCGTGCTTGTTATACGTAGCAGAAGTGCGCGCCTTAAATATGAACACATACATGTTTTATTCTGATTCAGAGAGGCAGCAGTAGTGCAAGTTACTTAATAGCAAGATCGTTGAAACATATTATTGCATTGGACATGACACTACTGGAGGATGGGCCTTTAGTTCCGGTTCTGGACCCGGGACTAATGTTGTGGTTGTGAAGATTCGAACTCAAGACCGCACAGTTAGCCTTCACGTGCGTTACCAACTAAGCTACACTACACATCTGACAGAATAAGATACTCCTTTTTAAATTGTGTCTGGAATGACCTTTAGTCTCGGTTGGTGTTACCAACCGGGACTAAAAGATCCTTTAGTCCCGGTTGGTAATACCGACCGAGACTAAAGGTCCTACCTTACCAACCGGGACTAAAGAACACTGACCATTTAGTCCCGGTTGTCTCTCGGTTGCCTCGAGGAAAAGGAACCTTTACCAACCGGGACTAAAGAACTTTTACTCCCGGACACAAAAAAATCGAGACTAATGGCCGAATCTGTCTATCGTCCAAAGACCTTTTCTCTAGTAGTGTGATCATCCATCGTTTGACTAGTCGACATTCGACAAGGGCAGGGCTAGGTGGCTTGAAGGTAGATGGCATGGGCAAGTTGACGGTGAAGTCTCTTGCCAAGTCGCCCGGCTCTGTTCGGCAGGATTTATTGTGGCAACGGCTCATTTGTAGAACTGATTTGTTGTGAGAAAAAAATTATTTCAAAAGTAGGCTATATAATAACCTCAAACGAACAGAGCCGAGTCCAGTCCTATCCAACACGGGCACATACGCACCTTGTTATATATATATGTTCCAAATTTAGTTGGTCATTATATTGGCGACTTTTGATGTCACACCCCAACTTTAAGGATAAAATTGGGTCAACGTACTCATGTGTGCCCAGGAAACAATCACACACATAAGTAGACAAATTACAAGAGTGGCATCATCACATTGTTTATTACATCACGATAGTATCTAAAACAGAGTCTTACAACCTACTGAACTGCAGACCACTGATCTGGTACACAAACTAAGCCACAGGGAAACGTCGACTGGGGGAGCAGCTAGCCTAGAAGTCTTCAGGAAAGTCGCCAACTGCACCTTCATCTGTTACCCATCCGGGATTTTGCCCAAAAAGAAGATAAACAACAAGCGTAAGTACTCCACGTACTTAGCAAGCTAACATAGGGTTCATGAGGCTCAAAAAGGCTGACACTGTCTGACTGCAGTTAGCTTTTAAATTGGCAAAGTTTTAAAATTAGAGTAAACGAGTATTGTGCTTAACCCTTAAACCCCTGATCCATGTTGTCCATCAATGATAAATGATTCACCATAAGAGCACCATCAACATAAAGTATCATTTAATTAAGTATCATAGTTCTGCTAGTTTTCCGGGCTGCTCGTGACCGTGAGCACGGCTGTTATAACAATTTTACACTCTGCAGAGGTTGTGCATCTTTACCCACAAGCCGTGTTACCCTTGTGCCCGAGGCGGCCAACCTCTTGATCCACTTCCGAGGTAGATCGGCAGAGCACACTATGAAGCCTTTCGCTGGTTCGTCTAACAGGTTAGGGCCGCGAGGTTTCCTTGGCAATCAGACATAGCAAACCCCCCTTTCCTATGGCACAAGGCCATCGCAGCTATACTCATAGGAACAGGAGCAGCCCTACATCCGTAGAGGCAAGCCCCTCTTGCGCCCCTCCGGGGTACCGCTAACAAGTTAGAAAAGGTCCAGTGTACTGAGCTAAAACCAGAGCCATATAGCACTCATGGTAGCACTGTCAATCCCAGCTTTTGCTAACAGCAGGTTTTATTAACCGTTTAACACATATCATCATGAGAACATATTCATCATTGGACTGGATCGATTATAAGTCAGTTAGCACTAGCAAAGCTACCCATATGCATATATCCCACGGGAACAAGAACATCACAGATCACAAAGCTAAGTGGGTTTTCTAAGGTTGTTCAATTGGACACATGCATAAATGAGTGATTAAAGTAAGGTGTATAGGTAAACAAGGAGATCCCATGCTAACTTGCCTTGGTTGTCGTAGAACTGATCTTCCTGCTGGTCACTGAACGAGGGGTCCTGATCGCACCACACCGACTCACCGTCTACTCGATCACAACATCACCACACATTCCAGGTGCAAACATACACGATGCAAACAGAGCTGAAGTATTAAACTGAAATAAAACTTTGATAGAACTGAAGTACGCATCTCTACGATCACAACAAGTTTTGGTTCATCGAAAACGGAGTTACGGCGTGAAAGTTACGATCGAAACGGTATTTCTAAGGCCCTAAACAAGATTAACTTGGACCCTAAAGCTAAACTGCCCAAAACGGGCTAACAGGGGTATAAACGGGTAGAGCACTAAATTACGAAGCTAACGCAATTTGAACGGGTCAAATCGGAGTTAAAACGTGAATTTTATAAGCAAAACAAGGTAGTGGCATTTCTGTAAATAAACTGAAACTATTTTCGGCATTTAAAATAAAAGGAAACAGATTTTCTCTGAGCTGGACTGCACCTCGATTAAGAAGAAGCACAGGGGGCTTAAAGAAAGATTCTCAAGACTCAGGGAATAGTGCTTGATGGAGCGCGGGTTGGTTCCCGGCTTCTCCAGGGGCTCTTTAGCAAGATGGCCGGCGAAGGGGTATCGATGATCCTCGGCCGCCGGATTGGAGATCGGCGGCTCGGATTAGACCGAGGGGCGGGTGCGCGCGTGGGCGGCCGACGGCGCGCACTGGCCGCGGCGTCACGGCGCTCAGCGCGATGTCGTGCGCGGCTCCGCCATGGCCGAGGCCGGGGAGCTCGCGGCTCAGGGCACCGAGCGCGACACCGACCAAACCGAGGGGTAGGGGAGGAGCGAGAGGCGGAGGAGGTCCTCACCACGGCGAAGGGGAGACGAAGGAGGCACTGGAGGTGGCGCCCGGCGTCGACGGCGAGCGCTCGGACGACGACGGCGTGCTGCGGTAGGGAGGGAAAACGTTAGGGCGCAGACAAAGAAGTAGAGAGGGAGGGAAAGGATGCGGCAACTCCACCGAGGCGCGACGAAGGCTCGGAGAAGGTTGTGGGAGTCAGAGCGGCGCCGGGGTGGCGGCTTCAGCGGCGGCGGGCGACGGCGAGGCGTGGTGGCGCTGGTGCTGCGGTGCTCGGGCTCCGCGGTGCGTGCGAGCAGGTGCGAATGAGGGAGGAGGGGAGAGGGGTGCGGGTGCGTCCGCTAAATCGGCGAAGGAAATCCCGGAGTCGTGGGAGCGGCGCCCATGACGCGCACGAGACGCGGGCGTGGCGGTTGCGCCCGGGGCGGCGCCGCGCGGGAGGAGAAGGAGGAAGTCGCTGACGGGCGGGGCCGCGACGTCAGAGAGAGAGAAGGGGAGGGAGCGCGGGACGCGACGGACGGCAGCCGAGCGCAAGCAGGCCGGCCTGCTGGGCCGCGCGAGCGAAGGGAAAAGGGAGGGCGCCGGCCCGACGGGAAATGAGGGAGAAGGGAGAAGAGAGTCGGCGGGCTGGGCCTCAGGCCATTCGGGCCGAAAGCAAGGGAAGGAGAGAGAGAGTAAAATGAATTCCTTTTTGATTTATTTCAAAGCATTTCAAAACATTTCCAAAAGGAGTTTGAATTCAAACCAAGTTTTACAAAAACCAGTCACTCCAATAAATCCAGTGCATCAGCATGAATGCATAAACATGTTGCCCCTATTATTTTAATTCAACAAAAATTATTTTAATCCCTAGGTTAAAAGCTTCACAAAAATTCATAATTAAAGCATTTTCACCTATTTTGTTTTGGAGAAAATTTTAGGGTGTTACAACTCTACCCCCCTTAAGATGAATCTCGTCCTCGAGATTCGACCGGAGCTTACTCAAACAACTTCGGATAGGATTTCCGAAGGTCTTCTTCTCTTTCCCAGGTAGCCTCTTCTTCTGTATATCGGTTCCACTGAACCTTGCACATCTTGATAACTCGGCTCCTGGTAACTCTTTCTGCTGTCTCCAAGATCTTGGCAGGGTACTCTTCATAAGAAAGATCTTCACCTATCTTGATCTCTTCCAGAGGAACTTGCTCTTCAGGCATCCTCAGGCATTTCTTTAGCTGAGAAACATGGAACACATCATGAACACCTGACAGCCTCTCAGGTAACTGGAGCTGATAGGCCACTTCTCCACGTCTGGCCAAGATCCGGAAAGGACCTATGTATCTGGGTGCCAACTTTCCTTTCATGTTAAACCTCCTTACGCTTCTCATGGGTGACACTTTCAAATACACATAGTCTCTCACTTTGAAAACTAAGTCCCTCCTGCGAGTATCTACATAACTCTTTTGTCGGGACTGAGCTATCCTCAAGTTATCTCGGATCATCCTTACTTGTTCTTCAGCATTTCTAAGAACATCCGGTCCGAACACTTGAGTTTCCCCTGTCTGATTCCAGAACAAGGGAGTTCTACACTTCCGTCCATACAAAGCTTCGAAAGGGGCCATTTTCAGACTCTTCTGGTGACTGTTGTTGTACGAGAATTCAGCGTATGGCAGGCTTTTATCCCAACTAGTCCCATGCTGAAGGGCACATGCTCTCAACATGTCCTCCAAGATCTGGTTTATCCTTTCAGTCTGCCCATCTGTTTGTGGGTGATATGCAGAACTGAACGTCAGCTTAGTTCCCAGAGATTGATGTACCTGATGCCAAAAGTGAGAAGTGAACTGTGTCCCTCTGTCTGACACTATTTTCTTTGGAACACCATGGAGAGACACAATCCTCTCCATGTACAGTTCGGCTAACCTTGCTCCACTATAAGTAGTTTTAACTGGTAGGAAGTGAGCGACCTTAGTGAGGCGGTCCACTATTACCCATATGGAGTCATAGCCTTTCTGTGTACGGGATAATCCAGTGATAAAGTCCATTCCCACTTCTTCCCATTTCCACTCGGGTATCTGCATAGGTTGTAACAATCCTGCTGGCCTTTGATGTTCAGCTTTGACCTTCTGACAGATGTCACATAGAGCCACATATTCTGCTACATCTCGCTTCAATCCATACCACCAGTACTTTTCCTTCAGATCCAAGTACATTTTGGTACTGCCGGGATGTATGGAGTAGGCGGATTCATGCGCATCTCGCAGGATAGCATCACGGATAGCTTTCACTTCGGGCACACATATCCTTTTTCCAAACCAAAGAGTCCCATTAGCATCCATCCTGAAACCTGGTGCCTTTCCAAGCACTATGTTCTCTGCTATCTCTTTCAATTTCTCATCTTTCAACTGACCCTCACGGATTTCTTTTTCCAAAGCAGGTTCAACTGACATTGTCACCACATTGTTGACAAAACATAGATTAAGGTATGCCATTTCAGCTCTCAACTCTGCTGACATGTATTCCACTTGCAGTCCATTTGCATAAGTTTTTCTGCTCAAGGCATCGGCCACGACATTGGCCTTTCCTGGGTGATAATGTACCTCCAGGTCATAGTCTTTGATCAATTCTAACCAACGGCGTTGCCTCAGATTCAGATCTGACTGAGTGAATATGTACTTCAGACTTTTATGATCCGTGTACACATCACACTTATGCCCAACTAGATAATGTCTCCATATTTTCAGAGCATGGACAACAGCTGCTAACTCCAAATCATGAGTTGGATAGTTCA
Organism: Coix lacryma-jobi var. lacryma-jobi; assembly: GCA_009763385.1. Lineage (NCBI taxonomy): Eukaryota > Viridiplantae > Streptophyta > Magnoliopsida > Poales > Poaceae > Coix > Coix lacryma-jobi. The sequence goes on from CM019829.1 coordinate 40,272,295, forward strand.
CCTCGTGCTTTCTCAGCTGTCTAGATGCATAGGCTACTACTCTTCCGTCTTGCATTAGAACACATCCAAGTCCAAGCCGAGATGCATCACAATAGATGGAGAAACTCTTGTTCAAGTCTGGCAGAACTAGGACTGGTGCTGAGGTTAATCTCCTCTTTAACTCTTCAAAGTTTGCTTGACATTTATCAGACCACACAAACTTAGCATTCTTTTCCAACAAGGCAGTCATAGGCTTTGCGAGCTTGGAGAATCCTTCAATGAACCTCCTATAATACCCGGCCAAACCCAGAAAACTTCGGATTTCACTGGCATTGGTTGGCGGGTTCCAGTCCAACACATCTTGCACCTTGCTAGGATCAACGGATATACCTCCGTTAGAGACAACATGCCCTAAGAAAGAGACTTCTTTCAGCCAAAATTCACACTTGCTCCTCTTGGCATAGAGCTGATGCTCTCTTAACTTCTGCAGAACCATCCTCAGATGTTCCGCGTGTTCCTCCTCTGTTTTAGAGAACACTAGAATATCGTCTATGAATACCACCACGAACTTGTCTAGGTACTCCATGAACACTTTATTCATCAGATACATGAAGTAGGCTGGGGCATTGGTCAGTCCAAAAGACATTACTGTATACTCATACAGTCCATACCGCGTGGTGAAGGCGGTCTTAGGAATGTCTGAGTTCCGGATTTTCAACTGGTGATACCCAGATCTGAGATCTATTTTAGAGAACACACATGCTCCTCTAAGCTGGTCGAATAGATCGTCTATCCGGGGTAGAGGGTATTTGTTTTTAATGGTAACCTCATTTAAAGACCTATAGTCCACACACATCCTCTGGCTACCATCTTTCTTATCCACAAAGATCACTGGTGCTCCCCAAGGAGAAGCACTAGGACGTATATACCCTTTCTCTAACAACTCCTTAAGCTGTTTCTTAAGTTCTTCTAATTCATTTACCCCCATTCTATAAGGTCTTTTAGATATTGGTGCAGTTCCAGGCAGTAATTCAATAATGAACTCAACATCGCGATCAGGTGGCATACCTGGCAGATCATCAGGAAAGACATCAGGGAACTCGTCCACCACCCGATCTTGCTCTGCACCACTCGCATCCATCTAGTTGACCGTGGCAGTTGGCTGCTCTTTCATCACCACTTGCACACAGATTCGGTCTCCCTTAGGTGTAGATATAACAACTGACCTTTCTTGGCACTGAATGACAGCACCATGTTGCTTCATCCAATCCATACCCAAGATGAGATCTATACCTGCTGTTCTTAGCACTATAGGCTTTACTTTAAAGTCTACCCCCCTTAGGTTGACACTAGAGGTGGGGCTCCAAAAATTTGCAGGCATACTACCCCCTGGTGAGTTTACTATGATTGTTTCTTTCATTGCACATAAAGGCACACCATGCATTCTAACAAATGACTGTGAAATGAAGGAATGCGAAGCACCAGAATCAAATAGTACGGTTGCTGGGATTGAGTTGATGCTGAACGTACCCATCATGACATCCGGTGCATCCAGGGCAGAATCGGCAGCTACATGGTTCACCCGCCCAGTGTTAGTGGGTTGGGTGTTCTGCTTCGGGTTCCCCACTTGATTTCGCGGGACTTGAGGGTTCTGCTTCTTAGGACACTGATGAGCATAGTGTCCTGTCTCCCCGCAACAGTAGCAAGCGTTGGGGTTCTGCTGGGCTGCATTCTTCATGGGAGCGGAGTTGGGTGCCCCCTGGCGTGAGGCTTGACTGCCCTGCTGTTGGAACCTCTGTCCTCCTGGCTGCTGCTGGTAGCGCTGACCACCTGACTGCTGTTGGTATGGAGGGCACTGCTGGTTCTGGTTGCCCTGGGGGTACTGTCCCCTGTTCCACTGGTTGCCTTGACTCCTCTGGGGGTAGCCTTGCTGGGGGTTGGTTCGGGGACGAGTGTTGCTCCCCGATGACTGGCCTTGGAAGCTTCTTTTCTTTGCTTTTATTTCCTTCCTCTTGTTGTCAACAACGATCGCCCTATTGACCAGGGCCTGGTAGTTCGGGTAGGTGTTGGACATCAGCTGGAGCTGCAACCCATCATAAAGACCCTTCATGAATTTGCGTTGCTTGTCTTTATCCTGGGCCACATCCTGGGGAGCGTAGCGCGGCAGCTGAGCGAACTTGTCGCGATATTCCGCCACTGACATGGACCCTTGCTTCAGAGAGCGAAACTCCTCTTGCTTCAGCTCCACGAGACCATCTGGGATGTGATAGGATCGGAAGTTCTCCTTGAACTCCTGCCATGTAACAACTGGGGCATCTTGGGGACGGCCGAACATGAACGCATCCCACCAGTCCTGTGCAGCTCCCTGCAGTTGCCCAGAGGCATAGAGCACCTTCTCATAGTCGGTGCACTGGGCAATGTTCAGCTGTTTCTCCACTGCACGGAGCCAGTCATCCGCCTCCAGTGGTTCAGAGGCGTGAGAGAACACAGGTGGATGGCCCTTCAGGAACTCTCCTCGACGGTCCCTGACTTGAAGAGGTTGAGGTGCTGCCGCGGGCGCCTGATCCAGGCGGTTCATCATGGCGTGCATAAGTTGATTCTGCGTGGCCATCAACTGCTCGATGGTCACTGGCGGCGGTGGCGGTGGCGGGTCCATAGGAGCACCACGCCCACGGCCACGGCCTCTCCCACGTCCACCCCTTGCTGCCATCTGCTCACCAACAAATGCGCAAGAGTTAGACCTTTATCTCCAACATAGAAAGTATATATGACATAAATGAACATTGCTGAAAATTTCTGTGCACATCCTTGTCAACAGCAGCACACTAAAACGGGCATAACTCGAGCTACAGAAATCCAACAGGGATGAACCAGACATCGTTGGAAAGCTTAAGAAACCAGCTACAACTTTCGTATAGAACACTTTTTCAGATTCGTCCAGATTCTGGGTCAAAAACAACGTCGAACAGAACCAGTTCTGGACGACAGACTGCGCAGAAACATCAACTTTAGACAGGCATATCTCCCAGATCCGAACAGATAAGGACTTGGTTCCAGATTCGATTGAAAGGTACATCAGTCTAGTTACTTCCACAAAAATTTCATAATTTTTGGGGACACGGATAAAGAGATACACAGATTTAAACACCGGCTGCTCCAGAAAACAGCAACACAGACATAGGGGATAAGCAACTTTATAAAACACAAGATGATGTTTAACTTGGAGAAGCACGGACATAACCCATACTTCACCACACACAAGCAAAGATCCAAACAAACATAGTTCACCAACATAAGTAACACAAACACCACAGGTTCACATAACACAAACTGAATTTAAAACAACGTGTCTAAACGAGGTAACTGATCATGGTAGGCAAGCTACTGGGCTCCACCGGGGGCATCGTTGGCTCTATATTTCTTCTTGTAAACAGCTGCATAGTCTAGCTCACCGCGAAGGTAATCCACTTCACGCTCCAAACGCCTTATCACCTTCTGTGCAGCACGCAGGTCATCCTGCACCTCGTCGGCCTTCCTATGCACTTCGTAGGCATGCTGGGCAGTAGAGACCAGAACCGGGTACTCCACTGGTGGTAGCAGAGTTCGCCACGAGCCCTCCATGTCACTTTGGGGAAGGTAGCGGTAGCGATCATTCCTCATCATCTGGAAGCGAAGGCCATGGTAGTGCAGGTAAGCATCCTGCGCCGCGTCCTCCATACTTGCGAGGGCATCACCACGCTTGGTGGTAGTTCTGTGAGCCGACTCTATGACATGGGCTTGATCAGCAGCTTTCCAACCTGTAACCATCAGGTCGGACTTCCAGTATGTAGCCTCCAAAGGGTGGGTATACTCGCCGCAGTGGTACTGGAGCTTAGCCTCCATCTCAGGGTAGTACTCCTCCAGCAGACGAACCAGCATACTATGATAGTATGCTGTCTCGTCGGGCTTCTTGAACATGAAGCGACGATCCCAACCAAGGTCTTCCACCACCTGCGCTGCTGGGGAGGCAGGGGGTGCTGGTGCCGAAGCTGTCGAAGCGGCGGGAGAGTGTACCACCGGGTACACTGGCACAAAGGCTGGTGCCGCAGGAGATGGTGGAGCGTCAGGCGCTGCAGGAGCGGGTGCCTCTGGAGCGGGAACCTCAGGCGCTGGCGCCTCAGGCACGGGCTCCACTGGGACTGGCACCTCCGGAGCAGGCACTTCCAGAGTTGGAGACTCGGGAACTGCTGCAGGGGGCGGTGGTGGCGTTGCTAGCTCCTCAGAAACTGCTGGAGTAACGGTCAACTCTTCATCTTCCATGAAGACGGCGTTGGAGGAGCTGGAGGAACCATCACTGATGTGGACCTCAGGGGGAACAGGCTGGCTGGTGAAAAGAGCACGGTAGGCACGGGTGTTCATGCGAGGCATCCTGACGTTATAAAACAAGATAAGATAAGCGGAAACAATTAGTTTTATGCAATAGAATAAGAATAAGAAGCAGGTATAAATTTTAATAAAGTAACAAGTTAATAAAATAAGCATGAACAGGTAACAAAAAGGTGTTAGACGGCCATTTCCTAGCTAGGCTTGCGTCCTACAGTCAACAAAGCTCTGATACCAATTTGTCACACCCCAACTTTAAGGATAAAATTGGGTCAACGTACTCATGTGTGCCCAGGAAACAATCACACACATAAGTAGACAAATTACAAGAGTGGCATCATCACATTGTTTATTACATCACGATAGTATCTAAAACAGAGTCTTACAACCTACTGAACTGCATACCACTGATCTGGTACACAAACTAAGCCACAGGGAAACGTCGACTGGGGGAGCAGCTAGCCTAGAAGTCTTCAGGAAAGTCGCCAACTGCACCTTCATCTGTTACCCATCCGGGATTTTGCCCAAAAAGAAGATAAACAACAAGCGTAAGTACTCCACGTACTTAGCAAGCTAACATAGGGTTCATAAGGCTCAAAAAGGCTGACACTGTCTGACTGCAGTTAGCTTTTAAATTGGCAAAGTTTTAAAATTAGAGTAAACGAGTATTGTGCTTAACCCTTAAACCCCTGATCCATGTTGTCCATCAATGATAAATGATTCACCATAAGAGCACCATCAACATAAAGTATCATTTAATTAAGTATCATAGTTCTGCTAGTTTTCCGGGCCGCTCGTGACCGTGAGCACGGCTGTTATAACAGTTTTACACTCTGCAGAGGTTGTGCATCTTTACCCACAAGCCGTGTTACCCTTGTGCCCGAGGCGGCCAACCTCTTGATCCACTTCCGAGGTAGATCGGCAGAGCACACTATGAAGCCTTTCGCTGGTTCATCTAACAGGTTAGGGCCGCGAGGTTTCCTTGGCAATCAGACATAGCAAACCCCCCTTTCCTATGGCACAAGGCCATCGCAGCTATACTCATAGGAACAGGAGCAGCCCTACATCCGTAGAGGCAAGCCCCTCTTGCGCCCCTCCGGGGTACCGCTAACAAGTTAGAAAAGGTCCAGTGTACTGAGCTAAAACCAGAGCCATATAGCACTCATGGTAGCACTGTCAATCCCAGCTTTTGCTAACAGCAGGTTTTATTAACCGTTTAACACATATCATCATGAGAACATATTCATCATTGGACTGGATCGATTATAAGTCAGTTAGCACTAGCAAAGCTACCCATATGCATATATCCCACGGGAACAAGAACATCACAGATCACAAAGCTAAGTGGGTTTTCTAAGGTTGTTCAATTGGACACATGCATAAATGAGTGATTAAAGTAAGGTGTATAGGTAAACAAGGAGATCCCATGCTAACTTGCCTTGGTTGTCGTAGAACTGATCTTCCTGCTGGTCACTGAACGAGGGGTCCTGATCGCACCACACCGACTCACCGTCTACTCGATCACAACATCACCACACATTCCAGGTGCAAACATACACGATGCAAACAGAGCTATTATTAGAACAATACACCAAACAGTATTAAACTGAAATAAAACTTTGATAGAACTGAAGTACGCATCTCTACGATCACAACAAGTTTTGGTTCATCGAAAACGGAGTTACGGCGTGAAAGTTACGATCGAAACGGTATTTCTAAGGCCCTAAACAAGATTAACTTGGACCCTAAAGCTAAACTGCCCAAAACGGGCTAACAGGGGTATAAACGGGTAGAGCACTAAATTACGAAGCTAACGCAATTTGAACGGGTCAAATTGGAGTTAAAACGTGAATTTTATAAGCAAAACAAGGTAGTGGCATTTCTGTAAATAAACTGAAACTATTTTCGGCATTTAAAATAAAAGGAAACAGATTTTCTCTGAGCTGGACTGCGCCTCGATTAAGAAGAAGCACAGGGGGCTTAAAGAAAGATTCTCAAGACTCAGGGAATAGTGCTTGATGGAGCGCGGGTTGGTTCCCGGCTTCTCCAGGGGCTCTTTAGCAAGATGGCCGGCGAAGGGGTATCGATGATCCTCGGCCGCCGGATTGGAGATGGGCGGCTCGGATTAGACCGAGGGGCGGGTGCGCGCGTGGGCGGCCGACGGCGCGCACTGGCCGCGGCGTCACGGCGCTCAGCGCGATGTCGTGCGCGGCTCCGCCATGGCCGAGGCCGGGGAGCTCGCGGCTCAGGGCACCGAGCGCGACACCGACCAAACCGAGGGGTAGGGGAGGAGCGAGAGGCGGAGGAGGTCCTCACCACGGCGAAGGGGAGACGAAGGAGGCACTGGAGGTGGCGCCCGGCGTCGACGGCGAGCGCTCGGACGACGACGGCGTGCTGCGGTAGGGAGGGAAAACGTTAGGGCGCAGACAAAGAAGTAGAGAGGGAGGGAAAGGATGCGGCAACTCCACCGAGGCGCGACGAAGGCTCGGAGAAGGTTGTGGGAGTCAGAGCGGCGCCGGGGTGGCGGCTTCAGCGGCGGCGGGCGACGGCGAGGCGTGGTGGCGCTGGTGCTGCGGTGCTCGGGCTCCGCGGTGCGTGCGAGCAGGTGCGAATGAGGGAGGAGGGGAGAGGGGTGCGGGTGCGTCCGCTAAATCGGCGAAGGAAATCCCGGAGTCGTGGGAGCGGCGCCCATGACGCGCACGAGACGCGGGCGTGGCGGTTGCGCCCGGGGCGGCGCCGCGCGGGAGGAGAAGGAGGAAGTCGCTGACGGGCGGGGCCGCGACGTCAGAGAGAGAGAAGGGGAGGGAGCGCGGGACGCGACGGACGGCAGCCGAGCGCAAGCAGGCCGGCCTGCTGGGCCGCGCGAGCGAAGGGAAAAGGGAGGGCGCCGGCCCGACGGGAAATGAGGGAGAAGGGAGAAGAGAGTCGGCGGGCTGGGCCTCAGGCCATTCGGGCCGAAAGCAAGGGAAGGAGAGAGAGAGTAAAATGAATTCCTTTTTGATTTATTTCAAAGCATTTCAAAACATTTCCAAAAGGAGTTTGAATTCAAACCAAGTTTTACAAAAACCAGTCACTCCAATAAATCCAGTGCATCAGCATGAATGCATAAACATGTTGCCCCTATTATTTTAATTCAACAAAAATTATTTTAATCCCTAGGTTAAAAGCTTCACAAAAATTCATAATTAAAGCATTTTCACCTATTTTGTTTTGGAGAAAATTTTAGGGTGTTACATTTGACGGAGCGAAGCGGAAGCCTGTCGCCGGAGGCTTGGGGGGTGCAGGAGGAACGGTATACATACCCGTCGTTAGGGTTTCACCTTGATTGATTCACTTGTAAGCCGTCATACGGTGTTGTACCCGAACTCTTGATTATAGCGAGGAGTGTTTGTTGGCTGGTGCCCGTGGCTTTTTACCTTCCGCATTGGAGGGTTTTCCACATTAAATCTTGTGTCTCTCCGTAGGTTGATCTTGTGTTCTTCCTCGTTTCCTCGTCGTCGTTCCCAACACACCTCTCGCTTTCGATCTCATCTGGAATCTTGGCAGCGAGACGTATAACGATTAACCAATCCAATGCGCATCGTGTGTCGAGACCAGCCACCGATGGATGTGTATGCTGTTGCTGCCATAAGATTATTGGATCAGGGCGGAGACCAACCCACGAGTCTCAATCCAAACAATGTACGGAGTATACAATAATTGCACACATGTAACATCGGATGGGAACTCCTGTTTGTTTTAACTTATTACTCTTTTGGTATCTACTGTGCTAATAATAACCACCACTATGATCGATCGACTAGATGCATTGCATGGACCGGATGCCGATTGACCTCTTCAAATCGATAGTCCTAAGGTTTTCTCAGTTCCCAAATTAATTGAACTTTATTTCTTTTAAGTAGTGGAAAGAAAGATGTTCATTTTTGCATCTTGTTTAGAGTTAATAAATCATCCATTGTATAATCTGGTTTTCTTTAACTCTTTAGAAACATTCATTCTATTCTATAAATACCCTACAATTGTTGGCGATATGCACGTGAGACTCAAGCAATCCGCAACAAAATGCTGGTGATTTCCATCCTGATTCTCTAGGATTTAGTTAAGTGGCTGTATCCTGTGTGCAGCATCCACGGTAAGCCTTATTTGTTGCTCGATAAAGAGATGATGTTAACTCCTACAGGGGTCAAGGACAGATTTTGGTATCGACAAGGAGATCATGCATGTCACTCGAAGTTACTATTGTAGAAGGCATCTCGATCACTGTGTGAGCTCAGTTTCATGTTTTAAATTTTTGGTCCTCTGCAACCGCACACTGCAAGAGAAGCAAGGGAGCCAGGGTGACGCGAGTTGCAGCGACGGGAAAGAAAGGAAGCGGATGGGGGTTTTTGGAATAAGTCCCAGAAAATAATTTTTATTTCCAAAAATCTTCCTCTGCCTACATTGTGCATTCCCGGATATTTATAGGACAATATGCCAAGAGGCGTAAACTAATTACAAAATGGTACACTTCACTCCCATATGAATGCGGCCCACCTAGGGGGCAAAATAGTACAACAACATCAAACCCTAACTACTCCTACCTAGTCCTCCCCGCCGCCGCCACGGTGTCGGGGCCTCCCATTTCAGGACTTGGTGGAGTCGCGAGGGTTGCGATCATCAACCCTTGCATTGAGGGTCGCGGATATTGTTTTTCTCGTTGAAGATCCTCCTCACCAAACGCTCACCTTCTTCAACACCCAACAAACGTGATAAGAAGAGGATATAGAGCCGAGCGCGCTGGTTGGCTCTTCCCAGGGACACCAGAGCCAAGAGGAGCGAAGATCAGCTAATCACGGAGCTTGTACCACTAGAGGAGCTGTGGGAGTTCCTACCGATAGTTGCTTCCCCCAACAAGAGTGCACACAAATAAAAAAATAATGTGCAAAGGCTATTATTATACTCCCTCTGTCCTAAATTATAAGTCATTCCAAGAATCTTGGAGAGACAAAGTTTTTCAACTTTGACCAAAATTATAAAGAGAATCATAAAGATTTATGATATAAAATATATATATTATAAAAATATAACCAACAAAGAATCTAATGATACTTAGTTGGTATCATAAATATTATTATCTCATTATATAAATTTGGTCAAAGTTGAAAAACTTTGACTCTCCAAGATTCTTGGAATGACTTTATAATTTGGGACGGAGGGAGTATTACTTTGCCATTGATTCTTAGCAAATACTCCGTATAATCACAACAATAATCTCCAATGCGTTGTTTGCCCAGTAAAACTTTTCCCTTATGTCTTCAAGCTACACTAACAGTAAGAACCGCAACCAATATGATGAATTTGCTACAAGATGTCGTTAAAATATGTAATATGTTGATTGACACCGCTGGAAGCAAAACTATAACTTTATTTTAGGACATAGACAAATTCCTTAGGTTTTCAAATAGGTCTAGGAATGCTTTTGTCAATCAAGCACACGATGTTTTTCTGGTTATTGCAAAAGGATTGGCTTAGCACAAGAAATATTCTTAAGAGTAAGAACATGCAATTGGAGTCTTATAATTGTGTATCGTGTCAATTAAATATTGAAGAAACAATGGAACATCTCTTTGTGGGTTGTCGCTTTGCCAAGGACTGTTAGGATTCAGTTGGCATCTCAATTCAGAAGCACTATGCTAGAAAAGCTTATCAGTGACGGGGAAACACGTGTCACTGTTTCTACATCTACGAAATCAGTGACACGTAAATCAGCGTCACAGATAAGAACGTATTAGTGACGCGTGTTTAGAAAGTGTGTCACTAATAGTGGGCTAACAATGGCGTACCTTTACAAAACGCGTCACTGATAGTGGTCTATCAGTGACGGCTTGTGCTAACCCGCATCACTGACAGTGGGCTACCAGTGACACTTGGTGCCAACACACGTCACTGATAGTATTATTAGAAACACTTAGTGCCAACACGCGTCAATAATAGTTGTGCTAAGCCGTGTCACTGATAGTGGACTACCAGTGACACGTAGTACCAACAGGAGTCGATAAGGCATTATCAGTGCACGCTCTGTGAATATAAGTCACTGATAGCTAGCAATACACGTCACAGATAGGAGGTACCCAATGTTCACAACACGTATATAAAAGCCATCAATATATATATATATGGTAAATTTTATATACTCCTAGGAGTAGTTACTCCCACCTTCAATAATCAACATTGTGTATGGATGTATACTTATTTATCACCTTGAGTATGTTTACATACTTATTTTAAGATACTCAAAATCTTACTACCTGAAAAAATTTAACATAGCCTATATTTTTTAATATATTACTATAAATGTCATTATAGTATTATATAAAATAAGTATAATCATATACTCTATGTATACATACATACTCAACATAAATACTGTTGTAGATATTTTAGTATGATTATATACTCCGTGTACATATACTTCGTTAGGCTATATATATATAGGACTGCGCTAATTGGTACCCTGGGTACTGATTATTATTCAGTACCCGAGCCGCACGTATGCCCGACGATTACGAGCTCGCGCCTTGTCACACCCGGTTTTAAGGATAAAACCAGGTATACACCATATGTGAGCCCAGGAAGTCAAATCTCACATATAGCCACAAATATAGGGTAATATCGAAAGACAATGCTCATATATAACATATAAACACAAAGAACATAACCTTAAGGAACAGACAGCGGGAAAACACTCCGATCTTCAGATGGAGACACCAACTCCACAGGGAACAACTGACTGGTTGACCACAAGCCTAAGCTATGCCTAGCACTTCCATCGGCCTTCTAGGAAACTCATCTGCGTCACCACCACGCTTCCGCTGCGCGACTCTGATGGAGACTGGGGTGCGTGGGGGAAAAACAAGAGTGAGTCCATGTTGAACTCAACAAGTATAGCAACAAGGATATAGATCCCGAGTTTCATGATCAATGTAACATAAATAATGAATAGCATAAAATGGTAAACAATGAACATGTTAACCAACAAAAGTCATAATCTTAATGTAAAAGGTCTGCAAGGCCGCTCGTGACCGTGAGCACGGCTGATATATCAGTTTAATAAACTTTGCGCAAAGGTGTACACTTTCACTGTGAGACGTGAATTGCCCATTTGCCCGAGGTGATCAGCCTCTTAACTCACTTCCAAGGAAAGTCGGCAGGGTTCACGATGAAGCCTTTCAAAGGTTCGTCTAACAAGTTAGGGCCGCTAGGTTTCATTAGTCAGTCTGGGTGATTCAACCAGTCACAGGGAATCCCCAGTCTGACTAATGAAACCTAGCGGCCCTAACTTGTTAGACGAACCTTTGAAAGGCTTCATCGTGAACCCTGCCGACTTTCCTTGGAAGTGAGTTAAGAGGCTGATCACCTCGGGCAAATGGGCAATTCACGTCTCACAGTGAAAGTGTACACCTTTGCGCAAAGTTTATTAAACTGATATATCAGCCGTGCTCACGGTCACGAGCGGCCTTGCAGACCTTTTACATTAAGATTATGACTTTTGTTGGTTAACATGTTCATTGTTTACCATTTTATGCTATTCATTATTTATGTTACATTGATCATGAAACTCGGGATCTATATCCTTGTTGCTATACTTGTTGAGTTCAACATGGACTCACTCTTGTTTTTCCCCCACGCACCCCAGTCTCCATCAGAGTCGCGCAGCAGAAGCGTGGTGGTGACGCAGATGAGTTTCCTAGAAGGCCGATGGAAGTGCTAGGCATAGCTTAGGCTTGTGGTCAACCAGTCAGTTGTTCCCTGTGGAGTTGGTGTCTCCATCTGAAGATCGGAGTGTTTTCCCGCTGTCTGTTCCTTAAGGTTATGTTCTTTGTGTTTATATGTTATATATGAGCATTGTCTTTCGATATTACCCTATATTTGTGGCTATATGTGAGATTTGACTTCCTGGGCTCACATATGGTGTATACCTGGTTTTATCCTTAAAACCGGGTGTGACAAAGTGGTATCAAAGCAATGCTGACTGTAGGACGCAAGCCTAGTTAGAAACTGGTCGTTTTAAGCTTTTGAAAATTTCTATAGAACCCTTGTTTTATCCATCTTGGTATTTTCTTCTTTATTGTATTTTCTACCCTTGTTATTTGTCTCCTCCTTGTTGCTTAAATTTAAAAATTTGCCCTCACCTTCACTCCTTGCCTTGAATTGCTTTTGAAAACTTCCCTCTGTCTAAGTAGATGGATCGTTGACCAAGCTATATCGTCTCTGACCGCAGTTGGCAAACAGAAGCTGATCGCTGTGCAAAGTCAAGACCTGGGAAGAATGACTCAACAACAAGACTCAACACAAGGACCAACCAACATGGAAAGAAGCCATAAGGAACAGTTACAAGGTGATAAAGTGGAGCAAGATTACATCTATGGAAGATTGAAGCATGTGGATATGACCACCATTCATGGAGCAAAGAAAGCTGTGTATGGCATGATCCCAGTCAATTCAGTACCTGCCATGGTTCTATTTGACCCTAGTGCCTCGCACTCGTTCATCTCTGCCAAGTTTGTAGCTCGCCTGAAGATAAGGGAATGGCCAACAAAGAAGCTCATAGTAGTTCGCACACCAACTGGAGAACTTGAGACAAACCATGAATGTCGAGATGTTAGAGTCCAGATAAAAGAGAGTGAATTCATAGTGAAACTGAATGTTTTGGAACTCTCAGGGATCGATGTTATCCTTGGGCATGGATGGTTAAGGGGTCGTAAAAGTGAGGTCAATTATTCCCGACGTTCAGTGTTTTTAAGAACACCATCAGGTGAAAGGATTGAATATCGAGGTATGCCATTATCACCCAATGAATGTGAAGCAAGTCTGTTGGTAGATAGCACTAGTAAGGTGCAAGAGGTTCACGATCGATGTCTTTGTTGCAAGCATTATGGGAATTCTTGTCTTCAAGAGAAGTCAACCAAGGATGAGGTCAAAGCGAATCCAAGTGGTGAAGTCAAGGAAGATAAGAAGAGGAAAGCAAATTCATTCGAGCCACCGTTGATACGTCACCAACAGTTAAGTTCTACTCCAGTACCACATCCAGTTTCAACCCTTGTTCAGACAAGCCTAGATCAGCAGCACTTAGAAGCTCCTCCAGTTAAGAACTTTCCACATGAGGTCTACATAGATGGATGGACAATCACCTACAAAGAATTCCAACCACCGAAGCGAGTTAAGAAGCAGAATAGACTGGTAAAAGTCAATCCTCCGAGTCAGCAAGATGGCAGCACATCAAACAACACTTCTATCGCAACAGATCCAACCAAAGGAAGATGTTATCATTGTCAACAAGAAGGACATTATATCAGATCCTGCCCCAAAAAGATCAACAGTCGACTCATGGAAGTGGCCCGAGCCCAGTCACTACAGAATAGTCATCAACATGTGATGTCAGTGCCTGATGCAAAGGAAGTCCCTGATAATAGATGACAAATGAAGAGTGTACAAGAAAATTTGTCCTTGATGTTCTTGCAGATGTATCGTGTTCTAGTAGTTCTTGAGCCCTTATGTAATAAAACGTTAGTAGCGAAGTAAAGTCAAGTCTTTCGCCCATGTGTGGCCTGTGAATCTGTAATGTTTGTTGTTTGTCCTTATGATAATGATTGTTTTGGATCTTTGTAATGTGTGCAATGATTTTGTGGGTTTCCTCATAATCTCATTTAAGTTTAGTTGATAGGCTTAAGGTTCATGCATAGAAGGTTGGGTTTCTGTTCCTTCTGTTCCCTCTATCCTATCCTTCTGGAGCAGTCTGTCTTTATCCGCTTATACCTCTGTTTGTGGATGTTCAAAAATCATGGAACAATTCTGGACACAAGTAGACTTCATGATCTTTCTCTGAGCGCAAGAACCACCCTGATAGTTGTTATGGTTTTGGAGTTATGAAATTCACAAGTTGATGCATCTGTGCTGTCTGGAATCTGGAATAGTTTCTGTTTTCTGCTGTTTTGACGACCTTAACTACAGAATCTGGAAAAGTGTTCTACATGAAAGTTGTAGAGGATTTCATAATCTTTCCATAAAGATAAACTGCAACTTCATTGGATAAACAGAGCTCGAGTTCTAGCTGTTTTACTGCACTGCTGTTTTGCTACTCGCGAGAAATTTCAGAATTCTTGTTCTTACCTTTACATATGAGTTTCTCTGGGATATCAGAAGATGGTTATGGCTGTCAACATGCTGGAAATAATATGCAAACTACCCTTTTGTGTTCTCTAGTCGGTCCTTTCTTAAGGGGGGTAGTGCTTTGATCAACAGATATTGAAGTTGTGAGTTGTCTCTTATGGTACTTCATGAGTATGATCATCTATCCTTGCTCATGTTGCTTTTGTTGGTCCTGATGACAGGAAATGTGGTATACCATGAATCAGGATCCTTATATGCCACCTCTCACTGATGATCATGAGTATAATGAAGCCGAACACTATCAAAATAACAATGTTGAAGTTCAAGTTGGGAGTGATCCGAGTCAGAATCCACAACAACGAAAGCGAAAAAGGAAAGCCAAAAAGAAGCTTACTGAAGCAAGTAGAGCACAGCGCAATTTTACCAATGGAAGGTTGAGCAATATGGATATGGATAACATTCAAGGTGCTACAAAAATGGTTGGTGGTTACATTCAAGTGAGCTCAACACAAGTTTTTGCTCTGTTTGATCCCAGTGCTTCGCACTCTTTCATCTCCGTCAAGTGTTTAGAGACGAACAAGATGACAAAGTGTCCAACAAAGAGGCCCTTGATAGTTCATACCCCAATTAGAGAAATGCAGACAAATCAGATGTGCCCGAAAGTCAGTCTTGTCATAAACAAAGAAAACTTTACCGTAACCTTCATTGTTTTGGAGTCACTCAATATTCCTATGGTTCTTGGTAATGGCTGGTTGTGTGCGCACAAAGGAGTAATTCATGGTACTCAATGCACAATGCTTCTAACTGCACCGTCAGGGAAAAGAATTGAGTATCACGGCTGTCAACTTCAATCTGAGAAAGTTGATGCCTTGTACAATGGAGTGCAGACTAAGGATGTTATCGTGGATAATGATGAGCATATGGCTAAGAACACAGATGGGCAAACATCTTCAGTGGAAGTCGATACAACAGACCATCTGGCAAATGCAGGATATCCGGTCAAGATACTAGAAACAGTCTGGAGAACTTTTAATGGAAGAATGTTTAAAGTGTGTAAAGTTCAGTGGAGTAACCTAAGTGAAGAAGAGGCAATGTGGGAAAACGAGGAACAACTGCAGACCAAGTTTCCACATCTCTTTGAGTTGTAAGCCAATCAAGTTAGCGATCAAGATAAGTTTGGGATAATCAAGGGTAATAATCTTTTCTTGGAATCTTTGTTCACAAGTTATGATCATGAAACATCAGTGGTTTGATAAGCTTGGTATACAAGTGTGAAGTGAAAGTGTTATCAAGATCTTTTCTCGTCTCTCTCCGGTGCTCTGAGTCTCTCCTGAATCTCGGGACGAGATTCTCTTAAGGGGGGTAGTTTTGTGACACCCTAAAATTTGCCCAATTTTAAAATAGGTAAAAATGTTCCTTTATTAATTTTTGGTGTGCATTTAATCTAGGATTAAATAATTTTCATAATATTAAAATTTGGATAGCAACATGATGTGGCATTCATGCTGGTGCACTTTGAATTTTTGAGATGAGTGGTTTTGGTCAAAACTTGGTTTGAATTCAAATTCTTTTTGAAATGGGTTTGTTTTGAGCTGGAAATAAAAAGAAAAGGCTTTATTTTCTTTTTCTCCCCCTCTCCTTGTTTTCGGCCCGAGCGGCCTGGTGGCCCAGCCCACCGGCCACTCCTCCCCTCCTCTCTCCTGCTGCGCTGGGCCTCCTTCCCCTCTTTCCCTTCTCCGTTGCGGCCCAGCAGGCGGCCCGCTCGCGCTCGCCAGCGAGCGCCCGCGCCCCTCCCCTTTTCTCTCTCTGACGCCGCGGTCCCACGCGTCAGCGCCCCTCTCCCCTACCTCCCGCTCTGCTCACTCGAACGGCCGAGCGCAACCGCCGCATCCCGCTCCCCCTCGCGACGTGGGCACGAGCGCCCGCACCCGTTTCCCTCCCCTCGGCTATAAACCGGAGCCGTGCTCCTCCGCGCCTCCTCTTTTCCCTCCCTCCACTGGCCCTCGCCTGCCTCCAAACCTCCAGAGCAAAGCTTCGCCATAGCCGAGCACGCCCGCCGCCGTTGCCTCGCCTCCTCGCTGCAACTCTGACCGATTCAGCGCGGTAGCATCACCTACACCGCGTAAGGAGCCTCCCCGTACTATTATTTTGGCTTCTACCGCTGTTAACCCTTCTCGCGACCTCGCCGTTGTTTCAGAGGGCTCCGCCGGCCGCCATCCGCCACAATTCGTCGGCTCCGCTCCTCTCCGGCCTCCATACTCATCGCGGTGAGCTCCGCCGTGCCCTTCTATCTCTCTCCCCATACCTTCCCCGTGTCGAATGGTGCCTCCTAGGAGCAAAATCGGGGAGCGCCGCCGCGGATTTCTCGTCGCA
Organism: Coix lacryma-jobi var. lacryma-jobi; assembly: GCA_009763385.1. Lineage (NCBI taxonomy): Eukaryota > Viridiplantae > Streptophyta > Magnoliopsida > Poales > Poaceae > Coix > Coix lacryma-jobi. The sequence continues at coordinate 40,289,158 of CM019829.1, forward strand.
GGTGATGGCGCCGCCGCGCACGCCGTTCCCCTCCGCCGTGCGCTGCCCTCCCCTCCCATGGACTAATCTGGTCCATCGGTGCCCGATCCAAGCACCACGGTTGGCTGATACCCCTTCGGGGGAAGTTTTGCAAAACGCCCCTTATAAAGATCAAGGCCTCAACCCGCACTCCCTCTCCTACTATTCCCTGAGTCTTGAGAAACTTCCTTTAAGACCCTTGCGCTTTTGCTCATTTGAGGCGCAGTCCAGCCGGTTTTCAAATTGTTTTATTTATTTAAATCTGCAAAATCAAGTTTCAGCATATTTACAAGTTTGCCACTGAGTTAAAACGCTTATAAAATCTACGTTTTAGCTCCGTTTTGATCCGTTCAACTTGCGTTAGCTTCGTAATTTAGTGCTCTATCCGTTTATGTCCCTGTTACCCTGTTTTGGACAAGTTAGCTATAGGGTCCTAGCCAGCCAAGTTTAGGGCTTTAGAAAACCCCGTTTCGGTCGTATCTTTCGTGCCGTAACTCCGTTTTCAGTGAACCAAATATCGTCGTGATCGTAGGATCGAGTACTTCTGTTTTATCAAAGTTTTATTTATGTTTACCACTGTTGGTGTATTGTTCTAATGGATAGCCTTGTTTGCAATGCATGTGTGCTCTTGGATGCCTGTGTGGTGTTCTGTGATCGTATGTCCAGTCGGTGAGATATACGTTGGTGATCAAGAAGAAGTTTGTGATCCAGAGATCGTGATCAAGAGTCAACCTTTGGAAGTATACAAGTCAACAGAAAAAGGGATCTTGAGTTAAGGCAAGTATAGCAATCGAGTTTTCTCTTCGCAATCATGATCATGTTACTTAATTAATGTATGCATCGAATGATAAAAATGACTTATTAGCAACTTAAGAAATTATCTGTACAAGTGCCTTCGGGTTTTACAGTGCAACTGATGGGGGTTATATGGCTCTGGCTTTAGCTCAGTATGAGGACCTTTTCTAGCTTGTTAGAGGTTACCCTTGTGGCGCCAATGGGGGATAGCAGACTGGGGATTCCCTGTGACTGGTTGAATCACCCAGACTGACTAATGAAACCTAGCGGCCCTAACTTGTTAGACGAACCTTTGAAAGGCTTCATCGTGAACCCTGCCGACTTTCCTTGGAAGTGAGTTAAGAGGCTGATCACCTCGGGCAAATGGGCAATTCACGTCTCACAGTGAAAGTGTACACCTTTGCGCAAAGTTTATTAAACTGATATATCAGCCGTGCTCACGGTCACGAGCGGCCTTGCAGACCTTTTACATTAAGATTATGACTTTTGTTGGTTAACATGTTCATTGTTTACCATTTTATGCTATTCATTATTTATGTTACATTGATCATGAAACTCGGGATCTATATCCTTGTTGCTATACTTGTTGAGTTCAACATGGACTCACTCTTGTTTTTCCCCCACGCACCCCAGTCTCCATCAGAGTCGCGCAGCGGAAGCGTGGTGGTGACGCAGATGAGTTTCCTAGAAGGCCGATGGAAGTGCTAGGCATAGCTTAGGCTTGTGGTCAACCAGTCAGTTGTTCCCTGTGGAGTTGGTGTCTCCATCTGAAGATCGGAGTGTTTTCCCGCTGTCTGTTCCTTAAGGTTATGTTCTTTGTGTTTATATGTTATATATGAGCATTGTCTTTCGATATTACCCTATATTTGTGGCTATATGTGAGATTTGACATCCTGGGCTCACATATGGTGTATACCTGGTTTTATCCTTAAAACCGGGTGTGACACGCCTGCACCAGGAGCTCGACTCTCGGACGATTTTTCCCGCTTCGCATTTTTCTTGCTGCCGACTTTTTTCGGTCGATTCCCGTTTTTTTTCATTTTCTTGGTTGCAACATTTTTTTTCTACATGCCTTGAGACTGTCCCGGTCGATTTATCATTCTCTTTTTATCCATGCATTTTTTTCTCCGTGCGGTTTTCTTGCATCCCTGATTTAATTTGTGTGTGGAATAGATTGCTTCCCATGTGTTGTTTACGATTTTATTTTATTCTTCATTCACCGAGGATTAGAAAACGAGTAAACCTTATAAAGTTGCAGCAAATCATGCATCCAAGATTTGATATTAAAAAAGCGACTTCCCATTTGATGTACATAAGATTTTTTTTAAATCGATGAAGTTTGTAAATCAACATAAAATTGCCGCAATGCATTCATGAAAACACACATTGTGTTACATTTGCATAGCGCAATGCATTCATGAAAACACACGTTGTGTTACATTTACATAGTAAGGAGGCTAAAAAAACTAGAATCATTTGCACATGCCAAAATTGGCCACATGGATCATAGTAAAATGTGGCGCCCTCTCCGAACACCAGAGAATATATATGATCATTCAAATCCACCAAATATGACAGACACTGATGTTTGAAGACAGAGCTAAGGGTGATTCATGGAAGAATGCGACTGTCATCAGTCGATGGAAGTCCCAACAAGCCCTGAAAGCAATATGGTAAATAAGTTGAAATGGCAAGGAGTTAAAAAAACAATACAAGATCCACTTTTGTTCGCACCTAGTAAGATCTGAACTGAATCAGGAGTAACATTCTTGAAACTGTGAACTTAAAGGGATCGCTAAGTAAAAACTAAAGGAGCATGAGAGGATCATGGAGTATGTTTTGTATACAGGAATATCACAATCCCATGCTCACAGTTGCCGTTTCTGGAGACTCAGATGAAACAGACTACCAATTAATTTCAAATAACAAAAGTCAATTAAAGATCAAATCAGGAACTATTTCATGTTTTGGAAATTTTGTGCTTATATTGAAAGCAAATGTGAGTTTAAACGTTGTGCTCCACCCCATCAAACAGTTTCCGGCAAAGTGACAACAATTGTGTTTATCTAAAAACATGCCTTTTATGTTCAACGAAGTTGACTTCCCCTGGTTTCTATCTGACAGTTCATATTTAAAACTCTAGAAACATAAATTATAGAAATACTATATATATATATATAGGACCCCGCTATTTGAAGCGCAGCGCTCTAAATATTATTTAGAGCGTCACTAGCCATCAGTTCCTGCAACCATAAAAGTTACTACTAATTCTCACCCGCAATCGTAAATGGCAGCCACACCATTCTCTCTTCCATCCCGCAACCGTAAAAGTTACTGCTAATTCTCATCCCACAACCATAAATGTTATCTAGATCATTCTCTTCCTTCTACGACATTTACGATTGCGGGCTGAAATATTTACGGTTGCGGGGTCGCTTTGCTAGTGCATACAGAAAGATGGTTGTTGATAAAAACATTTACGGTTGTGGGATTTGGGATGCTCCATTGGCGCTCTAAATATTATTTAGAGTGTTATATCCTAAATAGCAGTTCTATATATATATATATATAACTGTTATTTAGCTCGCAGCACTCTAAATAATATTTAGAGCACCGGTCTCCGTCGTGCCACCAATTGACGGAGCCAACTAACGTCATCAAACTTTGTAAACCATAAAAGACCGATATTTTACTACTACTCACACACGCATAGAAATAGCACAGATTGTTGCCTTTGTGCAGCATAAACCACGACATTCATTGCTCATTTATTCTCATTCATTTTGTATATAAATTGGTACAGATAATTTGTCTTTCCATTTTTTTCACATGCTCGTTTTCTTTCCATCGGGATCTCAAGAAAGTAGTATTGGCGGTGACGCTCCTCCCACACAGCAGCGGTGGCGCTCCTCTCACACGGCGGCGACTCCTTCCAATAGGACATGCCCGCCCTCTCTGTGTGCAGTGTCCATGGCCTCATCGGCAATGGCGACAACCCTCCATGGCCACCTTGGAACGTCGACGACCCTCCATGGCCACCTCTGTAGCAGATTGGAGGCAACAACGACGTCCTCCATGGTCACCTCGGTATCTTTGGCAATGGCGGCGGTGGTCGAGTATGAGGTTTAGTGGAGGTGCGGTGTCCCCCTCCCTACGCACCCCTGGTTGCAGCCGCCGGTGTCTACTTCTGCCAACTTGAAGAGTTCCTCAAGTTGTTGTCATGTCCATGGGTCTGCTCTCATCCTTGCCGTGGTGGCAGATCCATGGAGGAAGCCGGCAAATCCAGTCTGTGGAGGTAGTGTTGGATTTTGTATAGTACGTATTAGCTTCTGAATTTTTATCCGCAGTGGGTGAGGATTTGTTCAATAAATCATTAGCTCTGTCAGTGTTTCTTTTGTTGTTTCTCCCATTTTTCTCCGAAGTTAACAGATTGGCAGAATACTGTTATTCTTCATTGACGAAAGCGTTGTCTTGCCTTCTTCCACGAGATGACAAACTCTTGTTGTCTAACGCATCTTGTTAATCTGTGTCTGTCCTCAAACAATATAGGAGGCAGCTCTTAGATAGTCTTGGGATGCAGTGACAGCTCTGGCAAAATTTGGTTCTGACTCCAGGCGTTTCCGAGAAGTTTACTATTTTATTTTTTTTTTTGTTTTCTGAATAAGACGTACTAGCAAACTGTAATTTTGAGCTTGTGCGAGCAAATGTGGAATGTAAAGTTTGGATGAATTTTTGTGTGCACTAGTGTGCCATTGAATCTGTTTGATGTATTTTAAAGCATGTTGACAATTACTACTATTAGAAAGTCCTAATTCAATTATTACCGTTGAAAAATGAAAAAAAAAAGATGAATCAAAGAATTACAACTTGGTAATTTTTATAGCATCTGTGAAATTCTAAGAGCGAACAGGTTTCAGGAGTTCATACTGAAGTATTTTCTCTCAATAATTACAGTACTAAGATTACTCTTTTGGTGATATTCCCTTTCCATCTACGTTAAACTTAATTTACGGTTGTCAGACATTAATTTGAGATATTTTATTTATAATTACGTTAAACATAATTTACGGTTGCCAAATATGGTATTTAACTATTTATTACCAGCAACAGCCGCTACGGCGTTGATTCATGTGCCATCCACAAGGCAGTTACGGTCTAATTGAACAAAAAAAATTACTCTCAGACTACTTTGGTAGGGAATTTAACGGTTCCATTATCAAGTCCATTCTACTTTTAGGTGTGAAAGCAGCAAACCACGCCAATTTCTCCTTGCTTGATATGGATTTTTAAATCCTTACACGATTGTCGTCATTTAAAATAAACAAATCACAAGTACTTTCTTTCCATAAAGTGATTTACGGTTCTGACAACAAAAATACCTTTTCAACTATAGATACATCAGACTTTACGCTGCAGTCTACTGCTTTTACGGTTCAAGAACCACCTTTTACAGCTAATAATATATTTTTATGGTTAAGAAACCACCTTTTAAGGTTAGCAATATGCTTTTACGGTTTAGAAACCATCCTTTATTGTTGTATTGTTGGGAATCTCGGATGCGTGACTGAGCACGTCGCCGTCACGACGCTCTAAACAATATTTAGAGCGCAGCGCTCCAAATAGCGGCAAATAACTGCTATTTAGCTCGAAGCACTCTAAATAATATTTAGAGCACCGGTCTCCGTCGTGCCACCAATTGACGGAGCCAACTAACGTCATCAAACTTTGTAAACCATAAAAGACCGATATTTTACTACTACTCACACACGCATAGAAATAGCACAGGTTGTTGCCTTTGTGCAGCATTAACCACGACAGAACTAACGTCATTTTGTATATATATATATATATCCGAGAATCACCATTTAAAATTATTTCTGCCCTTTTTCTCTACTCTTTCAATTTCTTTCTGTTCATTGCATCTTTCAACACGATTCAGCGGCGTTCTAGATAGCCTTATTGACTGTAGGACAACCTCGACGTGTCTTTTCTGGATGAGTCTTCCCGATCGAAAGATCTTCTCGAGCTCTCTATTGAGGAAGGATAGGATCCAAATCGGCCTGACCGATCTCTTGATTGGCCTTCAATGATCTTGTGGTTGTTTACTATGTGATATAAGTTATCTGTGACCTCAGGCATGCTAACGCTAGTTTGTTTTTTTTAAGGAACATAGCGCTAGTTTGTTGATGTGCTTCCAATAAGGGATAGATATCAAACATAAAGATTAGTCGGGCGGTTCCATCGTGGTTCCTGTTAGATCCGAGAGAAATAGAGAGGCAAAGAGGAGAGAAATGAATCTGATTATATCTATATCATCTATAAGACTATAATTAATATTAAAAGGAGAAGAGAATGGTAATATTAAAAAGCGAAATTCCCCATTTTTATCAAAACTGTCCACATCAACGAATCTATGACAAGTTTTTTATTTTAAATTGTTTACATTGTCAAAACTTCTTTTTGAATTCTCAGATTTTTTAATTTAACGTTAAAAATGGGGTGATATTCTAAATTTTAATTCCAAAATATGAGAATTTTAAAATAACTTTTCATGCTCTAAATAATTTTCAATTAAATACTTATCAACACTAAAATTATAGATCTTATTGAGCATTATAATTTTGGTGTAAAATTCATCCTCCCCGATTTCATATCCAAAGTTATGAATCCTTTTAGATAAGCATTAAAGGTTTGTAGTATAATAACCAAGGAACTTTGATCGCTTCTTAACTCCTCTCAGATGCACTCCTAGAAAATATTATTTTAATAGTCATGTTGTCTACTACTCCCTCCATATTGAAAAATATGACGTTTTGGACAAGGTTTGAGTCAAACATTGGGAATATAAATCATAAATAACTTTTAAATTATTGAGTTTAGAGATGTAAAAATCATATAAATAAATTTATCTTGAAAAGTACTTTCATAAAAATATACATATACCACTTTTCAATAAATATTTTTAAAAAAACAAGTGATCAAAGTGATGTTTTGGAGACCGTGTCACTGTCTGAAACGTCAAGCTCTACAATATGGAGGGAGTAGTCTTTTAGATAATGAAAGTGTCTATGAGAAAATTATCATGATTAAAGAGTGTCTTGTAATAAAAACAGTATTAAGTATGGTTTATCGACAAATTAAGTAAGGTTCATTGACAAATATCAATATTAAAAAGTGTCCTACAATAAATTTATCCAATTATAAGGCTACAAGTAACCTAAGTTTCGTGGAAAGAGTGGTGATGTTTGGTTCCTTCAATGCAGGGCCGTATCTATGATTTGGAGAACCCTGAGCAAAACATATCCTCTTGGACAACATATCTAAAAGACAGGGCAGTCAACCCTTAGATTTGGAGGTGGCCCTAAAATTCAAGAAGTAAATGAGATTCTTTCACAACATATCTATAGCACCTCTTTGAGTTTGAGCTGCAACTAAGTCTTGCAGTTTTCATGGCCATAATTGTACCTCCTATTTGTAGAAGACATAATGAAGATGAATGAAATAAACAAAAATCATCTCCAATTACCTGATTATTATGCAAAATTTCAGAATATCTAATAGATTAATCTGCTATCTAAGATACAACAATAGACAATGAGAAGAAAGTCGTATGCGTATGCGTACCATGGTAGGTGATGGCGCGGTGTTGGACTGCCGGCATCGGCGTGCCGCAGATGCATAACGTAGCCCTAGCAGCGGCACAGCAAATGAAAACAAAACAATTCTTTGTACATACCCCCTCTGTCCACAAATAAATAGATTGCTAGAGTTGTTCTAAGTCAAACTTTTTAAACTTTGACCGAATTTTTTTAAAAAACTATCAAGAATGATAATCTTAAATTCGTATCATTAGATATATCAAAGAATATATTTTCATAATGTGTCTATTTTATATCATAGATGTTATTACTCTTTTCTATAAAATTAATCAAAGTTTAAAAAATTTGACTGGCATGGATTCTAGGAATTGATTCTTTCATGGACAGAGGGAGTATATGAGAAGCGAAGGAGCCAAGGACCTAAGCAGCTGGTGAGCATGGTGCATGGGTGGCTACAGGCCTTACTTTAGGCCAATACTTCAATTTACAAACCATTGTTTGCCTATGATGAGGGACGACCCGATCTTCCGAGAGGTAGCGATACGTTCGATTGGTGGAGAACTCGACGTTGGCGATCTGGCTTCAAATCAGACACGATTCGAACCCCTGCAACCGTTACACCACTGCTCTGTTGGTTATCAACCAAGCACAACTTGATTGACCTCGCCAAGAAGGCTAATCCTGCAAGCGAATCGAAGAACACAAGCAAGAAGGTAAAAACACACAATCTGAAATTGCAAATATGAATATCACGAATTTATATGGAGGGTTCAAGAACTCGGTTCCAAAGGACTAATCGACATAGTGGAGGAGATCAAGAACGGGGGCCCTGGATCACTGTAAAAGGATTTGTCACCACAGTTACAATGAACGATTCAGTTTCTCGATGGAAAACTAAACTCTAAACAAAACTCAAGACCTAACAACGACGACGACGGCTAATTATAGGGTTTAGGATGTCATCTATGCTGGACGCGCCCCCTAATGGGCTCTAAGACGATACACGGCCCAACGGACCAAAATACGGTGACGCAGCACCCTGGCAGATTCTGGACGCTGACTTGTTTCGACGATTCCCGTTGACTCCAGACGTATTTTGACTTGATTCCAAAGCCATTGGTTAGCTTATCAAATTATCTTTCCAACCATATCTGGTTCGTCGAAAACGGAGTCTGTATGCGTCCGGAGCGTTGATTTTACCCGGGACTGCTCCTGAATTCCGAGAGTGACGTGGAAGCTGAGTTGGAGACGGATTGCAACTTGGGGAAGACCATGACGTCGTTGTGTCCAGCGTGGCGATGTCCTCATCATCCTCCCCTTCTTGAATTGGAGTCGTCCTCGACTCCATCTTGGCGATGTCCTCATCATCTCCTCCTTCCAGAATTGGAGTCGTCCGTGACTCCATGTCATCTCCAAGCTCCTGCAAAAGGTTAGTAACCGCACAACGCGAAACACAAGGCATAGGAATATGTGCAGCAACACTAACATGTCGAGAAAGCATAGTATAACAAGGAGCATAATTATTATCATTAGTTGTAGCTAGAAAAGCACCTCCTTTTAACTTAATCTCATTATTTTTAGCAATGTCTATCGGGGGTTTATTTTTATTTTTAATCTCTTTAGCATGTTTAATAATATCCGTAGGAGACAAAGGCAGCAAAGTAATTTTCTTGTCCTTATGTATGATAGTGTATGTATTATTTCTACCATGGTGTAAAGCATCATTATCAAATTCCCATGGACGTCCTAACAAAATAGAACAAGCTTGCATAGGGACAACATCAAAATCAACAGTATCATGATAAGAACCTGTGAAAAAGCTAATGCGTGTTGATTTAGTTACCTTAGTCATACAATTATTATTGAACCATTGAAGTTTATACGGATATGAATGTTGTCATGTGGTCAAGCCAAGCTTCTCAACCAAATCTGAACTCACCAAGTTGTTGCAACTCCCGCTATCAATGATGGTGAGAACACGACAACCCTGCACAATGAGATACATGTGGAACAAATTGTGGCGTTGGATCTTCATCTCTTCTTCTTCATGTCCCACACGTGTACTCAACACTCGCTGCACAAGAAGACTAGGATAGTCCGCAGCAGCAGCCACCGAGTCAATAGTAATGGTCTCCTTGGCTTGATCGTCCTCGGTGGAATCTGCAGCAATATTAGCAGCAAGAGCAAAATCATCTTCAACATCACTAGTACTTACATATCCATCCTCGGTAGCAATGAAAGCACGACGACTGGGGCAATCCTTCATGACATGTCCCATGCCTTTGCATCGGTGGCAAATGATTGTAGAGCTGGACGAGAAAGATCTAGTAGAAGCGCCCGAAGTGGCACCTTTCTTGAATTGTGGAATCTGCACATTAGACAATTTACTTACCCCTGAAGGTGTAGATGGCTGTGGTGCAGCAGGAAGCGTGGGCGTCTCCGGCTCGGAACGTTGCTGAAAAGTCCTCTCATTATTGTACCTGAAAGGTTGGTGTTGTTTGCGGCCCTGTACTTCGCGTTCAGCTTTAAGAGCAAGATGATATAATTGGCTGAACCTGTTCCAATCTTTGTAATCAAGAATATCCTGGATATCACGATTCAAACCACCAAAGAATCTAGCACTAGCATCATCATCATCTTCATGTATACCACAACGTGCTAAACCAATAAGCAATTCTTGATAATATGCCTCTACCACTTTATCACCTTGTTTTAAAGTTTGCAGTTTCAAACGTAGATCACGTTGGTAATAAGGAGGAACAAAACGAGATTTCATGCGTTGCTTTAAAGCATTCCAAGTTTGATGCACAACAGCAGCATTATTAGCATTGCAAAGATCACTCTACCAGAATAAAGCAAAATTTGTAAACTCACTAGTAGCAAGTCTAACTCTATGCTCAGCAAGAACATTATGAGAATCAAATTTTTGTTGAACAGCAAGTTCTCAATCTAAATATGTCTCTGGATCCATATTACCAGCAAAAGGAGGTAGGCTAAATTTAATTTTAGCAAAAGGATCATTATTATGATTATTACCTCCCATACCTCGACGATTGAAGTTGAGGCGGGGACGTGGACCAGCGTCAGCATCCGCATCGTCATCACCAAAAGCATCCGCATCGTCATCACCAAAAGCATCCGCATCTTCGCCATCACGATGAGGTTGAGGGCGTTGTTCCAGCTGTTCAATGCGGTTGACCAGATTGTTCACGTTGCGCGTCAGCTCGGTCATAAGGTTGCGTTGTTCATTCATGAATGTTGTAAGCTCGCCTTTGGACACGCACTCATTGAAGTCTGCCGGAATTCCTGCCATTGTTAGAAGCTAGAAAAAGACAACAGAAAAGTATTATCCCTATCAACTAAAAGGAACCAAGTGGTGGTGGTGAAAGTGGAATGCAAAAGCAGAAGCGGTTTACCACCGTCTTGCCTGTATTCTTACCAACGCCAAACAAGATCAACCAAAGTGACGAAGCAATCTGTTGTTGAGGGTGGGTAACAGGTGCAAGATGAACCTGTGCTGACAGAAGTATATGTGGAGCTATAGGTAGGCACAATATGACAGCAAGGATTAGCAATTAACGAATACAGATTAGCAAAGTTCAATAAGTATCCAAAGCACAAGTCACAATTGCTGGCTAAGACGTGTGTAGACGTAGCGCAACAAGATGGAACAAAGAATGATGGAAAGAACACACAGAACAAGCAAAGAGCACTGATTTTTCCTTTTTCCTGAATTTTCCCTTGATTTTCCAAAAAGGTACTAGTAGGAATCAAACTTTTTTATTTTTTCACTATTTTTTTTATATTTTTCTCTGAACAAGGATCACACAAGATGCAACCACAAAAATTGGCACCTGCAACTGAGGTGGGATGTGGTCTATAGAAAATCAGCAAGTTCTCTGAAAAGCGTGCTGAAACCTTGTCAATTTTTTTTATTTATTTTCCCGAATTTTGTTGGCAATTTTGAGGGGACCAAACAGGGCGAAGCCTAGTTTGTGTCCTTGTGACTAACAGCAGTAGGTAGATGCCAGATGATGTAAGGAGGGCTGCGATGCAGGCAAAAATTAGAGCGGTTGGTAACCTATCTAGGGTTTACGCGGCGGCGAGAATTTACACAAGGCGGCTAGCGGGGCAAGTCGAGTAATGTGGTGGCTTCGACTTGTTGTTTAGAAACAGTGGATGGGATAGCGGCGGAAACAAAGAAACAGCAACGAGCACGTTGAACTATGACGACGAACACAACCTAAACCAGCAAAACAACTCGACCACGGACACAAACACAACAATGCGAATCTGAAACAAAATTGCAAACGCACAAAAGGCGATGGGACATCGAAAATTGAAATATTTTTTAGGCTTTTTTTGGACTATAGGTAATGAACAGATATGAATGTAAGGCAAACGAGATTATACGTCGCGGGAAACCTAAAATATCCGATACCAATTGATGAGGAACGGCCCGATCTTCCGAGAGGTAGCGATACGTTCGATTGGTGGAGAACTCGACGTTGGCGATCCGGCTTCAAATCAGACACGATTCGAACCCTGCAACCGTTACACCACTGCTCCGTTGGTTATCAACCAAGCACAACTTGATTGACCTCGCCAAGAAGGCTAATCCTGCAAGCGAATCGAAGAACATAAGCAAGAAGGTAAAAACACGCAATCTGAAATTGCAAATATGAATCTCACGAATTTATATGGAGGGTTCAAGAACTCGGTTCCAAAGGACTAATCGACACAGTGGAGGAGATCAAGAACGGGGGCCCTGGATCACTGTAAAAGGATTTGTCACCACAGTTACAATGAACGATTCAGTTTCTCGATGGAAAACTAAACTCTAAACAAAATCCAAGACCTAACGACGACGATGGCGGCTAATTATAGGGTTTAGGACGTCATCTATGCTGGACGCGCCCCCTAATGGGCTCTAAGACGATACACGGCCCAACGGACCAAAATACGGTGACGCAGCACCGTGGCAGATTCTGGACGCTGACTTGTTTCGACGATTCCCGTTGACTCCGGACGTATTTTGACTCGATTTCAAAGTCATTGGTTAGCTTATCAAATTATCTTTCCAAGCATATCTGGTTCGTCAAAAACGGAGTCCGTATGCGTTCGGGACGTTGATTTTATCCGGGACTGCTCCTGAATTCCGAGAGTGACGTGGAAGCTGAGTTGAAGACGGATTGCAACTTGGGGAAGACCATGGCGTCGTTGTGTCTAGCGTCGCGATGTCCTCATCAGCCTACATCTTATTTTTTCTATTGAAGCCTATCTCGGGTCAAATATGCTATAAATATAACACCACAAAAAGAGTCTCTTGGAACTCGAACTCTAACCATTTCGGAGGAGAGTTACTGATTCTATATTGATCACTCGGTCAGCCGGCCGTTCGTGACATACGATTTAAACTAATTTTATTTCTATTTACTCCCTCGGTCCTAGTTTAATTGTTGTCCTAGTTTAATTGTACGTTTGGAGTTCAAATGTTACCCTAAATTAAATGCACACATAGGTCTCAACTGCTGAACCTGACAGACACGTGCAGCATAGCACACTACAGCAGCAGATCGAGTCTTTGCCGAGTGCTGGCAGCACTCGACAAAGAGCCTTTTGCACTCACTCGGTAAAGAAAATATCGGCAAAGGGCTCTTTGAAAAAAACGAAAAACCCCCGAAAAATAGGGAAAATTTTTATTTAATTGGCGGAGAGGCCCACTGGCCAGCGCCCACTCGTCTCTCTCGAAATCGCAAGTTCTCCTATTTTTCACGCAATTTTCTCTCACGCAGTCAGCAGGATTCGAACTCGCGAGCGAGAAGCAATTTTCTCTCACGCAGTCAGCAAAATTCGAACTCACAACCTCTCGCTCGCGCGGAGCCTCCTCTACCACTGCACTACACACTCATATATGTTCCATCACCATTTCGATTACCCATATATTATACTAAATCGTGTGTAACTTGCTTATTTGAAGCCCTAAACGAATTCAAATTAAAAAGTTGTCAACTACAAAGTTTTCTAACTTTTTGAGATCTACAACTTTTATTTTTGTAGTTCTTCCATCCGAGGTCGTTTATAAAAATTTGAATTTCAAATTTTACAATTTGAAACGCGTAGTTTTCGTTGACAAGATGATTTCAAATCAAAAAGTTGTCAACACCAAAGTTTCCATCTGAGGTATTTTGAAAAATTTGAATTTTAAAATTTTCAAATTCGAACGCAGTTTTGCATAACTAGATGACTTCAAATTAAAAAGTTATCAACTACAAATTTTTATAACTTGTCAAGATCTACAAAGTTTATTTTGGTTGTTTGACCATTTGTGCATCCGACATTGTGGTTCTAATATTATTCACAAACATTATATATCACTCTTGTAGTTTCATAAACTAGCGGAGAGATATTGATTTGTGAACGAATTTATTTTAAGTTTGTCAAATGAAGAAATCACCAAAACAAAAATTGTTCATCTTGATTAGTTAAACAACTTTGTAGTTAAAAACTTTTTCATTTGAATTAATTTACTGCTTCAAAATGTAATTTAAAAACTGGTTTTGCCGAGTGTAAAAAAAAACACTAGGCAAAGAGCTCTTTGCCGAGTGCCAGAAAAAAACACTCGGCAAAGATTGCCAGGAAAAAAAACACTCGACAAAGAATTTTTTTGCCTAGTGTTTTTTTGGCACTCGACAAAGAATTCTTTGCGGAGTGTTTTTTTCCTAGCACTCGGCAAAGAAAAGTGTTTTTATTTGGCACTCGGCAAAGAGCTTCTTTGCCGAGTGCCCGAAAAAACCACTCGGCAAAAAAAACACTCGGCAAAGATTGATTTTCCCGTAGTGGCAGGACCAACGAAGCAGTAGCAATGCAGCATCTCAGTAGTATTTTATTTGTTCTTTCACGGAAAACAAATGAGTTGATTATAAAAATCAGCTCTATGTTCGAACTGTGGAGATTTCCAGCATTCTAGGAACGTGTTCCATCCTCAATGTGCCTCTATGTACACTGCAACTAGTTGATATTAATAGAAGTATTTTGGTAATTTCTTGTCTGTCTTAGTTTTTATGTCTAATCTTAGACATGTAAGAGTCTGTTTAGAACGCAGGAATTTCACAGGAATCATGCAGGAATTTCACAGGAAAAACGTAGGAACGGGGAAAAATTCCCGCGTTCCAAACAGACCCTAAATATTTTGGGACGGAAAGAGTGGAGATAGGGCGAGACACGAAAGAGTGGAGATGGAGATGGTGATGACGAGGGTAAGCAGAGCACTGATTCGCTGTGGGGCGCCGAAAAGTGTGTCCTGGAAAGCACTGGACGCCTCTAGCATCCAGTATCGTCTGACGTCTAGCCTATGATTTCGAATAATCAATAAGGCCTCGCAAGTCGCGCACTCTGGAAACCAGGAGGAATTCGGTCGCAGCAGCCAGCAGCCCCGCGACCCGCGAGCTTGCGCGCACGTTATCCCCGCGCGACCAAGCGCAGGCGGGTGCGGCGCGGGGCCGTATGTCCCGCGCCGCGCGCGCCTCTCGTTGCGTCGGCTCCATTTCGTTGGCCGCCAGCCAGAGCCATCCATCCAGGCATCGAGCGCGCGCGCGGTGTGGCCTTGTGCTTATATAGCTGTCCATGCATCTCTCTCTTTCGCTGTGCGGCGCTGCTTATTTCAGCCCGTGCCGTGCGTGGTGTTCTTTACAGCAGTAAAAAACATCGTGCTGCCGCGAGCTACCTTGCCACGCCTCTCTCTCCTCCAGCTTTAGGTGGCAATAGCAAGCAGCCTGCTGCAGGCGAGAGAGCCCGGCCGCGGCCGGCTGGCAACGATGATGAACAAGGAGGAGGAGGACCTCGAGTCGCCGCTGCTGGCCGACAAAGAGCCGTCGCCGGCGCAGGCGCAGGCGGACGGCGCCAAGGGCAGCACGTACGCGCTCGTCTGCGCGCTCCTGGCCTCCCTCACCTCCATCATCTACGGTTACAGTAATCTAATCCTTCGCTGCTGCTTTATTTTCTTGGCAATTGTGGGCACCATGCATGATCTGATCATCTGTATGACAAGCGGATGAACAAACATGCATGTCACCAGCAATTTTCATCATCGGCACGTGCGTTCTTTGATCGATTTGCAGACCGCGGGGTGATGAGCGGCGCGCAGAAGTTCGTGCAGGCCGACCTGCGCGTCACGGACGCGCAGCTGGAGGTGCTCATCGGCGCCACCAGCGTCTACTCCCTCGTCGGCTCGCTGGCGGCGGGCTGGGCGTGCGACCGCGCGGGCCGGCGCCGCACCATCGAGCTGTCCGCGGCGCTGTTCCTGGCCGGCTCCGCCGTCACCGCCGCCGCCAACGGGTACGCCGCGCTCATGGCAGGACAGCTCGTCGCGGGCGTGGCCAGCGGCTTCGGCCTCGTCGTCGCGCCCGTCTACATCGCCGAGATCTCGCCGGCCAGCGCTCGGGGCTTCCTCTCCTCCATTCCTGAGGTACATACTAGCTAATCCCTCCGTCGCGCCACAGAAGACGATATGTGATACGTCTTTATTAAACTTTCTTAATTTTGACTAAGTTTATAAAATACGTACGACATTTATATCTCTAAATAATTTTATTATAAAAACATATTAAATGATCTACCTAATGATACTAATTAAGTATTATAAATATTAATATTCTTAATATATAATTGGTCAAAGTTATAAAATGTTGACTTCTTGTGAGTAGGTGAGAATGATAACTATTTTGGAATGAAGAAACGAGAATGACATCTATTTTAGAACGGAGAGAGTAGTTGGTATGACGATGACCGGCGATGGGCTCTCCACGACCGTACATATTATGTATTATGTGCATAGTTGTTCGTCGTCGTTCTTCTTGATTAGGCGATCTTATAGCCTGTTTAGATCTCAAATCTTTGCATTCTAATAAATATTTTAGTTGTAAACTTTACAACTTAAAATTTTACAAGTAGTTGTAAACTTTACAACTTAAAATTTTACAAGTAGTTGTTTAGTTGGCTGTAAATTTTTAGGTGGACTGTTACAAACAAGATTCTATAGTTGGTCTACACGAGCTCTAATACAAAATTACAAGGTTTTTTTTCTTAAAGATTCCAAATTCCAAATCTTACAAACTTATTTTCTCAAACTTTACAGACCCCTGTTTAGATCCAAACTTCCAAAAATTAGTCTAAATTCAAAATCTTTTGGAATTTTGGGAGCAACTAAACTGGGCCTTATTAAACAATACGTACGTACGGCGGGAGGTGTGGTGCATCATATCATCTATTGCTGAGTAAGGAGGAGGGAGAAGGGAGGAGGTACTCCGTAGGATTCATGACTAGATTCGTACGTGTACATGTGTTCATGACTAGATAATTGAATGTGGTTAGCTGGAGATCTGACATCCTAGGTATGTTTCATGACTAGATTCGTACGTGTACATGTGTTCGTCCCAAAATTTATTAAATGGAGTTGCAATTTAAAATGGATGTGAGTTTGATCGCATCTGAAAATGCGCGGCATCTACTTGGAGAGCGAAATGGAATCGGAGTTCTCTGATGTGACCCCAGCTGGGTTGAGTTAATTTATATACAGTAGTTGGGGTCTAAGACTACCCGCAGCGGCTACGCTATGCGCGGATAGCGGAAAAATCAGCCGCAGCGGCGTCCTCTGCACGATACGCTACGGCCGCGCGTCCGCCAAATTTGAGGGAGTAGCGGAGGCACACTATGCGCGCTCGGCTGGCCCACCTGCTCGCCCACGCCGCCGGAGAGGAAGGAGAGCTCGGCGGCGAGGCGGAGCGTGGAGGGGAAGGAGAGCGCGGCGGCGGGGAAGAGCAGGAGCGGCGCCAGCACGGCGGGCGTCCTCTACCCCGCCATGGGAGCTCCGCCGCGGCAGCGCGGGCGAGCTCCGCCCCCGCCGCGCGGGCGAGCTCGGCCCCGCGTGGGAGCTCCGCCGCGGCAGCGCGGGCGAGTTCCACCCCCGGCGTTGGAGCTCCGCCGCGGCCGTGCGGGCGAGCTCCGCCGCGGCCGTGCGGGCGAGCTCCGCCCTCGCCGGGTGCGCGAGCGATGCCGCCATGGAGCTCCGCCGTCGCGCCCTCCGTCCGCCATGGACGGCCGCCGGGTAGGGGAGGAGGAGGGAGGGAGGGGAGGGGAGGGGAGGAGAGGAGGAGGAGGAGGGAGGCAGGGCGGAATGGACGGTCGCGCAGGCGGGCAATGGATAAGAAGAAGGGGAGAAAAAAAGAAAAAGAAAAAAGAAAAAGAAAAAAAATCCTGGCAAGTGGGTCCCATAGTGGATAGAGAATGATATAGAGGATGGATGGATGCGGGAGAAATGAGTATAGAGGAGAGAATCTTGATGACTAGGTAGTATAGAGGATGAAAATAGAGGAACGTGAGTGCGGATAGTCTAACGGCATGAAACAAAACCATAGGTTGGATATATATATAGTTGGACTGTAAGTTGGACCAAAAGTTAAGCTGTTTCGATCCGGCCAGACCTTTGTTTGCTGCTTTTCTACGAGTTATATATGCAGGCTTTAATTTGCCTTTATGTGAATCATCAATCATGAGTTGACGACCATACTCCCTCCGTATCGCTTTTAGATGATGTTTTGGACAAGTTTTGAGTAAAACATTGAGAGTATAAATCATAAATAACTTTTAAATTATTGAGTTTAGAGATATAAAAATCATATAAATAAATTTGTCTTGAAAAGTATTTTCATAAAAGTATACCTATACCATTTTACAATAAATATTTTTTTAAAAAGCAAGTGGTCAAAGTTACACTTTGGAGACCGTGTCGCTGTCCTAAACGTCATCTAAATATGATACGGAGGGAGTACAATTTTTGTTTTCTATTCCTCCAATCTAAGGCCCTCCATAATGAAGAGTAATGTCTCCAAACTATTGAAGGTCCACGGGAGACGAGATGGCATCGATCACTGTTTCGACACTAGTTGTGGGGCCCATATGCTTTTTTTAAAAAAATAGAAAGGCAGAAGTTAGTACTAGTATCGTGCATTTGTTGGTTCAATGTTGTAAGTCTAGTTTAGAATTTGGCTTATGGTGACCCGTGTGCATGTTAATGAAATATTGTAAAACGTTTAGTCTCATCTTAACTATTTAGAGTGAGTTAGACTAATATAATATAAGTGTTCTAGAGTTCATCAAATCATTCCCGGATTAATGCTTTTATGTGTGAAGCAAGGACAAAAGAATAAGTGGGATGATGGTAGAAAGGGCTTTTAGCCCCGGTTGAAATTGCCCTTTAGTCCCGGGTATGTCCACCCGGGGCTAAAGGTCCTAGGAGAAAAAAATAAATGTGTATTGTATGAGATTCGAACTCAACACATCTCACCTCAAACATGCTTATCAACTGAGCTACACAACCCACGTGATATAATTCTGGATGTTTTCCTTTTGAATCCATTCGGGAAGAACCTTTAGTCCCGGTTGGTAACACCAACCAAGACTAAAGGTTGGGGACCTTTAGTCCGGGTTGGTAAAACCAACCGAGACTAAAGGTGAACCTTCAGCTCCGGTTGGTAATACCAACCGAGACTAAAAGTCTTTAGTCCCGGACGTAAAATTTTGCCGAGACTAAAGCTCAGTTGATAGATCGTCCAAAGGCCTGTTTTCTAGTAGTGTAGGTGTGGTTCACTCAGCGTAAAAAGTGGATCTAAGCCATTTGGACTCTAGCGTTACAAGCGTGCATGTCTCAGTAGAGCACCGACATCTCTCTTCTCCTCTTTGTAAGCGAGGACAAAACCTAAGTAGGATGGTGATTACAAGTGCGCGTGTCTCAATAGAGCACCGACATCTCTCCCCCTTTGTATATTTTATTCGGTTAACACCACTAGAGCACCGGAGCTTGTAGTTGTGCCATCAGCATCTTCTGCTCCAATAGCAGAAGCGGTGACCGAACTTTCTCTCTCCATTTGAACCACGACTCAAGGGATAGGCCTAACTAGCCTTAGCTCGACCTCTAGGGTTGTTTTGGAATTTTTTCGATGTTGGAGCCTGCACTGTGGTTGTCTCGAATCAACAAAACTTTAGGAACGATAGCAGAGGGCCAGAGGCGGAGCCTTCACCATGAACAATGCTAAAATTACTCATCCCGTTCTTTTGCCCTTATCAGCCGTACTACTATTTATTTTATCGAGAATTAGTTAGATAGGGGGCATGACCATACTGCCCTTATCTCCAACCACTGTTTCATCATGAACTTCTATTTATTTTTTGCCCACCTTGGTCTCAACTAAGCTCCTCTTTCGTCTCGAAAAAAAACTAAGCTCCTCTTTAAACGATAGATCTCCCAAACGGCACCACCATACTGCCCTTATCTCCAACCACTGTTTTATGAGAAAATTTCTTATTTGCCCTGGTTGAAAGTTGTCTTCCTTTCTTGGTCCTAAAATAAATTTTCTTACCTATTCGGCCTCACTTGAACTTTTGGTTACTAATCTGACCCTACCATCTAATGTTGTCTGTAACACCATTAAGTAATACATGAGATGACAATTTTACCCCTGAGACACTATGAGAAACAAAAGGGCACCTAGGCACCATACCTACATAATTTTGAGCACTTTGGTTTCTCATACAATTTGGAGGTAGATTTTTTTGAATATATTAATAACAAAGTCTTCAAGATTTCAGTTTACTGTTTAATTCGTTAGGTCATTAGCTAATATTTGTTCAAATAATCATAATTTTTATTTTCTATTAAAACTACATTGATGACTTAGCGGTCAATTTTTTTATTAAACAATCAATGTTTCAATTTACCACTTACCTTTTATATTTATAAAAGGCGGTAGATACTCTAATATAGAAAAGAAAAAAGAAAATAAAAAGGAAAAGGAATAGGAAACGATGGGCAGCATGAAAAGTAAAAAAGAAACATGGACCGCTTGTGCTACACAAGAGAAACATGAAAATGCAGATACTATATGGAAATAACAGACAAAAACAAAAAATTGTGGTGACTGGACGTGGAACGGAAAGAAAAAAAAACACAGTCGGATAGTGTCACCTTCTCGCCGGTGATAATGTTGGTTTGCTGCCTAGTGCCTTTTGGTTGGTAAATTGGTCATTTCACATGCTATTTAATGGTGTTAGTCGCAAAATACGATGACAGGGCTAGATTAGTAATCAAAAGTTTAAGCGAGACCGAATAGGTAAAAGAAATTATTTTAGGGCCAAGGAAGAAATACAAGTTTCAACCAAGATCAAATAAGAAATTTTCTCCTGTTTTATCCATTTCTCCTTCTACTTTAATCATAGGACAGAGCCACATTTTCAGGACTATTTCCCTATGGCATCAATGAAGCTGGACAATATACCCTTATAATTATTGCTTTTTGCAAGAATTGATTCCTATTCTTATGCTTTTTGTGCAAAATCCGCTCCTGCCTCCACTAGCTAACAGCGTTCCAGTGAGACACTACGCCGCTATATAGTGCTCGTGGAAGAAATCAAACGAAAACTTGCCGTGTTTAACTTAAAATGGAAGTTTGTTGGATTGAATGCACTTATTGACACATTTAGCAACAAAAATCTAAGATGAACTCTCTAATGTAGGCACGGCATGCAGGTTGAGTTATCATTAAAGTACAAGTGGTACAATAATGTCACAGAGGCCTAACAGAAGAAATCAAATCAAACTTGCATGCTAAATTTAATCACCATAATGTTTTTTTTTTCACACTGTCCGCTTGTCTTTTTTAAATAGAAATTCTCATTGACATTCAAATGAAAAAGCAGTGACGGAAGGACGAGAGGTTTGCGTGCACCCCAACCCGTTTTTTCTGCAATGGGTAGCGGCCGTCTCCTCTATCGGTAGCACCCCAACACCTCATCTTTATTTTATTTATTTTTCATCTTAAGCATGAATCATAAAGCAAAATGGAGGTAGCAGCTCATGCGGTTTTGCGTTCTGGCGTGCGCGCGCATGGTTTTGGGGGTTTTCCGGGTTCCAGAGTGGTAAGCTGGACGCCGACTTGTGGGGGCCACAGTGGCGAGATCGCGATCGAGGCGGCGGGCGCTGCAGAAAGCAACAAACATTCACTGATTTTTTTTCTTTGATTTACAGCAAGTCATCATTGCAAAAAATTAAATTAACGATTTCGTTACTGTTTGTATTATTATTATTTCTGAATTCTGATGACATGATGCATGCGTGCGACGTCAGATCGCCGGCAACTCGGGCATCCTGCTGAGCTACATCGCCGACTTCGCGCTCGCCGGCCTACCCACGCCACTCAACTGGCGCCTGATGATCGGCATCGGCGCCGTCCCTCCTCTATTCCTGGCGGCCGCCGCCGAGCTCGCGATGCCGGAGACCCCGCGCTGGCTCGTCCTGCACGGCCACCCCGACGAGGCGCGCCGCGTGCTGGCGCGCACGGTGGGGGACGCAGACCGCCGGCTCCAGGAGATCGTGACGTCCGTGCAGGAGGCCACGAAGCAGGCGGCTGGCTCCGGCGGCGGCGGCGGAGGCGCGCCGCCGTCGACGACGAGCGTGTGGCGCGAGATCCTGCTGCGGCCGACGCCCGCCGTCCGGCGCGTGATGCTGGCCATCCTGGGGCTGCAGGTGTTCCAGCAGGCGTGCGGCGTGGCGGCCATGGTCCTGTACGCGCCGCGCGTGTTCGGCCACGTCGGGATCACCTCCGAGCGCGCCGTGCTGGGCGCCACGGTGCTCCTCGGCGCCGCCAAGACGGCGGCGATCGTGGTCCCGCTGTTCCTCGCCGACCGGCTCGGCCGCCGGCCCATGCTGCTCGCCAGCGCGGGCGGCATGGCCGCGTCGCTCCTGGTCCTCGGCCTGTCCATGGCCATGCGCGCCACGACGACGGCCACGGCCGCGACGTGCGTGGCGGCGGCCGTGGCGTTCATGGCGACGTTCTCGCTGGGGTTCGGCCCCGTGATCTGGATGTACGGGTCGGAGATCCTGCCGCTGCGGCTGCGCGCGCAGGGCACCGGCGTCGGGACGGCGGTCAACCGGGTGATGAGCGCCGTCGTGGGGATGACCTTCATCTCCATGTACGAGGCGGTGGGCATGGCTGAGACCTTCTACGTCTTCGCGGCGATGTCCGCGGCGGCGTGGGTGTTCGTGTACGTGTGCCTGCCAGAGACCAAGGGGAGGAGCCTCGAGGAAATGGAGGCACTCTTCGACGCCGGTGCCACTGCCGCGCCGTCGATACGGGCGACGTTGTCGTGACGTTCCAGACGGCGAGTACGTACACAATATGCAACGTGTGCACGCGCGGAACAAGCACGTGAAGTATTGTATCAGTCAGGTGTGAAGTGTAGCAGCTGGTAGCAACACTGGTTAGACGCCAAGGTTAGACCAGGCCGGGACTAGTGTGTTTATTGTTACTAGCGATGATCTTGCCGATGTATAATTTTGTAACTCTTGTCATTTGAATGGAATGATTACATTGCAAGCGCACATCAAACTTCTAACTTTTTTCACTCTTTCTTAATCACATCAATGTTTAGATGCATGCATGAAACATTAAATGTTGGTAAAATAAATAATTAATTATACTTTTAGCATGTACATATCCAGACGAGTCTTTTGAGCCTAATTAACACATGTTTAGATAAAGTTTATCAAATAACAACGAAAATGTTACAGTAGTAAAGTTGAAATTTTTTTAACATATTTTCTGTCAACAACGGTTGGCCACCAGGGGACACATTTCCGGGTGCTTCGATGGAACAGCTGTGGCATGCAGTACGGTACACCATAAAGCATAAAGTATTATTAATTACCTTGCTGTTCGTCAGGTCTCCCGACAGGATTTGACGGCGTTTTAGGTGGCCTTGCTGGTCCTAGGACACCCTTCACGTGCTCCTCCCCGACGGGTCTTCCCAGGAGGTGTTCGGGAGTCATCAACACAAGGGATCAAGCCCTAAATCGGTCTAACGGGTCTCTAGATCGGTTTCGTCGGTTTGTTCGAGTTCTTTGCTGTTTCTAGGTTGATTTGCAACCTCTTTGGGCGTGCTAGCCTTGCTGGTGTATGATTCGGATCTCCTCCGATGTCAACAAGAAGCTATGTATGAAAAACCAAAATGACTTATAATTTGGAATTAACGGAGCAATCTCATTTGGCACCACCTACGATCGAGCAAGCTAGTTCATTTATTCTGTGTTTGATCCATAATATTTTATTTAGGGTGCTTTGAAGTGGCAAGTGGTATATAGGTGGATATCCGGAAATGGATTAACATCATCAGCACCCAACCAACCCAATATATCCAAAAGCTAAAGTGAATCACATATATCCAATCCAAACCACAATCACGTAGTACTCGTTGAGATAGATGCTCCTCGGATATTTTACATAGGGAACGGTTCCACATTAAAACGGCCCGAAAGGACCTGGAACGATGCAAACCGAACGGGGCCGTAGAGAATATCCAATCCAGTGGACCAGTCCACTACGAGAACAATCCAATTCCAATGCAGTCGAGTGATCCAAACACTTTTCGTGAGAGAGGTATCAGCAGGTGATGAGATCGCGCTGCTCGGCTGGCGGGAGATAGCTGCTCCATGTCGATGCTCATCCCTCTGCACCACGGATGGAACGCCTGCTGCCCATCCATCGACGGCTTGGCTGGCTGGCTGCTGCGTACCGAACCCCATTGTCGGAGTGTTGACTGTTGAGGCAGTGCACGTGAAGCACATCGAGCTAGTGATCGAGGCGAATCTGAACACCACACGAATTCCTGTGTGCCGGCGACAAGCACCATATATCTCGCCTCAGCCAGGCTGCCTCCGCCGCCGTTCCGGCTCTGCACCTTGCTGCCGGTGCGGGTCCTGCACTCCTGCCTTCTTGTCTCGCGTCGTGGCCATCGCGCGGGCCAGGGAGCGGAACGGACGCATCGCCTTGCCCTAGCCGTATATATGTGTTTGGCACTTTGGCTCCATCTGTAATCTTGGCACGTGTACTTGCTTAGGGCTCTCCCAATGCAAAAACCATCATTGTTTTTATAGGTATTAATTACATTGCCAACTAAGCAATTTGCTGATGTGACAGGTCATTTATTAAGGAGAGAGGAAGGAAAATGAAGAAACCGAGTCTAACATAGACTCGACGTCTACGCTCGCATCGATACGCAAGAAACCGTGGTCCTTCGCGTTGGGGAAGAGCTCATAGTTTCCATGGAACGCTCGAGATCCCCTGCGGCGGCCGCTGCCAATCTTCCGCGCGCCCTCTTCCCTGCTCTTGCTCGCGCCCCCGAGACCTCTCCTGCGCGCGCTCGCTCCCGCTCCCGCGCTCGACCTGGCCGCCATCTCCCGCGTGTGCTCGCAAACCCTAGGATATCGCTGCCACCACCGCCACCAATTTTTCCAAGACACACTACTTCTGCAAGTGCCCCTTCCCGTGCCGTCAATTTGGAATTAGATGGAGAAAAGCGACCTATGGGCCATAAGAAAGCCAAATATGAACGCAATGGGAAGAAAAAGACAACTGATGCTTTAGCTGATTCAGTGAAAAATTTGAGGCCTTCATTCACTATGCCAACAAGGCTCTGTAGGGGCGGCTCCAGATGCTCTGTAAGGGCGGCTGCCCCAACCGCCGGCTGGCCCAACCGCCCCTATCAATGTGTACTTACAGTGCACCCACTCTAAGGGCGGTTGGGGCAGCCGCCCTTACAGAGCAGCCGCCCGAGATCCACTGTAAGGGCGGCTGATGATTGAACCGCTCTTACAGTGGGTTCACTGTAGGGGCGGTTCAATCACCAACCACCCTTACAGTGGATCTCACCGTAGGGGCGGCTCTAGATTGAGCCACACCTACAGTGTATTCTTGTAGGGGCGGTTCAATCTAGACCCGCCCCTACAGTGCATTTTCCAACAAAATAAATAAATATTTATATAATTCAAACCACAGCACACATATATATAATTCAAACCAGCACAATTTTTTGAACTGAGTGGTAATTGGTTCTGATGGCAACCCACAATATTTCATATACACTATGTGAGGAGGCACAATAGTTCATATACATTCAAAGTTGTTGCCACTCACGTTTAGGCATGGGCATACTTGTTTAAGCTTGTCCTCCAAGTCCTCTATGTGGATGATACTATAACAATGACCTTAAAATTTGCAGCACTATCTCGCATGGATGACATAGTGGTACCTTCATGGCCGGCCTCGCATAGGCAGTACAATGTACATATATGTAACTTGCTGGTTCTTGTGGCGGGGAGGTGTGGAGGTGGATAAACAACATAGAGGGGTGGCGGATTTCCGTGTTGTTCATCTTGTAGCTCTAGGAGCCTGCAAAATTTATGTTGTGCTATGCTAAAATGAATAGATCAACTGACGAACCCAACTGCCTCTAAAACCTGATGTGGTAAAAGCAAAGGAGGATCAGATTATCCAATACAATTTCATAGTTTCTGAAATTGGCAGGTAAACAGGCTGCAAATATAACACCTGTTTATTAAACAGAGGCAACATGAAGTAAGAAGTAATGGATAAATTACTCAAATGGTTGAGATTTGTTTCATGAGAATATGAGATGAATCTATAAAAGCAGAATCATGTTCTTTCATGAGATCAATGTTTATACCATTTTAATTAAATATGATGCACATACAGGTGAAGCTTCACATAGCACTGTACAGATGAATTATAGCTGTTACCAGACTCACCATGTTGGCTATCTGGAAATAGAAGAACCGTGACTGTAAGAACCATCGTAAATCCTTGCAACACATCATAATATTCATATGGGAATTGTCTAGGGGAAAAATAGACACCTACTTTAATTGAGGTCAGGCAATCAACAATTGTCAACATGTTCATGACCATGGGGAAAGTTGTCAATATAAGTGGATAATGGCCTGCAAAATAATAATAAATGCAATCTTGCAAAATAATAACAAATGCTCAAAGCAAATCTATGGAGGGAACATCTAGCTGGTAACACATCGTTGGGGTACAACCGAAGTTAAAAGAAATAAAATAAAACACATCACCTTTTTTTGTACATGAAAAAAATTGTAAACTCATCTGTTGTATTAACCGGTAAATGGTAATTAACCTTTGATTGAACCATAAAATCTGCTTTTGTGGTAGTCCATACCTTCACCAGCCAGTTCACTTTGCCTATTCCTCTTCTGCCACATTCCCTAGCTTTGTGAAATGAAAGTGCCAGATAATCATGGAGCCACCATTCTCTCACTAACACTTGGTGCACCTGCACCTGTTGCAAGCCGAATCAGGACCTGGATCATGGAGGGGCGAGCAGCATTAGCGATTAGTTATGACAAAGAATAATGGGAACAACTCATATATGGGGAGGGGTGAGCATGGAGACTGATTTGGGGCGGATGGTGTTCACCGAGCAGCGCTGATGAGGTGGCTGTGAGGTTTAACTGCACCGCTCTCGCGCACTGGTTGCGCACTAAAATCTACAAATTGAACACCTGGGAAAAAAGAAATCATTTTTTATTAACCATGAAAACCAATAGTAATGAGGGAGTCCAGGTTTACTCTGCGATCCTATCCCTAGCATGACCTATCTATATGGAGAACAACACCATGTAGCGAATTAGTGAAGGTATGTATTGTATGGCAATGGGCGTCACTTTTTTTTTGCAGAGAAAATTGAATTGTTAAATTCTGTTCTGAATAAAACATGGTTCGTTGCTTTACAGGTAAAACTGCAGTGCAGCACTGAGCAGAACCAATGGATATGACAGCTAACTGAAAGGAAAAATTAATTTATTTTGTAATGGATAACTAACATCTTTGTTTTTTTACATACATGAATTTTCATTTTCTCAATGTTCAGAGATGTAAATGAGCAGAACTGAAATGATTAAACATGATTGCACCAAAAAACAAACTGTGGTAGCAGCTATATTAGTTGTATTGCCTGTACGACACAATAAACTGTTAGAACCGAATATAGGTGACTGGATAATCCAGCCAATCCGGCCAGTCGAGAAACTCAGAAATGAACTACAGTAGAGCAGTAAGCATGTACATTGGTAAGAGAAAAGTGTGACAACAATAGATCTAGGGTCAAATTAACCTTGACTTGTTGGATTGCATCTGAATCGCAAAGCAATGGCAACGGACATGGCAGATCCAGTGCATTAAACCCTACACAGAGTGAGGGAGAGAGAAAGAGAGTGCATCTGTGTGTGTGTGAGAGAGAGGGGGAGGGAACAAACCAGCCAGCGGACGGATCGAGGAGGAGCCGCGTGAACGTCGCGCAGGGTGAGCGGGGGATGGTCGGCGGCGGCAGCCACCGGCGC